>ML776849.1:801858-824477 GCA_009831015.1 Picea engelmannii | reverse complement strand
GTTAGTTTATTTTGTTGAATTACTGTTTAAAAGATATCTGCTGAATGAAGAAATCGATAATAAGCTCTCTGGATGTATTACTGTTTTCATAAGAATATACAACAACTTATCTCTATGAAGTAGACTAAGATTTGTCAGTGAAATAAAAGTTAAAACAAATTATTGATAGCTGAAATACTGATTCACCCCCCCTCTCAGTATTTTTCAACAAAAGTGATAGGGAAATGGAGGATTTGTGTTGATTTTTTGGATCTCAACAAAGCCACTCTAAAGGATTACTTTCCTCTTCCTTTCATCGACCAAGTTTTGGATACCCTATCTGGAAAGAAGTATTTCTCCTTTTTAGATGGATATAGTGGGTACAATCAAATTCTCATAGCACCTGAGGATCAGGACAAAACTACCTATACTTGTCCTTGGGGCACCTATGCCTATAGGGTCTTGCCATTTGGATTGTGTAATGCTCCTACTACATTTCAAAAAGCAGTACTAGGGATATTTGTTGATCTTATTCATGATTGTGTGGAGGTTTACATGGATGACTTCACGGTATATGGAAATACTTACTAGGAATCCTTAGATAACTTAGAAAAATTCCTTATCAGATGCCAAGAAATGAACCTGTCTCTAATTCATGAAAAATGTAAAATGTTGTTAACTGAAGGAGTGGTTCTAGGACATCATGTTTCATCTGAAGGGATAAAATTCGATCCTACAAAGATTGAGGTCATCGTCAGACTTCCACCCCTCAAAACTCAGAAAGAGGTGAGAATTTTTCTTGGACATGCCGGATATTACCGACGGTTTATTGAAAATTTTACAAAGATTGTTGCACCTATGTTTGGATTGTTAATAAAGGATGTTGATTTTGTTTGGAATGAGCAGTGTCAAACTACCTTTGAAACCTTGAAAGCTAAGTTGTATGTGGCACCAGTTCTTAGAGGGCCCAATTGGACTCTCCCATTCCACATATCCATTGATGCCTCTGACACCACAATTGGAGGAGTGTTAAGGAAGAAAGAGGACCAACAGTCCTATGCCATTTATTTTGTGAGAAAGAACTTTTCCCCTAATGAGCTAAACTACACAGTTACAGAGAAGTAATTCTTGGAAGTAGTTCATGCTATCAATAAGTTTCATCATTACATTACAGGTTACGAAGTATTTGTACATGCGTATCATTCCACCATTAGATTTCTCATGAATAAACCCATAACTAATGGCTGAGTGACTAGGTGGCTCCTTCTATTGCAAGAGCTTAATATCATCGTGCTTGACCGACCTAGAAAGGAGAATTTGGTAGATGATTTTCATTCACGAATAAAAAATGAGGATGATTATATTCATGTAGATGATAGTTTCCCAAACGAACACCTTTTTTCTCTCTCTATAAATACCCCATGGTTTGCAGATATGGCAAACTACCTGGCTACTAGGAAGTTACCGTCTCATTTGTCACCTCATGAAAAGCATAAAATTATCATGCAAAGTGCTAATTAATCTTGGGTTGGCCAGGATCATTTTCGTACAGGTCCTGATTTGATTATTCATAGAGGTGTCCGAGAGGATGATGTACCATAAATACTACAAAGTTGTCATGATGGACCATGAGGTGGCCATTTTTCTGACAAACGTACAACATATAATGTGTTACATTCGGGTTACTATTGGCCAAGAAATTTCAAAGATGTTGCCAAGTATGTGAGGAGTTGTGATAGTTGCCAAAGGATAGGAAGACATAATTCAACTAACAAAATTCCCTTACGTGCCCAAGTTATGATTGAACCTTTCGAGAAATGGGCCCTTGACTTTGTAGGACCAATTTCACCCATGTCTTGTAAGAAAAACTATATTTTGGTTTGTACAGATTATGTCACCAAGTGGGTAGAGGTAAAAACCCTATTTAGGGCTATAGAAAAATCCATTTTCGAATTCATCTATGAAGACATATTTACCTTCTTCGATGTCCCTCGTGAAATTGTTACAGACCAAGGCACTCAATTCACTTCCAAGATGATGAGAGAGATAACAAAAAAATATGGGATTAAACACTGTAAATCTTTTCCATACCACCCACAAGATAATGGTCAGGTAGAATATACAAACAAAGTTTTGGAAGCTATATTAACCAAGATTGTTCAATTACATCACTAGGATTGGGCTGATAGGCTTCTAGAGGCTTTGTGGGCATATCGGACCACCTGGAGAAACACCATTGGGCATACCCCTTATCAGCTAATGTACGGGAAACAAGTACTTATACCAATAGAATTCCAAGTAAGTACCTTCCGTATTTCCATAGAATTGGGATTAAACTTAGATTAGGCTCAGAAACAATGAGCCCTACAATTGAATGAGTTGGATGAGATCGAGCAAGATGCCATCCAACGAACAATGCTAGTCCAAAACCAGAGAAGCAAGTGGCATGAAAAGTTTATTAGGAAGAAAAATTCCAACCTGATGATTGGGATTTGTTGTTTGATTCCCGATTTAAAACCTTCAAAGGAAAACTCACCACTCGATGGTTGGGTCCTTAAGAGGTAGTCACTATATATGGCAATGGAGCTGTGAAAATCAAAACAATTGACGATGGACAAGTCTCCTTTGTAGTAAATGGACACTGATTCAAATTTTATCATAAGCCCATTTCCAAAGAAGACTTTCTACAGGTCATGTCAACTGACAAGGCATTGGTAGATGGGGAAGTCCCCCCTTGTTCTTGAATTTTTTTTTAATTTTCTACTATACATATGTAAATAGTTTTGAATTTTGTTGATAAACAATTATAGAGATTTTTGTAGGTATTTATTTCACCAGGAGTAGACAGTTTCAAGGAAATATAAAAGAATGTTTTTTCTTCAAAATATTACTATATTTGAACCTTGTTGTCTGCTAAGCATCAAATTAATAATGACATGCTATAATTAGACATATTTTTGAAAAGATTTTCATCTTCTCTTTTTCTTAAGGCATTTTAAAAAAAGCAGTTGCTCTTGAAAATCTTCACCACTATATAAGGAAGTGGTATCGTAACCATCAAGCTTAGAGGTCTCTCATGCAGTCTCCCCAAGAAACCTGAGTAAGTGAGTAAAGTATCTTTATTAAAGAGTAACAAGGAGGTTTGATTAGCGGTTAGTCATGGAAACATCACAATAACTTACAAATGAAGAAAGTGAGCTCATCCTAGAGATACCTTTATGTTCTTTCTCAATGGTACCATCCACTACACACTAAATATCTTGATTATATCATATCTTTAGATAGGCCACATCCGCTTAAGTACCCCTTACATCAGGACAATCACTAAGGAATATAGCGGAAAGTCATCATCTAACATAAATACCATCCCAATTGAAAAAAAGAAAGAAGAAATTGTTTTCAGAGTTGTCCCCCCATCTTCTTGCACAAAGCAATCATATACTAAAATCTTAAAAGATGGAGGGTCAATCTATGAGGATGTAAGAGGCTAACCCATCGGGATACTGAAAAGGTCTGTTGGCAGTGGGTATTGGCCTATGGTATGACTAGGTAAACCTGTCGGAGTACTGAACAGGCTTGCTGGCAGCGAGGCATTCTACCTAGTGAGGATGGTAATCTGACAAAAAATAAATAATAAATTTAAAATTGTCCTGATGTACGACAGTACTTGTAGACAAAGCTGACATGAAGCATGTATGGTTAAGTTAAGGTTAATGAACTCCATAAAATTTTCATTAGGAACTAACTTTGATACTATCTCGACACTCTCTCGTCTATCTCTTTTTATCTATATGTAGGATGTTCTATCCTATAGGTGGGGCCATATTCTAACCGTCTCGTCAGACCAATCTATGATATTTATCTCTACACTTAACAAGCTGTAAATCTTCGACTATTGGGAGAAATGATTGGTTTCCTATATTTTTTATTGTGAGGTGTCACAATACTTAGGTGTGGGGGAGGGGTTCATGAGTTGACAAATGATAACATTTCCTAGAAGAAGTGAATCTTTGTAAAAAAAAATTATGTGTATTGTTTTCATGATAGAGGTTATTACATCAACAGTCATTTTATTTCTTTGAAATGTTGATTCCCTGAGTGTTATAAATTGATGTACATATCCTTAATAGACAACTTTATTGGTTTATTTTCATTACATGTTGTTCATTGCAGAATGGAAATTACATGTCTTATGCGAGTGGATTGAGTAAGCATGGTGGAAAAATCAATAATAATGGAACACACTGCCTCTGCTCCTAATCACTATGACTGTCAAAACCATTCCAAGACTACAGGATATCTATTATAGGAGGTAAAAATGCATTTCGCACAGAGGTACCATATGGAGTGCCATATGGAGTGTCGTATGAGGAGTCATATGAGGTTCCAGATGAAGTGTCATATGAAAATATACACCAGTAACTGTCCACAATTTCAGGTAACCAAGAATCAATGGCATTTATTTGAATTAGTTCATGGAAATTAATATTGAATGATGCAAACCTTAGACATTGATCTAACTTCTTATCATTATGATGTCCCCCAAAAAATGCCTTCAAATTCGAAATCGCTCACACATGGAAACTCGTGCGTGTATTTATGCAATTGTTCCACCCTAGGCACACTCAAAAATGGAATTGGGTTATCCCATTATTCCTCACACTCACCTCTTATCATTTGTGTTCACCCCTATTTTAAACACACTCTCCCTCTACTCATTATGATTCACCTATGTCCACATTTTCACTCGGCCCTTGCTTAATTGCGCTCGACCTCTGTTTAACCATGCCCTTCCTTGGCCCGATTGCACCCATCCTCTGTGAATTTATCCCTCTATCCACTTATCCACACCATCATGATGCCCAAATGATATGAGTCGTCTTCCTACGTAGACCTCTTCGCTATCCCTGAGTTTTCACAGTGTAGGGAAGTGTTTTTGTGCGCAGGCTGGGGGGTCGTTTTTGTCCCACTTGCAGGGCCACGATGATGGAATTTCAATGCAATTTTCCCTCGGTTTTGATGGAAAGACATCACACGTGGGGTATCTCACCTTTGAGGTCTCAGAGGAATCCATAGTCGTAGCCACAAAGCTTCCAAGAGTGGAGGATAGATGGTTCAAAAACCACCAATTGCTACGATCAAGATATAACAGGGTTTTTAAACCAGAATTTCAGAACATCTCTAGAGCTAAAGGATGCTCCAAGGAGTGGATAAAAGAGGAGCTAATCAACCCTCTCATAGTCATCACCAGGTTGATCACATGTGAAGGTAGATATTCCACCTTTAAATCCTGTCACTTTCGATTGTTAGCTCACTTTCAGTTCAATAAACCATTGAATTTTCCCTTCTACTTTTTAAATATCTTGGAGAAGATGTCCTCTCAAGTGAGGAAGAATGTAACCAACCCCCACAACAGCCTCTTTCACCATGGCCTTATCAAACTCCTTGTTTTATCCGAATTGGAAAACTAGGGGCAAACTTGGAATGATTTCATTTACCAATTTGCAAACCCTCAATTGAAAATCAAGACTAGAAAAAAGACACTTGATCTAAGGACTATTTATCCATCCAAACCCCACTCTCTGAAAACTCAAAACCCTCCTGCACAAGCCATTTCTTTACGAGAACAAAAATCCAAGAAGCTTGTTGATACCCCTGCAGCCTCATCGAGAAAAAAGACCAAGAATCTTATTTCTAATCTCCAGATGCCTTCAATATCTCTTGCTCCTACACCCAAAAATCTTCAAGAAGTAATTCAACAAGGCTTTCCTACAGTTACCACAAATAGGAGAGGAGCTAATCGATTTAATAGAGGACCCTTTCAAAAAAGTACTCGGAGCACAAGAGGAAAACCTTATGAAAAACCCCTGACTACTTCGGACCCTATCCAAGTATCCTTTGATATCGAAAGCCTTCACAAAAGACTTAGGGAAGTGTTTGCAGACAAATTGAAGCCTCAAATAAAGACAAAATTTGAACCTACTTCTCCTCATCAACCCCCTATTACTCCTACCTCACATATGCCTACCCCAGATCCTAAGAATGATGTACACTCCACATATTTCAAGGGATCTAATCCCTCCTCCGAGATATATGATCCTACTCCAACCATTGAGAAATTACAACAAGAGAATTTTCACCTGCTGCAACAATTAGAATATAGGAAGACTTTGGACACGCATCTTCACCATGATAATGCAATCCTCCAAGAAAAGGGAAATTCCCTTCAAAGGTTGGTTGACGAGATGACCAAAACCAATCACAACCTCAAGACGCAATTGAAGCAACACATGAGGCACAAGACAAAATCTTCATGGCAAGAAGGAGAATCTTCTAAAGATGATCCTTCTCAACAAGCTTAGTCATGAGGGGCAATTCCTTTTTGTTTGCAGTGGGACCTACAAAATATTAGGTGTGGGGTAATGTTGGGCCCATGATATGGTTAATTTAATGATGATGATTAAATCCTTTTCGGCCAATATTGTATGTGCATTTTCTTGTTTTGAAGAGTTTTGAAGAGTTTTGAAGAGTTTTTGTATTAAATCGTTGTGGCTTATACCAGGCATGTATGATTGATGTTTTATGATGGTTTTGAGTATAATTCAGCATATTTTCATGATTCCAGGAAACTAATTCGCGTTTTGTGTGTCACATGGAAAAATCGTAGGTCATTTTTGCATCCGGCACTCCATCTAGTACTCCATCCGGCACTCTGTCCTGCACTAAAACCGTGGGCGAGTTGGCGGTTATCATATCGACGGCCAACAATGGGTGAATCAGAGACATGGGTTTTGCTTGTGCTCATGGCCTCCAGCTACTGATCTTATGACAACTTGGATTGGGTTGTTATGTTGGGATTTTATTGGCTCGCCTTGTTTCTAGAAGCCATGGCCGGTTAAGACGCATTAAATGTGATTTATTATTTTTAGAGGAGGTCAACCCTTCCAGTGGTCGACCTCTCAGCTTGTAAACTCTATAAATACCACATTAGTGGTTAGACAAATAGTTAGGAGAGAAAAAGGACAGTTAAGATCTGTTTTTCCATTTTCAAACATTTTTCTCTAAAACTGTGTTTTTAATTTTTAATACTGAAATCATGTTGCTTGAGCTCGTGATTCATTGTTGAGGAGTAGCCAAGACCTGTTGGGGGGCCCACCAGTAGTCTGGGTGAATATTTAGTCAATTAGATTATGAATTCATATAGTGTAATCATCATTTCTTTTATTTCGTGTACATGAGTTTTATTATGTTTATTTACTGTGTAAATTGTTGTTCATAATTTAATTGCTTCAGTTCAGTTTTGCAGGGTGCTTATGAAGGCTAGTGTTAATATCCAATGAATTTTTAATTTATAGGAAACAACTTGCAATTTTAGATTCTAACCCCTGTGTGTAATTAGATGGTAGTTAGATTTTCTATATGTTGAAATAGAGTTTAAAAACAGAGTTAAAACAGAGTATTTAGTTCATGGTTTCTTTGGCAAGGTTTCGATGGATGATTAGTTGTTAGTTTTGATTTTAGTTGCTAATTTACTTATCTAGTTTGCTTATCTTGTTATATGCTGAAATAGAAATGGGATTTGATTTATGTTTTATGAGTATTTCCCTTTGCAATTTAAATTGTTAAAATATGATTAGTTTAATTTACTTTATGCAATTTCCATTCTAGATCTAGGTTGCAATTTTAAATTCGAAGTTTGATTATTGAGTTTAGTTTTCAGTTATGAATCTCTAAGTAGTATGAATTTGCTTACATTAGCATAGAATGCAATTGAATTAAATAGAATAATGCTCTTATATTGTTGATGATTAATGCATAAATTGAAGAATCACATGGATATGTAGGGTAGTTGACGTTTCTTCTATAATGGCCAAGTTCTCACTAGATTTCCTGGTTCACACCTTTCACTTTTCTATAGAAGTTAATATTGATTTTATCCCTCTTGAGTTATCATTAATTATTAAATGCCATTGTGATATCATAAGACACCAAAGACATAACCATCAACACTATATTTGAGTTTCCTTGCTTTTATAGATTAAAGAATAGTTTCCTTGCTTTTTGTAGATTAGAGAATAGTCTTCTTGCTTTGGTAGATTAAAGAATAGTTTTCTTATCGTAGATTAAAGAGTAGTTGTTGATTACTTTTATTGTCACGATGCTTTGAATTTAGTAGATTAAGATCTCCTTTCGTAAATTAGAAGTAATTATGAAGTTTAATTTAAGAATAGAGTTCACTTGCTTATTAGTTTGATTAGTTGTTTATTGAGTAATTTTGATTAGTTTACTTGTTGTAGAATTTACCATAGGTTAGTTAGTCGATTGTTTGCTTTTTTACTTGCTTAATTAGGGTAGTTGCTTGCCTATTTACTTTTTCTAATAGGGTAGTTGCTTGCTTGTTTATTTGCTTACTTGTTGTTGTTCATTGAATTTGAATAGATTAATTAGATTAGTTTGTTGTTGATTTGATAATTAGATAGATTAAATAGATAGTTCACTTTTTCTTATCGTAATGATTAAGTTAACTTGCTTAAAGTAGGGTTTTTATTTGCTTTCTTAGAACAAGCCATTGATCCATTGTTCAAAAGTTACTTAGAATAAATAGTTTAAGTTTCTTGATAGGATTTGATCATTAATAATCTTTGTTTGAATAGATTAGCCCTTCAATAGCCCATTTCCTTAGTTAGACTATACTACCTCTAGACTTTCTTCCTTGGCACATATAGTGCTACAACTCTAATTTTACTTACCCCGAGTTGACAATTTAATTGAGGGTTTTTAGTGTTTTTTTAGTGCATATAGAACACCCATCAATTTCCTGGATGATAATTTACCTTCGGATGAATCAATCTTTGAGGCCACGAATGGTTCAGATAGGCCATGGGATGATATGCATCATCGTTCTTACTTCCTCCCAGAGCTTGCTAGAATTGAATAAGACAATTTTAGATCTACCTTGAGCGAGATAATCGGTCACATCGTAGTTCCACTAGATACCCACAAAATTTATGTTGAAGGAAACATGGCGAGTATTTCTCCTACCGTCACGATCGACATCTCTTGTATTCCTGGTAAAGTTAAAAATGTATATATCGGTGCAGATTGTTCGCCTAAAGAAATTCAGATCTACACCAATCTCTTCAAAGAATTCAGTGATGTATTCTCTTGGTCATATGAAGAGATGCCAGGAACCGACCCTCAAATTTTTGAACATGAGATTAAAACCTGTCTGGATGCTAAACTTGTTTGGCAATGACTTAGAGTTGTTAATCCTAGGAAGGACCCTGCTATTAAGGTAGAGGTGGAGAAACTTCTTAATGTGGGTTTTATTTACCTGATTCCCTTGACTAAATGGGTATCCAATCTCATTCATGTGAATAAGAAGCAAGGAACCATCTGTGTGTGTATGTATTTTTTAGAGCTAAATAAGGCATGTCCTAAAGACAACTTCTTGACACCTTTCATTGATTAGATCCTTGATGAGTGTGCAGGAAGCGAGGTTTTTGTTTTTATGGACAGATTTTCAGGATATATCCAGATTCAGATCAAACCCGAGGATCAACATAAGATGAAATTTATTTGTCCTTGGGGTACTTTTGCTTACCGTAAAATGTATTTCAGCCTTAAAAATGTTGGAGCAACCTTCCAACAATCCATGACCTTCGCTTTTCACAATCTCAAGAATATAGTCAAAACCTACCTCGATGATCTCATTTCTCACTCTCACAAGAGAGTGGATCACTCTACCCACCTTAGGGTAGTTTTCGAGAGATTTTGGTATTATCGCATCTGTTTAAACCATCATAAGTACATATTTTGTGTTAGGTCGAGTCATCTTTTAGGATTCTTAGTCTTTGAGACTGGGATCATGGTGGATCCTTTAAAGGTTGAGGCAATACTTCGATTTCCTCCCCTGTGCAATATTCATCAGCTTCAAGGTTTACAGGGGAAAGATAACTTCTTACGTCGGTTTATAGTAAACTATGCCAATATTACTAAGGGTTTCATGTGTCTCTTGAAGAAGGATACTATGTTTATATGGGATGAGCGAGCCTAGGAATCCTTCGATGCTCTTAAGAAATCCTTGGTATCGATGCCTCTACTAAAGCCTCTGGACTACAATAGAGATTACTTACTTTACATCGTCGTGTCCAAAGGGATGGTGGGTATGGTTTTAGTTAAGGAGGATGATGAGCTTCATGAGCACATTGTTTACTATCTTAGTCGATCATGAGCTCAAATACTCTCATGTTAAGAAACTAGCTTTGGTTTCCGTACACGCGGTTCAAAGATTACGACACTATATATTGCTTTGCAAAACTACCGTAGTTGTTGATGTCAACCCATTTCAATACGTCCTTACTAGGCGTATCATAGGGGGGAAATATAATAAATGGATTTTCATCTTGCAAGAGTTTGATCTCAATTTTGCTTTAGCGAAATTCAAGAAATCATTAGTTTTTGCCGAGTTAATATTGGACTTCCCTTGGTTAGATCAGGACGTTATTCATGTCGATTCATTTGTGGATGAACACATTTTCCTTATCTTGTCTTCAGACCCATGGTATGGAGACATTTTTATCTATCTTAAAACCTTGAAGTTCTCTTAGCACCTTTCGAGGGACGATCGACAACGTATACAATATCCAAGCTAAGAACTACCTTATCATCGACAACACTTTGTATCACCAAGGTGTAGATAATATCTTGCGTCATTGCTTGACTCGTGAGGAGGCTAAGTCTGTTCTTAATGAATGTCACAGTGGGGCTTGTGGTGGTCATCTATCTGGGCTTGCGAAAGCCCAGAAGATATTGCGAGCCGGTTATTTTTTGTCATCTATTTTTAAAGATTGTGTCAAAGCGGTCAGGAAGTGTCACTCTTGCCAGGTGTTCACTTGGAAGATATGCTCACATCCAACCCTTCTTCACCAGGTCATCATCGTTGGTCCCTTCACCAAGTGGGGGGTGGATTTTTTGGATTGCAACCCAACTTCGGTTGGGTGGCATCATCATATTATCATGGTCATAGACTAATTTACTAAGTGGGAAGATTCCATGCCTACAGTTAAATCTGATGGTAAGACTGCTACATTTTTCATTTTCAATCAAATTATAGCCTGGTTCAAAATCCTGAGTGAGATTGTCACTGATCATGGTAGTCACTTTCAGAACAAAATGATGAAAGAATTAGCATCAAAACTGGGGTTTAAACATGGTCATTCTTCCCCATACTACCCCCAGGAAAATGGAAGAGTAGAGGTCGTGAACAAGTCTCTCAAGATTATTTTGCATAAAACTATCAACCAAAGTAAATATAACCTCCATATCATGCTTTAACCTGCTCTTTGGGAATACCGCGCCTCGATTAAGACTTCCACCAGTTTTTCCCCTTTTTAGTTAGTACATGGTGTGGATTTGATCCTACCTATTGAATGTGAAATCCCTTCTCTTAGATTGGAAGTTAAGGTCCTACTTGACACTTCCAATCTTGAAGAACGCATCATACACCTAGAGAGCCTAAATGAGCAGCGTTGAGATGCCTCTATGGCTATCGAAGCAAATAAATGACATGTCAAGGTACAATATGTTAATTTTTTCTATCCTCGGTAGTACGCTGAAGGTGACTTGGTCCTATTGTATTACCAAGCCAAATAACCGATGGGGCAGGAAAGTTCAACCCCATGTGTCACAGTCCTTATATCGTGCAACGTGTCTTAGAAAAAGGAGCCTACAAATTAGAAGATTATGAAGGAAATATGTTGGTTGAGCCCAGAAATGGACTCTACTTGAAAATATATTATGCTTGAGCCCCACGCTTGGGCATAACTCTTTTTATACTAGTGTATCTGAGTGTATATGTATTTTCCCTTTTGTCTTTGACTTGCTTATCGAGTTTTCCCTTGGTTGGAAGATGTCAATGGAGTCTTCAGTTTACTTAGGATTCATAGACGGTTCCAGTCATCATACACGGAACTTGGCTTATGCCTCTTGGGTTGTTTACTCACCCGAGGGTCAATTGGTGTCTTCAGGTGGTGTTTGCCTAGGGCCATCAACAAATAATGTTGTTAAATATAGCATCACTATAGAGATTTTATGTGATGTCATTTCACATGGTATTCATTCTTTATAAGTTCACCTAGACTCCCAATTAGTAGTATGTCAATTGAATGACAGTTACCATGTGTGCAACCCTACTCTACTCCGACGATTCCTATGGGTACGACTTTTGGAATGACATTTTGATTTTATTACTTATAATCACATACCTAGAAGTTCCAATTATGTATCTGATGCATATGCTAATTATGTTTTGGATTGACATTTTTCAGATAACTAGAGTAAAGAAAACACATTCACCAATGTATGTATTGTAATATAAGTAAATCCGAAGACCAATGTTTTTATATTTCATTTCTCCAAAACATATGGTGTTATAGTATGAAATTGGGGCTCATACCCTCAAAATATATATACAATTGATCAATACAATAACCATGGCATCTATGTTGGTGGTGCTCGATGTGTTTGATGATAGCATACTACGGCATTTGCGAGATGCCAGTAGAGTCACACCCACCACCTACCGTTGCATCGCCTATGGAAGATCCTCTACCTGTACCATGGGAATATTGTGCATCAAATGCGACAGGTTTCCCTACACATTTTGAAGAACTCTCTCTGCATATCCTCCCGTTGGATCATTCCCCCAGTTCCTCCACCAATGTCATGGGAATCTGTCCGAACATCATGGACCTATGTCTGCACAACAAAGTATCTTTGTTAAAATACTTGACACCATCCAAAAAAATTTGTTTTTTTTATTCTCTTTAAAAAAACACCCAAAAAATGAAATATATTTGAAAATTGTTTCATACCTATGTCTCTGTAGGTGGAACCTAGTGGAAATGGCATGTCTAGGTATCCTTTGAAGTCAATCCATGCATAAGGGTAGTCCTCCAGATCTATCACTTGTCAACGCCACTAGAAAAAGAACTCATCATTGTAGGGGGTCGGTACCCTACCACCTCCCAACTGCCTCATCACCTCAGTCCACCGTGACATGGCTAGATCGAGCGGTCTATGTGGGGTGATCTCAACTCTAGGGCTCAATCCTGGAACCCACTCAAAGAAAAATCTACACAAGATAGAAGTGAACCCGAATTTCCTCTTCCTACCCTGTTTGCAGTCTGTCAAATGGCTCTTCATAGTAGCCAGTAGTGAGGTGCACCAATCATATACTGTGGGTCGTAAGCACTCCACAGAGTAGAAAATTAGTGGCCTTGATTCATGATGCAACGAGGATGACCCCATGATCCGTGTCAGCACAAGAACAACAATCTTTAAACTCGGGTTGTTGATCACTCAAATAGGGAGTTAGCTCCCTATCTTTTCTATCCTTGCAACACAGTGAGTGGTGATGCAGTCTTCTATGTTCATGCCACTCCCATCTCCCTTGGCTTTGAGGTTCACCACCTCACACCGACGCAACAACCCTGTCATAAATTAGATATCATCGACTTAGATTGTCAATGGTTGCCCATCAAGGTTGAAGACCTTTGTATTTGGATCCCAAAATTTTACTAGCATTTGGAGCAGCCTCACTTGATCCCTCATCCCTTTGAGACCCCAAAACTTATAAAGCCCGCATATTTTTAATGTTAACTGGGCCCCTAGATCTCTTTCCACTGCAGCATCAAATTCCTCATGCTCTCTTTCTCTCCATTCTAGTACCATCCTCCAAGAAAAAATCCAATTTTTGAGTCAAATTCCTTTAAAAAAACCAAGTTACGGACTTGTACGCGAGATGAAATTTACATAGTCACGTATAGGGCTGAGTATACAATGTATGTTTTGGTCTACAACCCGCGTATACCCTAATTCCTAATTTGCGCATTAAAAAACTCAAAAAGTGAGACCTAATTTCAAATTCTAATCCACTAGAAATGAAGAGGAGGGAAAGAATACTTACTTGGTCCAGACAGTTGTCAATTTCATCACTCGTAGTCGACACTTTAAGGTCATAGGCAATTTGGTCCAAAATGCACTATTTGGGTGAAAATGTGAAATGGTATGCTAAAATTGGTTATTTTTACTATTTATATAAAAAAAATTACCCGCTTTACACAGTTTTTTCTAATATTCCGGCCTAGTGGACTAATAGTTCAGTGGAAGAAGTTGGTTTTGGTGGTTTTATCCAGGGATTCTTGCAGTTTCTAGCATCATTTCGCTCGTTCGTTACTTTGGCAGGTAGTTCCTTTTACCAAGAATATAGGATAAGTTGTCACTACATTTTGCACACTTGCATTATCCTTTGACTATGATTCATATGGATTAGATACAAACCCATTTTGTTAGCGACACAGAACCTCATTACTGCTACTAGAAGTGTTGTTAATAAATGGTAGAGGCTTACCAAACATGGGTTCCCTAGTTAGAACCTTTGTGCCATTTGGTGCCCATGCAGATGTTATTCCATAAATATCGGGAGTCCTTTATAGTTTCAAAATGACTTTATGTTCAAGCCTCATATTCTTACTCATAAGCATGTTGACCTATACCTATGGGACTCCCACGAGTCTGGTTTAAACTCTTTCTCGACTCTCTCAAAAAGAGAAAAGATTGCCTAGTGAACTTGTCTCTTTCACACTCGTAAATTGGATTTTAAAGGATCTCTATTTGGTGTAATTTTAACCCTTTTTTGGACCAAGTAGACTAATTTCAAAAAAGGAGCACTCTAGTCACTAGTGGCTAGAAGAGTTCTCCTAGGTATTGTTTTATACTTTTTTGGGCCTAGGGGACTAAATTTATGAAAAAGGACATTCTTTGTAGTTAAGTTTTTATTCCATCTCATTCCATTGCTTGCAATATTAAGCCTATTCCTAGTTCTCGATTTCACATTATAAGCCTAACATCTCAACAATTTGGATCATCAGCCAAGCAGAGCCTTGTTTATATCCTTTACAACTTGACACCATGTACCCTATGAGGAAACATTCCCTTGAGTGTCCACATATTGCATGCACCCCTTTGCATTGAGCATAGGTATGTTCCAGCTGGAACCAGTTGCTTACTCGTGACACTTGTTTACTCCTTTGTATCATAGAATTCATTTGTCTATGAAAAAACAAAAAAAGACGGGCGAGAAAGGAATAGTATCTCATCTTGGAAGCAATCATGTTGCCTTTGAACATAGCACAAACTTTAGAGTCCAATTGTCATCCAAAGTTTGGGTTTAGCATGACCTTAGGAAGTTGAGATCGTTACCTAGAGTTTACTCCTACTGGTTACTCTTCAAGTCCCTATGGAGAGTTTGATTGGTGCCTCCTGCATCACGAAGTTTCATCATAGAGTCTATGCTTCCAGAGTCTTCCATATATCTCATGCTCTTGTTCAAAGGATGTCTATAAGACTGTGTTAGACATTTCTCAGAACTCTTGACTTTGCATGTCGTCCATACCCTAAGTACGTCTCAGAGTTACATGAATTTGTAGTCCTACCATGCACCCTGGTCCTACTTTCATTATGGGTAGGTAACCTTGAACCCAACAATTGACATCTCCTCATTGGTCGTTGACTGAGGGGCGTCCCTTGTATTCAAATATAAGAAATATATTCACACATTGGGATTCTTGCGGTTTCTTGGATGCCATTAGCCTTATTGGTGGTTTCCTTGCCTTTGTCAGCAAATTTCATTATTGGATGCTATTCAAAGGGTCTTTTTCATGCACTTGTTGCATCTGGTGCATGCAAAAAATGCACAGGTTCGTTGGTTCGTGAACATGTTCTTCATCCAAGTTCCTCCAAATCATTAAGATACTACTTTGTACATTGTGCTAATTAATGAGAGATGCCTTAATTCTCTCCTTTTAGCGGGTCTCCTTCCATCGACTTCAGCTCATATATTTTGGAAACGAGGCCTAGGATCCTATGCATACCTAGAGGCTTGCAATCATCAGTGGAAGGTTCTATCTCCATCGACATTTGGGAATACATTAATGTCTCATGATCGATGGATTCTTCAAGTGTTCTACCTCAACACATTTATTCACACTTGTAAGAATGTACTCAGTGCCTTGATACCTACTTTCATAATCGGTAGGTTGTCTCGCATTCGTTAACGATATACCTTAATGATCAATAATCAAACAAAGCCTCATTGTGTTCGACCTCAACTCCTTTATTCACATGAGGTATAATTTCACCTTTGGTGGATTGTGTAGAAGACTTGAAGACATCAGTTCATAGTCAAAGCTTTCCTAAGTTGTTGCTATCATTCATTGGACCAGTACCTATATGACTTCAGTGATCATGGGAGATCAATTGTAGTCCATTATATACAGATATCTTCAGATTGATTTTGAGACTAGTTTTCAATGGGCCTTGTCTATGACTATGACAGCCTTTAGCATGTATCTACATTTGTATTTCCTATTCATGGACATGAACAGTTGTTTGGTATATTTCCACATTGATCTACAATGTAATTCAAATTGGAATCCATGTGTACAAAGTCATTATGGAATGTAATATTCTTATGAGCAACTAGTCCATCTAGACGGGTCTCCATTACTCCACTTTTGGGAATTATAATGTATTTCATCCATCGCAGATACTCCTCTGACCTCACACATTAGGGGGCATCTGTTATAGCAAGATTTGCTTCACCCCATGCAACTTTCTCAGAAGGGATTTTCCATTTCCCTATGCAGAATTGAAGTCCCTTTTTGAAAATCCTAGAGATAAAAAACATATTTTTCCACATATATGCGCCCTAACAACTATATAGCATGCATATACGCAAGTTTCACCATTACAGCCCGCGTACATCGGGTTTTGTGTCCAAAATTAAAAATGGTGTCGGGTTTCCATGTCACATCACGAGATCCAAGATCCTTGACCTTCCATATACTGGAAACGTTCTGACTCGGCTCTTCAGTTCCATTTGAAGGATATAAATGGGTCATATCCAAGCTGTGGAAGAGGAGAATTCAAATTTGAGAGAAAATTTACTCTGGAGAAATTATTCACTTCATATTGAGTCTGCATCCCTTTTTCTTTTTAAGTCTGAACACATTGTTCAGCCCCCAATCTCTTCCCTCTTTGATAGAGAACCTCATTGTCTCTCTTATATGAGCTTTCCTTTGGTGGAGGATTGAAGTGATGGAGGCCCAACTGGAAGGGACTTAGTTTCTCGATTTAGAGATGTGCCAACACAAAAAAAAATCATTCATACACTTATGTTAATCATATTTTAATAGAAATATTATTTTCTCATCCAATTAATGTCTTGCAAATATTTGAATTGTTATTCCATGGGCATATTTGTTATGAATATTGATGGATTATGATATTATATGTGCTAATTGTATATATTATCACCATATGCTTGTGTATCTTGGTTGTTGAGGACAATTTGCAAGTGTATAGCTTTGATTCGAGTGCTCAAAAGTGGTCTTCTTCGAGCATCCGGACAAGGTAGGCTCTTTATCTTATCTTGTTAGCATATTTGTTTATGTAATATACTTGAGACTAGAGTTCATTTCTGCAGTCATTTCGTTTTTTGTGGTTTACCCCATGCCATAGAGTGATTTTCCTCGTAACAGAACTTTACCACATCCCTACTAGTCATAAAGTCAACTAATAGTTGATGTAATGGAAAGGAAACATAAAGTATAATATTCAAACTCTCAACCTCTAAGGTGTTAGTTTTCCTATATAGTATTTTCACAAAAAAATTAATGCCCCCTATTTCATGAGTTCCAAAGCCATCACTTTATTTTTTCAAATAGTGAAAATGCATCCTCTCACATTATTTGTACAATTTTTCAAATAGTTTACAAGCACATGACAATATTTGGTACCATGTTAGTAATTGTCTAGTAGCATCTAGATTCCATCTTAGTGTTTTTTGAAAAAGCGCATGGTGCCATTAAGGCTTCAAAATTCATACATGAAGTCCTAAAAAACTAGTACACTGAAGGTCAAATTCCTCCAACAATGACACTATTATGAAAATCCAACTTATGTTTGGTATTGTAGCAATCAAGAATACTAAGGGTCAAACAATAGCCCACCTATGGCGCAGATATGAAGATCATGCATATGTCACTAAAGGTTCTTGATGAAATTTCCCTCACTAAATGTTAGGTATATCAACATTGGAATGATGGGTTCCTTCAATGCATATCGGGGTGGTGGCCAAGTGACACACGCTTGTAATCATGACCCTATCTGTCAACACACAATCTGGGGGTGTATATTAATTATTTTTTATTAGTTAAAATTTTGATTTTTTATTGGTACATTTTGTATTTCATTGATTTGTAAGAAATTATAAACCCTAAAATAATTCATTTAGAATCCCCCACTATTAGTGTGTGTGCTTATCAAGTTAGCACTATGCTTTTGTATAACTCTCTTGATCCAACCATGTGTTATATGAGAATTGGGCATGGAAACATAAAATGGAGAAAATCCTTTCCTATCATGATCTTTTGGTGTCATTAATTGGAGCAATTCAAAACTAGAGTTCAAAATCAATTCTCGATTTGGGGTTTTAAATAGTTAGAAAAACTTACCGATTTTGGCGACATTGCTGGTCTAGGTGGGGTATCCTCTATCACTCGAGCTAGGGCCTTCTCTATTTCTCCCATGTCGCACTGTGGGTTAGGGATATCCCTCTCTTTTGGTCCTTTGTTGTCGGGGATAGGGTGTTTTCTCTTTGTCGATCCTCTGTTGGTGGGGCTAGGACTGTCACTCTCTATTAGGAGCTTGAATGTGGTGAGGTTGGCTAGGGACATCACTCTCTATCAGGAGCTAAAATGTGGTGAGGCTGGCTAGGGATGTCTCTCTCTATCAGGAGCTTGAATGTGGTGAGGTTGGATAGGGTTCTCACTCTTTGTTGGGAGCTCGAATGTAGTGGGGCTCATGATTTTTTTGGCTCATGTTTTTTTTTTTTTTCATTTGGTATTATATAAATTACATATTATATATAATACATTTTTAATAAATTATTATATATTATATAATTAATATGTGTTATGATAATCAATATGTATATATATTTAATAAATATATTATATAATAATATAATAAATATATTATAATAATTAATATATATTATATAGCGGGCCTAATGGTTAATAACATGTGTTTACTCCTTGGAGGTCACAGGTTCAAATCCATAGGGGGGTAGGGTATGTATACCTTCATAAAATTTATCATTAAAATCGCTATAACACCGAATTTGTAGACTTTAGCAGTCAAATCACATAACATAACACATAGAATACATAACTCCTATAGTTTTTAATCCTTATGCCATTAACCAAAAATCACTAATATTTAGAACCCTCGAAACACCTACCATAATATTTAGAACCCTAATATTTATAATCCTTATAAAATATATAACTATCAAACCCGAACACATCACCCTTAACCCTAATAACCTATAACCCAAACACATAACCCCTATTCTAAACGCTTAATTCCAAGCACCTATAGCCACAAATTATTATAAAACTAGACCCCTAACATCAATAACTACTAAATTCTATAACGTATAACCTCAATCACACATATATTTCCTAAACAATTATAACACATATCGCATATAATAAGTACTAAAAACTAAAACCCCTAACATGTTATCCATAATTATAATAATCTGTAATCTTGGTAAACCTTGATTCATATAAATACTATAACCTTAAATCTATAATTTATAAAACACTTAACCCTCATATCTTCTAAACCATAGATTACTAAACCAAATAACCCTCATAACTCGTAACATGACCTATCACTACTAATCTATAACTACTAACACCTAGCCTATAACTAATCCAACTCTTAACACCCAACCCTTACAAAGTCTAATCGTTGTAACCCTTAAAACTATAGTCCCTAATCCCTCTTACATATAACCCATATTACCCTTAATTCATATGAATCCTAATCCCTACCCCAAATTATCAAAATACCTGTTGTCTTGGTTTTTTCACATGGGTGAGCAAAAACACAATAGTTTCATGCATAGCTAAGCCAGCTAAACAAGAAAGAAGTTTGTGAGTTGATTATATAACCAAATACACATGAAACAAAAGAAAACAAAACTAAAAACAACTAAGAAATAATTGTTAGAGAAGCTTGAAGAACTTGAACCATGAAAATAAATAAAAATGACCAACATATAGCTACCAATGGATCAATGTATTGATAGGCTAAACATCGTAGAGAAAGGAAGGGACTTATGAATCCCCTCTTCCTCCTTGGGAGGGCTCTTGATTTCCCTAATAGAGAGCTCTTCTCTTCATACAATTGAAAATGACAATTGGTGAAGAAATACAATGTCAATTCCCTCAAGAGGTGAGTGGAATAACATATTGCAATGGTGCTTGAGTGATTCAAAGAGAAAAGAGGATTCTAAAAGGAGAATTCTTGCAACATAATAATACCTTGAAGTTCTTATTTTTATAGCACACCCATGGTACATATTTATAGCATCCATTCATGGCAAGATATAATTGGTTCATAGTGTGAACAAGGGGCCTTTTAGGGAAATCTCTAGGCCTTGACCAACCTCCAAGCTAGATTTGGCTCAGATATGAGTGTCAAATCGTGTTGGGGGTCAGACTAGAAGTGGTTGAGGGGCCGACAAGATTCATAAATGTTCCATTCATGGAAGTGTGTGGATTTTATCATAGATAGTCGTGCATTTTTTTCATAGTGCACGTTGAGGGCTATATTAGCTTGCGCATGTTGCACACTGTGTGCGCGCTTCCTTTGGTGAATTTGTGCACTTTGATTTTTGAACAAAGTATATAGTTTTTTGCCTTTTGGATGGATTTTGGTGTTGTAGGTGGACTAATTTCTACTGGCATTGATGTCTTTCTTCAACCATTGTGTGCAATGTTGCAAATGATTTTTCAGTGATAACAGATGCCCCTTGATGTGTGAGGTTAGGAGCATACGTATAGCCAAAATAAATAAATGTTTCTTTTGATAAGAGTGCCATTGTAAAGAAGAGTGAAGAGAGGAACTGCATGAGCAATTCGTCAGAGGGTGATGAAAAATGTGGGACCCAAACCTTTATCTAGGAGAAAAAAATAAAATTTATGTACAGACAAGGCGGGCATGCCCCATGCTCGTGTCATGAAACCAAAATGTAGGACTGTAACAGATGATGGATGCTGATATAGATAATTGCAGCGCCCTCGGGGGTGGTTGATAACAACAGTTGATAGTTCTGAATGGTGAATGGGCTTTGAAGTGAGTCAAGGATGACTATAAGAATTTTCGATGACTCGTAGGAATTGATGGCGTAACAAATTTAGAGGTCTTCGGCTGGTATGAAACTACTACAATAGTCACATAGTAATACCCATTGTAACATGAGAATTTGTTGAATTTGAATGTTATGGGGGTCAATGAAATCAGAAAGCAATGATGATTCTCTTTGTGCCATCTGAGACTCCTCATTGAAAAAGTAATGAGAGTCAAGATACTACCTCCCTTTTGGAAATTGTGTTGATGTCGACATGAAGGGAGACGTGACGCCAAGAAGAAAAGGTCTTATTGAAATCCACTGAGTAATAGATGATATCAGGTACTGACGAGTAACATGAAAAAATTCAAGATGTTGTGGGACTCAATACTTCCCTTGGTTGGGGTGTTGAAGGATCTAGCATTAGGGGGATGACTAGATGTGGGGTTAAACTGTGCCAGAGGCTAACAAAGTGGGAAAAATCAAAGATCGTGGATACATGGAATTGGGATACTCGGGGTTTGTTAATGATGTCAATATGAAAAAAGGGTGGATTTCCCAACCAAGGCCAACATGGGTTGCTTTTCCAGGTAAAATAAGGCCATCGAGGATGACGACTACAAAAGATATGTATATGATGGAAACAAAGGCTTTATACAATTACCAAAAAAAGAAAAAAAAAGTTGGGTTGAGTATATAGATACATAAATGAGTGCCCCATTGAAAGATGGCTTGGCCTATTTAGAGCACAAGTTTGTGAAAGAGAACTAGTGGAGAGTGGGGGCCCCATGGGTTGGTTTTTGTATTAGGTAAATGGATGGGGGACAATCTACAAATGGGAAAACTGATGGAGGATGAGATGGAGGGATAATGAAACTGCAGAGATGCATTCAATAGAACCAAGATGATATGACATGGGATTCCACTGGGAAGGTTACCAATATGATGAGAAGAAGGATGTGGTTTATTCTTAGAAATGCAAAATACTATCGGGACTCCCAAACCTAGGGGGGTTAAATCAACATGAGTGTCAAGTTTCCAAGGGGAACTATGAATGGGACAACTCATGTAGGGGATAGTGCTACCAATTGAAAATACCCAAATGTGGTAGAGGTAAAGATATTATAGATCTGGGTGTAAGGACCCTAAGGGTAAATGTCAGAGGGTGTGACTGGGATATGCGATTATAAAAAGAGGGAGTAACTACATATCATTGTCGAACATATACCTAAATGATGCAGGAGCATCCGCACCTCGTCGTGCGCGCCTGCACGGGAAGCTGGAAAAGACTTCGAAGGGAGACGTCAGGGTCACGGTCGTGACTATTTTGAGAAGCGCCGCCGATTGAATAAAAGAATCTATATTTAGGCGT
>ML776849.1:776699-795227 GCA_009831015.1 Picea engelmannii | reverse complement strand
AGACTGTGGGTTGCGAAACCTCGAAAGGGGGAGGAAGAGTGTCAACTCTTCGGGCCGCGGATTTGTGAAGGTCCTGGTGGGGCGACCGTGCTCGCGAGGGGCAGGGTAGCCGTCACTAAAGAGGCTGTAAATATTTTCTAAACAAGTACATGCACACATGAAAATAAAATAATCGATGTGAAGAATATATGATGATAAAGAACATATAACAACTATTTGATAAAACTGAAAGTGAGCACACATACCTGAACGTGACATGAGAAAAATGCTCCTCTAGGGCCAAGTGCAGATGATAACTCGGGGCACGTGAATGTGTAGATGGCGGGATCAGGATCTCGTGGCTGGGAACGGATCAGAAAATGGAGGCTTTGGGCTCCTGTAACAAAGTTTGGAAGTTGAGAAAAAGGGGATATATATGGATGGTGGGCCCACAATGCCACCTCATTTGTACCTATCACTATTTCTGAGTTGATGAGAGAGTTTTGAAGAGATTTTGAGATTGTGGGAGCATGAGGCTACCGATCCAAGAGTGACGAGAGACAGGTTAGTGGCCCTATCATCATGTACCTTGTGAATTTGATAGTTT
Organism: Picea engelmannii; assembly: GCA_009831015.1. Classification (NCBI taxonomy): domain Eukaryota; kingdom Viridiplantae; phylum Streptophyta; class Pinopsida; order Pinales; family Pinaceae; genus Picea; species Picea engelmannii. The sequence continues at coordinate 794,641 of ML776849.1, read as the reverse complement.
GTAGGTAGGGGCTATACAAAGGGTCGTACAAGGGGTTTTAAGGGTTGGGTCCCACAAGTGCATGGGAAAAGAGGGAATAACTACACATATGTGCATGGGTATAACCCAGTTTCCTGCACACAATGTGTGGTTGTCCTTGAAGTAACCATGCATGTGGGCACGAGGGTGGGACAGACAGGCACGCATGAAATGAGCACCTATTTTACTGACAATTGTGCACTCGTGCACGACTGTATGTCAGGCAGTTGCGCAACCGTATAAAGAAAAGGTGTGCACATGTGCACAAGTGTCTGGGGGAAAGCTGTGCACTGTGGGAAAGCTAAGGGGTTGTGATTTTTTGATATTTTATTCTTTTTGTTGGATTATTTGGCTGATCATATGTTTCTAGGTGGATGCAGGTGATCAACTAACTCTAGCACATGATGTCGGTCCACTGGTGGGAGTGGGACTGGGACCGGTTATAATAGGCTATGAGCGTGCATCCCAATGTGCATAGACACTTGGCAGCCTTCGGGTTGCTCAAGTTATTTGACTACCCCCTTATACAGTCGCAAGAGTACCTGCTCTAGTTTCTCATCAAGATGTAGAGCACTGATCTGCAGTGATTCATTGTGAGGGGGGAGAAATTAACATTCTCTGTTACATAGGATGTGTATTTTTTGATGGGACTCACATTCCATGGGATGCCCCTAGCCATTGATCCCCATATGCCCAGGGAGGATTGAGTGGATACCATGGTGGTGTGACATTGTAATGGGTCGAACCCTATGTCGGATTCAGTTGTTCGTATCAAGGCCATCGATGACTTATTGACTAAGTGCATCGGGACGATGGTGGTGAGGATATACGGATCCTTGGGTACTCAGCGGATCATTGATGGTCAGTTGAGGGTGGTGGAGAAGGTCCTGGATGGAGACATGTTTGTTTGGGGTGTGTTGATGCACACCAAGATGATGTCACAGTTGAACCGATGTCAGTGGGCCGAATCCGGTGAATTTTCATTTGGGTCTGTGTTAGTGGCCTAGTTTTTGGAGAGGGTGCCTTGATTGCGCAAGAGGATTTTACTGGAGCCAGCGTGGTGGAAAGAGCCACGATTGATGTGATGTGCCCATGTGTTGGCCTGGCATGGGGGAGGTGAGGGTGGCCACTACTTCACGACCACAGTTGAACGAGTGTGGCATCAGATGCCACAAGTTATTCTATGTTATCCATACGCTAGTATGGATTATAGATATGACCCAGATATGGTGTTACCTCCTAGGGAGGACTGGGACTAGAGAGGTATGTGTTGTATTTGTTTATGTTTTGTGATTTTGATAGATAGATTTTATCATATATGTATATGTATGGTGACACTATCTCTAGTGTTGTTTTGCATATTTTGGACCCCGAAGACAAGAGGCAGAGGTCGTCGGGGAGCCAGCTTGATGGGAGCCGACTCAATAGGAGCCTAAAAAGATGAGGGTTGGACAGAGGCATCAGTGAGATGATGTTGGTGCTGGACCAGATAGAGAGCCACAGGGGGATGTTGCGACCATGTTGGAGGATCTATGCAAATGGTTCAAGCGGCTCCTGCAGGGTGTTCTTAAGGGCATATGGGCCCATATTGAGGAAGAGAAGGTATTGGACCAGTGTGTGGGGGTACCATTAGAGTGGTGGACATTGATCCACAAAGAAACAGTGGCAGGGGAAGTTATGATTGGTCGGTTGCTTCCTAGGGAAGGAGGGCCTCCAATTGGTGGGGCACCTCCGACTGACAGAGGACCTAAGGGGGGGGGCTATGGGGGCACCTTGAATGTCGATTTTTGTATGTATATGGGTTTATGGGCCCACTTTTGTATAGGGTATTGGATACCCATTTTTGTGCTCATAGGGGTGGGGGGACTCATGAGCCTACAGGAAATTGTATATGTATATTTTTTGTAAACATTGGGGACCTTGATGATGATATATATATGATGGATATATTTTGGATTATGCTTTATGTTTTTATGATGTATGATTTCTATTATATGTGTTTTTACATATGCATGATGCTATGTATGTGATGTTTGTTCAATGTTATAAATGCCAATCTCATACTTGGTTAGCCATGTGATCTGCTACTTGATTGAGTTGTCTTGGAATATGTGTAAATATGATGGAATCAAATTTGTGAGATAGGAGTCTAACTTGCAGGTATTTGCAAAAGAGGCAAGGATCGTGGACATGATATACATTCTTGAGTTGCATGACAACAATTTGGGAATCTAATGCTAAGGTGACGAATGTGGCAGTGACTGGCATCGGAAAGGAGATCAATGATGACATCATATTCATCTTGGTTATTGGTGGTTGAGCCCAAACATATGCCACTGAAATGGAGTAGGACATGTGAGGGGGTATAGATGCCCAAGTGGCCGAAGTGAGATTCTGAGTCCAACAGCTAGCACTGTCAGTGAAACTGATGTGGTAGGTTGATGGATGATGCATCTTTCAATAACACGGGTGATAGATCAGACATGAGGAGTGGTGGTAGTAAAGAAGACTAAAAACTCTATAAATGCATACAAAGAGGGACCTAAGCTAAGGGGGCTATGCTTAGGCATAAAAATTCTTTAAGTACAACCCATTGATGGGTTCTTTGAGAGGGTATCCTTCTGGAGAGGCCCAAATGTAGGCACCTTTAGTGAGGCAATGTTGGAATATGAATGGTCCATGCCATAATGACTCAAATTTCCCATGGCCGAGAGTATCTTGGGCGATATCATAGGCTAACACGAGATCACCTTCATTGAATGAGTGAAGGTTGACATGGCGGTCGAAGGTGGACTTGGACCATTTTTTAACTGCCTCATTGTGTTGTAATAAAGATCGACAATCTTCATCAAGTGACTCTAAAGTCAATATGTCTTGTTCCATTGGAGCAATGTTAGGTAAGAGCTCTATGGTAGTGTGTAACGTGGGGATTTCACACTCGATAGGGAGGGTAGCTTTGATCCCATGGATGAGGTGGAACGGTGTAAAACCGGTGGTAGTTTTGACTATCGTGCGATAAGCCCATAAAGTGGAAAACAACATATGATACCAGTTGGTCTTATGTTTGTTGAAGGTATGTTGTAGCATGGTTTTGAGGACTTTATTAACAACCTTGACCTTCTCATTGGACTGAGGGTAGTATGGGGAAGCAAATTCATGGTTGAAGCCTAACTTTGAGGATAGGTCCGTAAAGATATCGTTCTCAAAGTGTTTACCATGATCTGAAACTAACTGTCGTGGGACTCTGAATCGATAATGACGTGGTTGAAGAAAAAATGTGTTATTGTATCAACAATATTGTTGAATGTGGGAATGGCCTCAACCCATTTGGTAAAGTAATCTACTGCCATGAAAATGTATTTGTGTCCATTACTGGATGGGGGATGGCAAGTCATGAAATCTATGCCCCATTTATAGAAGGGGTCGACTGTGATGATTGGGTGTAGAAGAGATATTGGAGCTCGTGCTTTGTTTGCATAAAACTAGCATTTGTCAAATCGCTTGACAGTGTGGATACAGTCATGAAACAAAGTGGGCCAAAAATACCCTACTCGAATAATTTTTTGTGTGGTGTACATACTCGAGAGGTGACCACCTCAAGCGTCATTGTGGAAATCATTCAAGACTCTGTTGACTTCGTCGATGGTAAGACATCGTCAAAGAATGGTGTCGACCCCGCATCGATAAAGAATGTCTCTGATGAGGAGGTATCAAGGGGCCTGCTGGCGAATGCGCAGATGATCATCTGGAGAGATATGAGACCCAAACTTATGTGTACGAAGGTAGACGAGGACATCACCGTACCATGGGTCATTGGAGGGGATGAAGAAGAGGTGTTCATCAGTGAAATCCTCATTTATGGAGGAAGCTTTAGTGTTCGAGGAAAAATCCGTAATGATTTTGACTAGGATGAGAGATTTCTTGATTTTGGGAGTAGAGAACTCTAGATCATATTCCTGGAGGATAACGATCCATCGAGAAAATTTTCCATTGATATGTCATTGACTAAGCAAGTGTTGCATGGGGTTGGAATTTGCTACAACCTTGGTATTTCGAAGTAGAATATAATGTCGCAGTTTTTGGACTATGAGGACAATTGCTAATGTGAGTTTCTCATCATGATTATACTTTAGGGGTGGCCCTGAAATGTTTTTACTAATGCAGTAAATGACATGTTCATGTCCATCCTCCTCTAATTGGATGAGGGCTCCTGCTACTAAGACATTTGAGGCTGATAAGTAGAGGATGTAATCATGATCATAGTATGGGGGAATAATCAAAGGGGCATTGGATAGGGTGGCTTTTAAATCATCAAAAGTTGATTGAGCATGTTCATCCCATCGAAATGGGATATCATGTCATGGTAGGTGGAGAAAACCGTGTGCGCAAGTGGCGTAGTCTAGGACAAACTGACGTAAAAAGTTGGCTTTGCCTTGCAAGCTCTGCAGTTGGCATAAATTCCTAGGTGGTGGAATTTATTTGATAGCTTGGACCTTGAGGGGATCCACAGTGATGCCATGTTGGGAGATAATGAACCCAAGGAGGAGTCTGGTAGCGATGCAAAATACACAATTGATGGGGTTCAAGCGGATATTATATTGGCGACATCGTTGGAAAATTATGTGTAAGTCATCTAAATGTTGGTTTCTCTTTTTTGTTCGAGTAGTGAGGTCGTCCAAATAAGTAAGGATGATTCAAGAAATATCATGAAAAACATAGGTCATGGCCCGTTGAAACGTAGCACCAATTTTTTTTAGTCCAAAAGGAATGACGTGATAAGCAAAGGTACCCCAAGGGGTTGTAAAAGCAGTTTTGTATTGATCTTCTAGGTGGATTTGAATTTGATTATAGCTGGAGAACTCGTCCATAAAGGAAAACGCTTCATGACCGGCACAATCATCAATGATTTGTTCGATGAAAGGGGTTAGGAAGTTTCCTTTGGGACAATCGTGGTTGAGATTTTGAAAGTCTATGAAGATGTGAATAATGCCATTTTTTTGGTAACATGGACAGGGTTGGAGACCCATGAAGTGTAGGCAATGGGGCAAATGAAACCAGCAACGCGTAACTTGTCAATTTCGGCTTTGATAACCACAACATTGGATGGGTGGAGGGGGTGTTGCTTTTGACGAATGGGGGTGATATATGGCCAGGTGTCGATTCAATGTTCGACTATAGAAGGATCGAGGGCAAGCATCTTCGTATATGACCAGGAAAAAATGTCTCAATATTCTTGAAAGAGAGCTTTATAAGAAATGATTTCTTCAGGGGAGCATGTGGCACCAATGGTGATTTCTTCTATGATGCCAAGTTTAATGGAAATGTCAATTTTGATAGTGGGGGAGATGTTGTCCATGTTTCCTTTTTCAAAATCATATGGGCAGGGATAGGGTTGTTGAGCCAGTTAATATGCCCCGAAGGAATAAAATCCTTGGTTTCGATTGCGCACATGGAGGCTTGGGTAGGGGGGTGAAATTCATATTGTGAAATGAAAAGTTCTCGATGATGGAGCGCATTCCATGGGCAATCAGAGGTAGTGATTTCTTCCAGGATATCTTCGGTGTAGTGGAAAATGAGAGAATATAAGGGATCCTGGGAAGTGGCAGGGGGAACTGTCAATGGGTAAGTGTTATTGTCATCAAAGGGTGAGGACATCGAAGGGATATCGTGTACGGGGTGTGATGACTCACTTGACATAAACCAAATGTCATGATACTATGGATGGTACCTCATTTGCTCGAGGACTGATGACAAAATATATCGAATATTAGTAATGTGAGTCTCAATGGGAAGTGGCTGAGAGGGTTGAAGCCGAGATGTGTGGTGTACTATGACTAATGTTTGGTGGAATTGAGGTAGAGTTGGGAAATGATGAGTGTAATGGCCATATTCTGAGCATATGGCACAAGAGAATTTGGTTCATAACCCTGTATTGCATGTGGTTGGGGACTCTGTAGTAGCAGTGGATGTACTTGGTGGGGTAGCAAGAAATGGGGTTGCTTTAGGGAGATGGATAATATTGTGTAACTCGAGAAGAGTAGGACATATATTAGTGGGTGTCCTTCTCTTTTTCATAGTGCACAAGGAGGTTGAGCTCGGGGAGGGATTAGAGCTATAGGATCATTCTTCCTTCATCTGCCCCTAGTGGTGGTGGTGTCTCTGCTAGCTGGGGGTGGGGGTGGTGTGGCATGAGCCTATACTAGGATTTGAAACAGTAATCTATCTGTCTGTGGAGGGAGAGATGGTGTAGGAACCATAGCAGGTGGATGGAGATACCATACAGGGATGGCAAGAACCATGTTGGGAATGGTGAGAGTAGCAGCTACCTGTAATTCTTGGACTCCAAGTGAAGGGAAGAAAAAGGGAATTCGGGTAATGGCTTGGGGGGTTGTCTCCCAAACTGGGATTTTCCCTTGGAGGGGGGGGAATCCGGGATAGGTGGTGCAGTGGGGTTTTCATGGAATTCTTGAGGTAATAGTTCTTCGACTGGTGGAATTTTGATGTGGGGAGGGGCCTCGGTGAGAGTAGTGTCTCTGATATCTATTCCATCTGAAGAAATGACACACACTTTTGTTGAAATATAAGGGTGTAGGAGAGGTGGTTCTCCATGATATGCCCCCAACAAGGATGGGTCCTTGAATACTCCAGGACCAACGTTGATGACTGAAAAAGAATTTGAGTTGGTGCAGGCAAGAGGGAGGATTTTATTAATTATGGTCGAATGGTTAGGCTCGTAATGTGTAAGTTGGTCAATGGTGATGATTTTCCCATTGTGGGGGAACATCATCGTACGAAACACAGAAGAGGCTACCACCTTCATAACATACATGTAGCTACATCTGAACAAGTTATTGTAATCAAGTGGGGTATCGATAGCTTCAATGTCAATGAGGATGGTTTTTCCCCAAGTTCTACGGGAATATTTTCGAAGAGCCCTTCAGGGGATGATGGGCGACAGTCGTAAGCTCTCAGGGTGATAGTAGATGGTACTATCTTAGGTGAGCCAAGTTTCTACCATACTACTTTGGACATGATGCATGTGGATGCACCGATGAACTGTGGTGTTTTGGATCTTAACTGGTATCTAAAAAGACCAGGGCAGGTAGGGATGGTTCTCCGCTATCTAGATCCAACGTAATGAGTCGAGTGTCATATGGGTCGACTGCCCCCAAGGAAGAAAGCAAGGATTTCCACTGAGATGGATAGGTTTGGAGGACCTCCAATAAAAACATGGATGTAGGATATTGTGCTAAGTCATCGACAAGACTATAATTATAGGTTGCCCTAGCACGAAGGTTATGTACATTTCGTCGTAAAGGAATGAGGGGTACACAGGGGTTTGGTTCATTGTTAGGGTGTGGAATCATCAATGGTTGTATGGCTGTAGTAGGAGTTTCTTTTGAGGTGGTTGGGGTAGAGTCAGGAGGCAGGTCGTATTGATGACCGCATGTTTGCAGAAGAATCTCTTCTTCGCTGGTAAGGAGGATATTGCAATCGAGCAGATTTCCATGTTTATTGGGACCTAGGTTTTGATATTTCCCCATTTGTGGTGGATCAAGGTGTAATTATTGTTGGGTATTCATCACACCTTGGTGTGGAATGGGGTTTTTAAAAACAGTCAGAGGTGGTGGTTGCAAATAATGTTGTGGGTCCTGTTGGAGGGTAGGTGATGCCAGAGAGTTTTGTGTGTTCATGGATTCTTTCATCCGTTTGTAATCAGAAATGTGGTGGCAGTGGTGAGTATAATGCCCATACTCACCACATAGAGCACAAGGGAATTTAGTTCTGAGGTTATGTTTCTTCCCTTGTCATGGTTTATTGTTATTGTTTCCTCGTTGGGGGTTTTGGTTGCCTTGATTCTAGTTTCCCCCAGCGAGATAGTTTTGTTGGGGGTTATTTCCTCCTGGTCCTAGGTTGTTATTGTTTCAGTTTTTTCCTTTCTTCTTGGCATTATTCAACTGATGGAATGGATTTTCTGTATTCAATTGTTCAAAATCATGAACTTGTTGAATGGAGAGGGTTGAACACAGTGAACGCTAACATGTGGTTGTCTCAATGGAGGAGAAATTGGTTGGGGAGGACCAAAAAATGGAAAATATGGATTATTTTGTGGAGACAATCCATATGGAGTATAGTAATTTGAGGTACTTCCACCACTATTAGGGTCATATGTGGGGGTTGGGGGTGGACCCGCACTTGATTGGGATACTAGATGCATCTGGGGTACCGTTGGGGGTCCCCCCAATGACTAAGGGAGAACAATAGGATATGAATTTTGGTGAGTGGGGGGAGGGTAATAAGATGTCCCTCCACATGGTTGTGGATATTGATTTGCACCATAAGTAGGTGACAGGTGTCTGTAAGGGTTTTGGTGCATCATAGAACCAATCAAACCATCTGTAGCATGGGACATTCCAAGTTTCTCATGTCCAAATGGTATGGGTTTTGGTGCATCAGGAAGTAACCTAACTGAGCATATATGAGGTCAAATTGTTGGGCCTTGTTGATGGATTCCTCTTCTGACTGAGGAAAAGTGGATGCCACATCTTTGGAAATGACATAGATGCGCAATTTAAGAAACCAATTGAGGCGTTGTTCTTTGATGGTTTCTTCTTTACACAAAATACGCCATCGACGCCATTCATGGATGTGGTTGACGATATGGAAAGTAGTGGTTTGTTTGAACTCAGAGAAAATTTCTAATCTAGTATCATGATGAACTGGTAGTTGAAAAAAGGACAAAAAGGCCTTGGACAATGATTCAAAGGTCACATGGGACCTTGATTTTTTGTCCACATACCATTTGGTTGATGAACCCATGAGAGTTCATTGAAACAACCTTAAGCATATGGAATCATTCATGATGTTGTTTGAAGAGAACCATAAGTGGAAGTTCATAACATGGTTGGTGGGATCATCCCCTGGTTTTCCTTCAAACTTTGGAATATCTGAAGGTAATTTTGTAGGCATATTGGGCCAAGTGGGGTCATGCAAAATGGGATCATTCGTGAGTTTGGTTAAATCAATAATGTTGAGGGATGCCAAGTATGGCATAGGGATATTTGGAAGAGGATTATTTCTAGCCATTTTGTGTGTAGGTAATGGACCTGTCCCTTGAGAGCGATTAGGTGGGCTTGTAATTCTCCCTTGAGAAGAAGTTTGACCCACGCCTCCTTGTGAAGGAGAACTAATAGATGGATTGCCTTAGGTATTTGACCCAAGCAAAGTGGAACCAAGTAAATATGATCCCAAAATAGTAGCACTCACATAGGTGTGAGATGGTTGAGTTGGTGAATTGGCGAGACTAAGGACTCCTCCTATAATAGGAGGGAGATATTGCAAGCGTCTATAATGATGGGGATTATGTGGTTTCCCTATGGTTCTGGCTAATAGAGTGGATGTGTGCAAATGGTTGCAAGAGAGAAATAAATGAACCAGAGCTTTTGACCTTCCAAAAATAGTATAACTCACAATCTCATGTAATCAAATGAACATCATACATAAATCAAGTGTAAATAAACAAGCATGTGGATAGGTGGATTTTGTCTGCATGGGGGAATGATAAAACAAAATGCTCGTGTCCTAAAAGACTTATCATCTTTCCTCTCAATTTAACACTGGGCCTTCCAATAGCACTCAACAGTGGGGTCTGAAGCAACCAAAAGAGGAACTAGTGAAGGCTGAAGTAATCAATTATAATGAGGAGTAGAGGGTGCATATCCCAAAAGAGCTCACGATATTTCCCAATAGACACACAAAATCTGATCAAGGTGATTGCAGCCCACAACCACCACCTAGGTGGATATCCTATGTTTGGACAGTAAGTACCTTGGTCAAAGTGCAACATTTAGATTTTTGACCTCAGAAATGGGTCACGGGTTGGATGCCCTCACAAGAGTTGGGTGACTCAAGGTGGGATGCACAGAACAACCGGACGTCGACCTTCAACCCTTCACGGGTATCTCCCTACCTTATGGTATAGGAACACTTGACTTGGAGGATTTGAAAGATCCCTATTCTTTCAAAATGTGAGAACCTAATAACAGGGGGTTATCTGGATGCCTACCCCTAAGATCCTACCTAGACTAAAAAAATTATTTTGGCACCTCATGTGGAGGAAAATTTAGTGCGTCCTTATATTGTTTTTAGATGTGGTGGGTTGAGATATTGGGGTCATGGACCAACCTCGTTTGAATTAATTGGTGTGGATAATTTCCAAAGAAGTAGTCAAATATTTCAAAATTCCTTTGAAGAAATCCTACTTCAAACTCCACTATTCTAAATAGAAATTATGTGTGTGAGGAGTGGCTTTGTGTGCAAGAAAGTGAAAAGTGTGCAAATATTTTTAATAATTTAAGTGTGAGATTGCAGCATGTGGAATTCCTGTGGTATTTACAAATATTCTTACCTAGCTTACTATGTTTCTTTGGTACAACCTTGCAGAATATTTAAAGCCCTAAAGAACTAGCAATGTGGACATATGGGTCCTTACAAATCCTTTAAACTCCCTAGAATGTTGTCTATACTAAGAAATCATTTGAAACTATCCTAGATTTGTAGACATGTGGGCATGTATGGGCCCGTTACTTCATCTTCTAAACTTTCCTATAGTGTTGTCTAAACTAAGAAAGTATTTAGAAACTATCCTAAGATTACAAACGTGTGGGCATGTATGGGCCCTTACAATTATTTAAGATGATTTCCAAAACTAAGAGGAACCCTAGGGAGGATTTTTCCTCTCCTAAATGATTTTTTAAGGGAGATGAAATGTCCTTTTAACCGCCTTTTCTGATTCCCAAGATCACACTAGGGTGTGGGGGAAGAGCATACTTGAGGGTTAAAATTGATTTCTAGTCCCAAATTAATTTGTGTTTGAATAAGCAATAACTTCAACTCAAAATTTTAAATGAAAAATGAGCCATCCATGTGCAAACAAAGAAAAAGAGAAGAATATTGATTATTTTTTACCCCTATGTGCTTATGTTATCTAACCTTTCGTGTGGGAAAGGACTCTAAGTAAAGTGTAGTTTCTTTACAAAGTGCAGGAAATTAAAATCTAAAGGTTATGGGCCCTCAAACCATTCATAAAAACCCTTACAATTTGAAAAAAATGGGCTTATGCACAGGCTACAATTCTGACAGGAGCACAGAGGGCACACAATGCATAGAGTAATGAAGCATGTTTCACGCACAATGCGCAAAGTGCACGTCTGTGGGCCTTGAAAGCCGCACACTTCCTGTCACGTGTCGGGGAAGAAATTTCCAAGTGAAATACTCCTTCCTTGGCTAGGCCGGTTTTGGTACCTGCATGTCAAAAAAATATAAAATAAGTGCTCTCAAGACTTAAATAGGGAGGAATTTGATATCAATCCCTAGTATAGTCACCAATTTGTTGTGTTGGTTTTGTCACATGGGTGAGCAAAAACACAACACTTGCATGCTTAGTTAAGCCAGCTAAACAAGACATGAGTTTGTGAGTTTATTAGATAATCAAATACACATGAAACAAAAGAAATAAAACTAAAAACAACTAAGAAATAAATGTTAGAGAAGCTTGAAGAACTAGAACCATGAAAATAAAAAAATGACCAACATATAGCTACCAATGGATCAATATATTGATAGGATAAACATCGTAGAGAAAGGTAGGGACTTATGAATCCCCTCTTCCTCCTTGGGAGGGCTCTTGAGTTCCCTAATAGAGATCTATTCTCTTCATAAATGACAAATGGTGAAGAAATACAATGCCAATTCCCTCAAGAGGTGAGTGGAATGGTCTATTGCAATGGTGCTTGAATGATTTAAAGAGAAAAGAGGATTCTCAAAGAAGAATTCTTGCAGCATAAAAATACCTTAAATTTCTTATTTTTCTAGCACGCCCATGGCACATATTTATAACATCCATTCATGACTAGATATAATTGGTTCATAGTGTGAACAAGGGGCCTTTTAGGGCACTCTCTAGCCCTTGAACAACCTCCAAGCTAGAGCCTATATTTCGCTCAGATATGAGTGTCAAATCATGTTGGGGGTCATACTAGAAGTAGTTAAGGGGCCGACAAGATTCATAAATGCGTTGTTCATGCAAGTGTGTGGATTTTCTCGTAGACAAACGCGCATTTTGCACATAGTGCATGCTGAGGGTTGTGTTAGCCCATGCATGTTGCACTCTGTGCGCGCACTTCCTTTGGTGAATTTGTGCACTTTTATTTTTGAACCAAGTATACAACTTTTTTCCTTTTGGATGGATTTTGGTGCTATAGGTGGACTAATTGCTACTAGCATTGATGTCTTTCTTCAACCATTGTGTGCAATGCTGCAGACGATTTGTCATTGATAACAATACCTATGATACTATATGTATAATTCCCATTGTTCCTTATACCTAATAATTGCAACCCATATCCTCTAAAACACCTCCCCTCTACTAGAAATGACACTTATAATCCTTGACACTTGATCATGGCATTCCTTATCTAATATAAAACATAACCATAATACTATAACCATTATAAATTGTAAACTTTATAACCTCTAATGCCTAACTCTTATAAACCATGTGAACCCTGAACCCTATAATCCCTATTTTTATAAATACCTAAACATTACAACCCTTAACCCTTATCGACCTTATATTATAACACCAAAAACCTATTCTAATGACTCTAAACCCTATAACCCAATCGTCAATCCTTATAACTCCAAACCTTTATACCCCTAATCCAAAACCACTATAATTTTTTTAAATCTTAATCCATATAACCTATAATACCCAATACTCATAACCCCTAACCTCAATCACCTAATCCTTAACCACTCTAACCTTGAACACTTATAAAGGACAATACCTATAATGTGTATACAATTTAAATCCTTACCCATATATCCCCTCATAATATACCCCATCCATTATATTATTTATAACTCTTAGCCCCTTCCATCCCTCAACCACCACTCATGTAACCCCTATAATTACTAATGCATATATACCATAAAACATACAACCATAATCCATATAATCATTAATTCATATGATCGCTATAAACCCTAACCTTTATAGTCCATATCCCCTGACCTTAATAATTCGCATAACCACTAACCCACATAACAATGACAACGAAAATGACGATGATGATGAATGCGACAATGAAAATGATGACGATGATGATGATGAAAATGACGACGACGATGACGATGTCGATGATGATGATGATGATGATGATGATGATGGAAACAACAATGTTGATTATGGTGATGAAAATGATGACAATGATGACAACTACAACAACAACAACGTTGAGTACTGTGATGACAATGAAGATGATGATGAGGAGTAGGATGTCGACAATGTTGATTATTGATGGTGACAATGATGATCAGGATGGCAATGATGACAATGAGTATGACGATGACAATTATGATGATATGATGATGATCATGAAAATGGAAATGATGATGATGACGATGATGATCATGATCATGACAATGGAAATGATGATGATGACGATGATGATCATCATCATGACAATGGAAATGATGATGATGACGATGATGATGATAATATCAACGATAACCACATTGATGATGATGACGACGATGATGAATATGGTGACGATGATGATGAAGAAAACAATGACCATGTTAATTATGATGATGAAAATGACGATGAGAATGATGATGATGATGATGACAATGACAACGATGACCATTGTAATGAAAATGAAAATGATGACAATGACGATGATAATTATGATGAGGAGTAGGACATCAACAATGTTGATTACAGGTGGTGACAACAATGATGAGGACGACGATGATGAAAATGAGCATGACGACGACGACGAAGATGATATGATGATGATGACAATGGTAATGATGATGATGATGACAATGATGACAATGACGATGATGATGATGAAAATGGTAATGATGATGATGATGATGACAATGATGACGATGACGATGATGATGATGACAACTAGGGAAAAGAATTGATGATGATGATGATGAAAATGACGATGATGATGATGACAATGTCTACAATGACCACGAAGACGATGATGATGATGATGATGATGATGAAGATGATAATGATGACTATGAAAATGAAAATGTTAATTATGTTTATGACATTGATGATGATGATGATGATATGAAAATGACAAGGATGACGACTATGATGACAATGAAAACTATGACGAGGAGTAGGATGCTAACAATGTTTATTATCGATGGTGACAATGACAATGAGAATGACAATGACAATGATAAAATATGATGATGATCATGACATTGGAAATGGCGATGATGATGATGATGATGATGACTACAACAAAGAAGATGAAATTGATGATGATGATAAAGACGATGACGATGATACTGATGATGACAATATCGACGATGACGACAATGATGATGATGACAATGAAAATGACAATGTTAATTACGGTGATGAAATTGATGATGAAAATGATGATGATGAAAATGATGATGATGACAATGACGATGACATAACAATGACAATGATGATGACTACAATGAAAATGAAAATGATGACATTGATAATGACTATGACGATGAGGAGTAGGATGATGACAATGTTGATTATCGGTGGTGACAATGACAATGAGGACGATGATGACGAAAATGAGCAAGATGGTGACGATGATGTCGATATGATGATGATCATGATGATGATGGAAACGATGATGACGACGATGATGATGATTATTATAATGACTGCAACAAAGAAGATGATGATGACGATGATGACAATTTTAATGATGATGATGATGACAATGTTGATGATGAACATGACGATGACGATGATGACAATGATGATGATGATGATGAATATGACGACGATGACAATGTCAACAAAAATTTTAATTATGGTAATGACACTAAGAATGACGATGATGATTATGACGATATGAAAATGAAAAGGATGATGACTACGATGACAATGACTATCATGACGATGATGATGAGGAGTAGAACGTTGACATTGTTGATTACTGGTGGTGACAACAATGATGAGGATGACAATGAGCATGAAAATGAAAATGACGATGATATGATGATGATCATGAAAATTAAAATGATGATGATGATGGAAATGATAATGACGACGATGATGAATGTGACAAAGACGATGAATATGATGATGACTACAATGTCGATGACGATGATGAAAATGACGACAACCAAAATGATGATGATGACAATGAATATGATCAAAACATATAAATAAACACTTTAAAGAGAATAACCCATATAAAAGATATAATCACATACATCCTACATTTCAACAATTTTGCAATATCATTCATCATCTTCTTCTTCATCCAACTCTACATCTATATCAATGTTGAAAGGATTGGCCATATCAATATCATCATCAATGTCATTTTCGATAATATCATCATCAATATCATCATCGAGAACATTGTCGTCTACATCTAGCTCAACTTCTTCGACTTCTTCATATGACAATACATCTACCTCATGCTCCTCTACATATTTTTCTTCTTCAATATCATATTCTTCTGGTACATTATAATTTATAGGTATTATTCTTAGATCATATCTAACAACATACAACCAACCTGCTTTACCCGGAACCTCTGAATAAAAAAATTGCTCACATTGGCTTGAAAGAACATAAGTGTTTGTACCTAGATCAAACTTCCTTGTATTAACCATGGTAAATCCATTGGCATTCTCAATACCAATTCTATCGATATCATGTTCATTCATCTATAAACTGTACCATTTGAGCTCAAACATAACTAACTTGAAGGATTTAAAGTCACACTCGATTATGTCATCCAAATAGCCATAGTATCTATTTTATGATATTATTGGATTCCTATCACTTATTGAGGAAACATTAGTGACCTGAAAGAATATAGTTATCCCATAACTAAAGGTTTTATTCTTGTCATCCAATTTTATATTGTGAAATTTATGACCATTGCACCACATAGCCTTGTGGTGTGTCAAATGCAATATGTCTGACATGTAAAAAATGCATTATCAATCAATAAACACATTTAGACTTAGGAAAATTTTACAAAACAACATGCCACATAGATTCATATATTGGAAAAAAACTAAAACATGATGTGGGTGAATAATATGCTTGCCTATTTATCTTTTAAACCATATGCTAAATCAATTTCCCTCTGAGTAAGATTGTTATCTTGATTACAATGATCTTATTTAAGAAAGGTAGCCACCCCTTCCCATGATAACCTACCATTACATTATACACATCTATCTATGTATACCTTCATCCAATCAAGATTGTTTGTGATATATAAGTGTAGTGCATCCCACTCTCGACCATCTCTATGAAAAAAGAATAAAAATAACTAATTAGAATAAATATTAATAATTGATCATGGAAGAAAAATAAAAAATAAATAAATCAATATTAATGCAAATTAGTATAGATCTGTACCATCTAATTACCTTTCACTTTCCTCATTCTACCTTTCCTGACCAGGACCTCCCCTTCAAATTTGTTAATGGAATTGACATCCTAAATCCAAGGCATCTTCATGATTTTTGTTGCTGCTAATTTAGGAATATACTAACTAATATACACCAAGAATTGATATGCCATAGAGCCCTCGGGGCGTGCTCTTTATCTAACGAAAGACTTCAATGACTTCAAGTGCCTCTCCCCCATCCACATTGACCTTGTGTGTATAGATCTACACATTTCAATATCCTCAACTTGGTGTATAAGGTAGTGTTCTTATGCATTGAAAAATGTTGGAGGTAGATACTTTTTCATTTCGCACATTAGTAGAGGAATTTAGCTACTCCAATATTGTATATCTTCTTTATGGATTTATTAAGATGAAAAGCACCTACACGTGATATAACACATCAAATCATAGGTTTTAACAACAACATATATACATTGAAAGTAAAACATATGTCGACAAGTTGAGAAACAAATATTTTGCATATAAATCATTATTTACCTCATGTATTTTCCAAGATCATATATAACTTATTTTACATTGTTGTCAAAGTTTTTAAGGAGAGATAAAGGTAGAACATACTATAATAAAACAGGGATCATTATTTTTTTTTAAAGAAAAAATAAAATAAAATACTAAAAGGTTGTATATTTTCCAATATAGAAATCTACCAAAATAATTACCTTAATGAAGGATGCCAGTCATGAGTTTTCACCCCACCAAATTCACCTTTCTTCTTTAATATATTATTTATGTTTTAAGAAAATTGTTGGATTACTGAGAGGGGGGGTGAATCAGTAATAGAGAAGTTTAATCCTTTTTAACCATATAATCCAAGTGTTATATCAATGAAGCATTATCATCCAATAACTGCAGAGTAAATAAGCAATGAAAAAATGAACAAACATACACATACACAGTACACCAATGTTTTACGTGGAAACCCAAATCGGGAAAAAACCACGGAATGTTTTTTCTTATATGTCTTGAAGAATTACATTCATTGGAAGCACCAACTTCCTTTGTTTTCCAGCTGCAACTGGAAGGAGGCTCCAACCCCCTAGTTTCTCAGGCTACAACTTGAGGGAAGCTCCAACTCCCCAATTCTCTGGCTATAACCAGAAGGAGGCTACAACCCCCTATGTTCTCTGGCTACAACCGGAAGGTGGCTACAACCACTTGTCCTTTCCCTGTCCTGCCACCATGAAGTAGAAGTAGAATCATGGAACCACTGTCAACCTGTCACTGTGAGATATACCATTGTAAACCTGTACCAATAAATCTAAACCATGCATCAACTATGCATCAACTTGTACCTCAACCTATAATCAACCTGTACCATAAACAAGTGCATCAACCATGCACCAACCTGTACCAAATAACCTATAATCAACCTATACCATAAACAAGTGCATCCAACCATGTACC
>ML776849.1:668554-765902 GCA_009831015.1 Picea engelmannii | reverse complement strand
TTATGCAACAAACACAACAAACAAAATGCAACGTCCAAACAAATTTTGTAAACAAATACCTAGAACAATCATTGCCAACATTGTGTGCTCCCTCTTTATTGACATCCAAGGAGGAAGGTTATGAAAATAGGCCACATTGAGTAAATAGACCTGAGCTCACCAAATGGATTGACACCATCAACTGCCAATGAAAGCCTAACATTACCAGGTTCTTCTTTAAAAATTGACCATCTTTCTTCAATCTTCCTAAATTCAAAACCATCTACAGGCATTCAAAAGACACCATATTCACTTATATTCCATGCATGGTAATCCATAAACTATGTAATGCTTTGGCACCTAAAAAATCGTTGCAAACATGGAGTTATCGGAATATGACGAAGAACCTTGTGAAACACCTTTTTTGTTACTTGATCAGTTCTATATCTATTGATTTGACATTGCAAGAATTTTGTTTCTGATGCATGTTGTCTACAATATATAATATGATCATTTGGACATGCATCAATAGCTTGATACTCCATTCTAATATCTTTCATAATGGAACACAACTCTTGATATATGTGAGGTAAATTATTTGACGGTGGTAAGAAAAAATCACCTAAGAATCTACAACATAAAAAATAACTAGTTAATATAAATAGTAGTAATCATAAATATTGCATCCTTAATTTACACATTAATTGACACTAAAAATGGAGAAAAACTTCAACCTTTACGTAAAAATGTGAACAATTATACTATGTACCTTAGGATCTATGTGAGACAAGTGTTTGACAATCTATTCAATATCTTCCAGTTCAACAACGACATTATAACAAAGAGAATATTTGTTCTTGAGCCTTCATAAAGGGGTTGTCATTCCTTCTCAAGTAAAGGTACATCAATATCATCAAATTTGTCCTCATAGATAGTGTTAGCATATAGGATGTATAGGGGTCAAATTTTTTAAGCTTCTAGGTTTGAGTCATAGGGTCATTTTATTCTAGGTTTTTGAGTCAAGTCTTATGTCAATAAATCATGTTTTGATTGTCTCATGAGTCAAGAAACTTGATCATAGTCCATGTGAGAGTCTTGGTGTCATGATAATGGTCATCATCATTAGAAAAAGGGGAAATATTTGGTCACACCTTTGGTTTAAAGCTCGTCATTATCAAGTGTTGTGCCTCAAAAAGGTGTACAAAGGGTTTTCATGTCATATCTAACTATTTGGGGGTCAAGTCAATCTATTGTAAACTCGCCTAAAAGTTCGAAACAAATCAAGAAAAGTACATCATGCACTAATAAAAAACCATCATGTTTTGGAAATGTAGCAGTTGGTATTTTATTTTTTTCCCACGCCATTTATTCAACATTTTCTCTTCAAGTCACTTTTAGAAGGAGGTTTATCATTTTGAACAAAGTGTGTTGCAGATTGGTTTAAATTATGATGCTACAAATTTCCTGTAGCATTTGAAGGAGGATTCAAGGTTCCAAGAGATGTTAGTTTAGTGCATGCAACAATAGGTGAGCTTCATATATACCAGGTACCATGTTTAAATGCTCAATTTCACTGACGAAAGGTTGATTGTAATCGGATCCTAATTGTTGCAATTTGTATGTGTGTTGCAAACTGTTTCATAGTATTTGCGCTGTAAAACTTCTTTCACTTGGTCACTTTATACAGTCCCTGTATCTTAAAAATTTGCAGACCCAATTTTCTTATTTTTATACCAAAAAGATTAGTTGCAGTTGTTTTCTATGGCCATGACCCTATATGCTACAAATTCTACCTAGTGTTGTGAATTGTTTTCAGTGTACGCACTGCAAATTAATTGTGCTATGAACCCTCTATTTTTCAAATTTGACAAAACCCTCATTGACATTATTTTCACTCAGATTTGAAATATCATCTTGTCCAAATATTTTTCCTTTCAAACGTGTCACTTTGCTAAATCTTTTGACAAAACCCTAGTCTAAAATCCATCCACTGCAAACTTCATATGTGCACTGCAAAATGAGAAACTACACTGCTAATGCTATGTTTTACATAGTTTCCCGATTTGTATTGTGTTAAATTTTTACTTAGTTCAGGGGTTGTCACCCTTTCTTCCCATCTCTTATTTTATATAGAAAACCCTGTTTTTGAAAATATCAAATAGTTAAAACCTAATTCATCAATTTTCATCATTAGTTGGTAGCAACTGTTATCAAAAGGAAAATGATTTTAAATCAACTATCATGGACATGCAACAAGGTAAGAAGGTTCACAAAGGAGGAGAAATTGTAGGGATGAGCCACATGACCTGCAGGTTATAAATTCTGAACCATTTTTCATAGAAGCATTTCAGAGAGGGGGCTTCCTTGTTTTTTGTGAGAAAATGCAAAGAGGACATCCCAAGGTAGCCAAGTAGCTTGCACTGAATTTCAATGGGACAAAAACTAAATGATGCAAAGCCCCACTTTCACCTGGTGCTAGTGTGACCTCTCGGTCTAGGATCGTTCACATAGGAGTTGGATTAGCTCTTGGATCCCTGTTGGATCATCTCTTAGTTTTCATAGGTCCTCAATTTCCTTGGGCAGGTTCCACAAAGACCCACGGGTGCTTTCTTTAAGCCCCCTTTTCCTTTATTATCAAATTTCAGTGCTAGCCCCTTTTCTATGGAGGAAATCGCATATGATTGCGGACTAGAAACATGTGCATAACAAAACATGCTACTTCGGTGCTCCAGAGCTTTGGGATTCAAAGTTCTTAACAATACTACCCCACAATTCCTCTGAACATTGAATTCACGAATTCTCGAACAAAGGAGGGGATCAAAGGCTCACACTACGTGCCGTGATCTACGATTCACAAAAAACTTAGGGACTCTGGGCTTCAGGAGTTTTCCTTGCTTCACCATGAAATATATTTGAGCATGTGAACGTTGAATTCACGGATCGGATAACTAGAATCTGCTTCACATCGATGATCAACACTTACTCCGGAGTTCAATCTTCATGGTTTTTCACACCTCGAAACCCACTCCCCTCCAAATTACCGAACGCCAAATTTTTGAATGGATTAGGGATCTACGACTCTGCTCCGTTCTAGATCTATGGTTTAGAATTACTCTGGGACTTCGTAGATTTTTACAAATTTCACCGACAACCTTCCAAAGTATAGAACTACGAACACGCAAAGGGTCTTTATCAACGTTCCATGCATCCTCAACAACAGAAATTCAAGATGGAATTCGGCCTTTGAGGATATTTTTTGACCTAGAATGAATTACACCCTAGATATTCCGGAGTGTCAAACTTTGAACTCCTGTGATCTATCAACATGTGTACACCTGACACCAATGGTCAGGATCTACTCCAAGCTTCGAGACTTCCTTCCCTTTGTGCAACAACACACGAATTCTCCTGGACCGTCAAACTCCTGAATCACTTGAGGATCAATGTTTCACACTCATTCCCTTTTATCTATGGTGTAGATCCACTATGGAACTTTGAGTATTTCTCCTCCTGGCAACTCCAAGGTCAATTTCTCTCGGAGTGTTGAATCTCTAAATTGTGATATCAACAACTCATGATCTGTGTGCTCAGATCCAACGGCTGGGATCCATTCTCCTTTCCTGCGTGCTCCTCCTCATGTTTGGGGTTGATCTAACAACCCAGATCAAATTTGACATCCAATCCAATGGTTGTTGTAGCTCCTCCTTCTTTGCATCTCTGCCTCCTTACAATGAAGAATTTATCAATTTCTAAAAGGCTCAACCTTTGATCTTCTTCTGCAGGACTGACTGCTTAGTCTCTTCCTATGTTTTGGAAAATGATACTCCTCCTGAGCTTTGTTCAAGAATTTAGATGAAGTGTGGGTGCACTCCTTGCACTTCTCTTACATTCTGAGACTTAGACTGTCCTCTGATGCACACTTGCACTTCCCTCCTAAACTTGAGACTTAAAGAAGTCTCGTGCACACACCTTGCGCTTCCCTCCTGAGCTTGGGACTCAACGAAGTCACCCACATGCTCCTTGCGCTCACTCTCTCCTATGAACTTATTCAATCACTTGATGAATTATAAACCATCTGCACTCTTTGCACTCACTCTGCGTGAACTCAAACTACCTATCCTGAGCTCTCGAATCAATAAATGGTTCGACCTCTGCACTCCTTGCATTGGAACTGTGCATACTAGGACTATGTTTTCTGAAATTAGAAATTTTGAAGGTCACCTGCACACTCCTTGTGCTTCTCCCAAAATCTGGAACTTAAAAGGTTCATGACGTCTGCACACCTTGCAAGGACTATGTGCACACTTTCCCTATCTCTCATGAGCTTGTAATTTCTTGAACTTCACAGGGGCTCGGCCCTTTGTTCTTTCAACAACTTCTTTCTCTTCCTCCTCAAGCTTTCAACTCTTTAGTTTCAAAGGGGTCAGTCCCTTTTTTCTTTCCAGGTGACTTCTTGTGCCCTCCTGAAACTCTGTGCTCTTTCTCCTGAGATTTTGGACATGGTTAGAGTGTTATTTCAACACTCTCCTAGTTTTCTATGTTCTTCCTTCTTAGCTTCACCAACACTTTAGCAGTATGTTGGCTTGTGGACTCCTTACACTCAAATCTCTTGAGTCCTAGACTTTACAGACTTTCTTATGCACTTCTTTCACTAGCTCTCAAAGTTTTTAGTAACTCTAGTGTGCACTCCTTACACATCCTTCCTTTCTGATCTTTTACACTGCTATGAGTGTAGGCTCATTCCTTGCGCTCTCTCTGTGCACTCTTTGCACTATCCCTTCTAATCTTAAGACTTGATCTAGTGTGCCCATCTGGAATGCTCTTCCTGAACTCGAAATTGAGTTCTTGTACACTCCTTGCGTTGGATTCATAGAGTTTTTCAACAACTCTGGTGTACACTCCTTGCACTAGCCTTCAGAGCCTAGAACACTCAGAAACTCACATAGATAGGGTATTCTATCTATTCCTGCAAAGGAAACAATTATACATCCATGGAATTCATACATGCACAGTAAAAATTTGGAAAACAAATAGTAAATATATTTTCATTCATAGAATACACACAGAGACTCATATGCAGGGAAATATGCTTTCATTAAATCTGAATGCTCTTTACAATGTGTACAAGACATGGCTGCAATAGAGTCTCAGTTATTTCTCCCCTCTCCTCTCTTCTCTTCTCTATCTCATTCACATTCTCCTCTTGTTTCTTGTGAAATATTGATACAATTGATCTTTTTACATAAGAGGGGCTTCTCAAGCCTTCCTCCACCTACTTACATTAAATTTCATTTAATTTGCATCTAGATCGAATCATATCTAGATCTATCTACCTGTCATCCATTAAAGGATAATTTACATATAGCCTGTAAAAATATAGTGACTCGGCCTTCCTCGAGCCTTACAATATTAAATTTACATTAAATTTGAGATTTAAACTAAAAAATGAGAAAGTTGGTGCTTCTCTCTCCTTGGGATCTACTCCCTCCTAGTGTGTCATTGTGTTGGTTGTTGATACACTACTGATTTGGAGTGATGCTTCTGCATCATACTCCATTAATAGAAAAATCATGAGCTCCTACGCATGGCTCCTCTACTACTGTTGTTGAGATCCTCCTAGGTCCCAAACTTCATTCTGGAGTTGTCCACCTGCTCCTCTTCTTTTTTTTTGCCATGTTGTTGTTGCAGGGTCTCCTCTTGGTTTCCAGATTTTATGTTGTAGGGATTTCATTCATCTTGCCACGACAATCTCCTCTTGTCAGCCTCCACCTATTGCTAATTTCCTTCTTTGTTGACCTCAACATTAACCTTCTTATTTATTCAATCTCCTTGTCCAACTTTTCCATGGGTTGTCTCCTCTCCTGCAGTCTGCTCTGTTGCATCTCCTCTTTTTCATGAATTTCCAAATTGACCTATTGGATGACCCTAATCTAGGTTATTAATCTTTCTTCCAGGGCTTCCAATTCTTAAGACAGATCAAAGGGCATATCATTCTGATCTCCCATGATAACTTCATCTCCTGTGGAATTTTCTTGCTAACCCACTGTGGAACCCATATCTACAGTAATATCACTGAGCTACTACTCACCCATATCCTCTGATAGTTTTATTTCTGCCATTTCCTTTGTTATTTTGTCATCTCCTTGGGATGGCATTAGTCCAGATTCATCTAGCTACTCCTCAGGATGGAATTCTTCTCCACTTTTCATGACCGCGTCCTTTTGGCAATCTTCCTTTATATTTGAATTGCTTAACCAATCCTCCAGCATCTTCAACTCCTTCTCCCACTGAGTGAACATTTTATCTGAGTGCTCCTCTTCTTATTCTCTCCTTTGACCATCTCCATGGGCCAATTCTTTTTCTTTCATTTATTGGGAATATTTTAGTGTCTTCTCCTTCTCCTCCTTCATGACAATCTCTACTAGATGTATTTCTTCTTCTACCCCTACAACACATAAACTGTTAGTTTTAAAAACATTTGGCCCCATGGCCCCTTCTCTATATGCCTCCTGCATCACTTCCTCATGTGCAACACATACACTGGCCTATGATGGGCTACTTGGTAGGAATATCTTGATTCCCCCAATGATCAGAATGCACCTTTGATCTTCCTCCTTGAGAGTTGAAGTATTCAACTTCTCATCATCTCCATTCACATGGTCTACAACCCCACATGAATATTCATGCCGATGAGGCTTCTCTCCTACCTATTCCTCTTCTCCTTTCAACACTCCTTGCTTATCTGAACTCTCCTCTGAGTTCTTGAGTCTCCCATATAATATCATGTCATATTTTCTCACCTAGAAACCTCACTTTTCCTTTCTTCTCTCCTGGCAGTCTTTGATATATTCAACTAATCTCTCTCCTCCAAAGAGGATTTCTCCATATTCTTGTTCACAGATGTAACCCATCTCCTCCTCTATGTCATTGAGGTTTTCCACTTGCCTCAACCACCTCCTTAACATCTGTTTATACCTCCTGGTAATCATTTGTTGGATAGGCCACTTTACCTTCTTCTTCATGGGCCACTCATACCTCCATCTCCCTTGTTGCATCATTTTCCATTGCAACATTAATCTGTTGAACTCCTCTTTGGTCTCATTGAGCTCTTTATCCATCTCCTCTCTAATCATTTTCTTGTGGTCTCCTCTTGGACCTTGTTTATGGCCTTCAATATCCATTTTATCCTCTCCTCTGTGAGCTTCTACTTGCTCTTTTTGAGCTACAGTCAGCCTCTTCCAAGCTCTCCTCACTTAGCCTCTAGTTCTCCTGTTGGAACCATCTCTGAGATTTTACATTCCTTTTGAGTGTAGGCACACACCTTGCATTCTCTCCTTCTTGGGAGCACTCCTTTATATATGGTTGTTGTACTCCAACTTCTCACCTTAAGAGCTCCACAGACTCTCCTCTCTTTCAAGAAAGAAACTGGTCCTTTTCTTTCATCCCACCTGGATGTCTATTGTCTATTGCACACCTGAAAAAAATATTTACACAGAGCATCGATACTCTTTCTTATCCTCCTTTTCCTGCTATCTACAGACAAAAATCAAGCAATGATACCACTTGATGGTATCAGACAAAATCTTATCTGAGCTCTGATACCACATGATGCAAACCCCCACCTTCACCTAAGGCTAGCATGACCTCTCAGTCTAGGATCATTCACATAAGAGTTGAATTAGCTCTCATATCCCTATTGGATCCTATCTTAATGTTCACATGTCCTTAATTTCCTTGGGCAGGTCCCAAAAACACCTGCGGGAACTTTCTCTAAGCCCCCTTTTCCTTTATTATCAAATTTCGGCGTTATAACCTTTTCTCTGGCAGAAATATCATATGATCGTAGGTTAGAACCAGGCACCTAACAAAATGATCTACTTCGGCACTTCAGAGCTTCGTTCTTCGGAGGTTTTAACAAAAATACCCCACAATTCCTCTGAACGTCAAATTCATGAATTTCCAAACAAAAGAGGGGATCAATGAC
This sequence comes from Picea engelmannii, assembly GCA_009831015.1. Taxonomy (NCBI): domain Eukaryota; kingdom Viridiplantae; phylum Streptophyta; class Pinopsida; order Pinales; family Pinaceae; genus Picea; species Picea engelmannii. The sequence continues at coordinate 757,939 of ML776849.1, read as the reverse complement.
TCGCGCTATGCATTGTGATCTATGGTTCATAGTCATTTCAGGACTCTAGGCTTTGGGAGTTTTCCTTGCTTCACCATGCAATATCTTTGAGCACGCAAATGTCGAATTCATGGATCGGACGGCTGGTGTCTGCCTCAGATTAACGGTCAACACTTACTCCGAACTTCAGGCTTCAGGGTTTTCCACACCTTGAAACCCACTCCCCTATGAATTACTGAATGTTGAATGTTTGAATGTCTTAGGGAACTATGGCTCTACTTCATTCTATATCAATGGTCTAGAATTTCTCCAGGCTCATGCACTTCATAGATTTTCAAATCTTTCACCAAAAACCTTTGGGAGTACAGAAATTCAAACACGTGAAGGGTCTTTATCAATGGTCCATGTATCCTCACCAACGAATGATCAAGATGCACTCTAGCCTTCGGGCCTTTGAGGATTTTTTTGACCCATAATGAATTACACCCTAGATATTCCAGAGTGTCGAACTACGAAATCCTGCGATATGTCGACATATGTACACCTGACACCAATGGTTAGGATCTGCTCCAAGCTTCGGGACTTCCTTCCCTTTGTGCAACAATGCCCAAATTATCTCGAACCACTGACCTCCCGAGTCACTCGAGGATCAATGGTTCACACTCATTCCCCTTGATCTATGGTGCATATCAAATCTGGAACTTCGGAGCTTCAGGGATTTCTCCTATTGGTGACTCCAAGGTCAATTTTCCCCAGAGTGTTGAATCTTCGAACTGTGAGATTAGCGGCTCACGATATTTGCACTTAGATCCAATGACAGGGATCCATTCTCCTTTCCCACATGCTCATCATCCTGTCTGGAATTGATCTAATGTCCCAGATCAAGTCTTACAGCCAATCCAATGAATGTTTTATCTCCACCTCCTCTACAACTCTGCCTCTTCCCAATGAAGAATTTCTCAATTTCTCAAAGGCTTGACCTTTGATCTTCTTCTGTAGGACCGAATTATTAGTCTCTACCTGTGTTTTGGAAAACACTACTCCTCCTGATCTTTGTTCAACAATTTAGATGAAGTGTGGTCGCACTCCTTGAGCTTCTCTTACAGTCCGAGACTTAGACTTTCCTCTAGCGCACACTTTCACTTCCCTCCTAAACTTGATACTTAAATAAGTCTCATGTGCACACATTGCACTTTCCTCCTGAGCTTGGGACTCAATGAAGTCACCCACGTGCTCCTTGTGCTCGCTCTCTCCTATGAAATTCTTCAATCACTTGACGAATTGTCAACCCTATGCACTCTTTGCACTCGCTCTGCGTGAACTCAGACTACCTCTCTTGAGCTCTCAAATCAATAAATGGTTGGGCCTCCCCACTCCTTGCGTTGGAACTGTTGTTCCTAAGATTAAACTTAAGGCTCAAAGCATAAAGTCAAGCATCAGGAATTTAAGGAAGGATTTTTTTTAAGAGTGATTTTTCTTCCGTTAGTTATGTAAGAATTTAAATCCTCAAATGAAATTAATAGCTGAACAAAAAAGAGGTCATGTTTCGTCATTTGAGTCAATTAATCAAATTGAGTGGTGATGGAGAAAATTACAAATCTATTAAACAATATAAGGCATCAATGACACAATAATCTTACCTTGTTTATAGTAGAAGAAAGAGTGGAATGCACCCCTGAAAGGATATATGATATAGTGATCCAAGTAGCTTGCAGGTCTTGTATTTTCTAATAGCAAATACAGAGGAAAAATTGCTTCCTTATCAAATAACTAAATGAATTATGATTACAGTAGATGTTATACTAAATTACAATCATTCACTTATCGAGGAGTAACATAAAGAAAACTGGAAATATGAAATACAAGAAGAGCACATAACTCAAACTGCACAAAATTTGGAATCCATCTCTGCGCTTGTATTAATACTCACAAAGGATGAATTGTCTTAGTTACAATACGGCAAGAAGCAACCTTTGTTCAATATTTGAAACATGTATTTACACAAAAGGTTCTCAACCCTAAACGGTTGGAAATCAACTTATTTCTAAAATAGTAAAAATTTTAAAAATGTGAAATTTGAAATGCTTCACTTGTATCTCTTATGTCTCTTTGTCATGTTGGCGGAGATGTTTTTCCTTCTTGTCATACACCTCAGAGACAGACGGTCTCTAATCATGATCTATACAAACGATGTGTACAAGAGGGATCTGTTGTATCATTTGCCTCAAAGGTATAAAACTTCTTTTCTATATGAGGCAATTTATATTCCAACCTGCTAGCTTCTAGAGATAAAGACTGTAATCTTAAGCTAGGGTTGACTATCCATTTATTTATCAGAGTAAGATCAACCTGTTTCAATTGTAAAATTTTGGCCCAGATTGCCTCCATACTTGCCTCGAAATCATATTGATTTTTTTTCATATCGATCTGTCCCAGGTCTCCACATATATTATATTTTCCCACGTACAGTGATTCTTTGTCAAGAGATAGAAAGCTTCTTCACAAGCCTTTTTCACCTCCCTGGCTGATATTTTTCTTTCAACTATATTAGCCTCCCAAGTCTTAAGTATTATATCTCCTCGGTTTTGTTCTGAGAGGGATAATCTGGTGACCCTAGTAACCTCCTCCTTTGTTGTTGACAGGACAGCCTCATGGAATGTGACTCTAGCTGCAGTGGCCTCCTTCTCCCTTATGCCAATATTTTCTAAAGAGTGTTCTGCCAATCGATAATAATCTTGAACACCTTCTATTTTAGTCAAGAGGTGTCGCTAGGCTGATCTGAGCTTCTCATGAATCTCTAAATCCTGGGCTTGGAAAGCTAATATATCCATTGCTGCCTTTTTGGTTAAGATTATTTTTGCTTGCAGTTGTCTGACTAGTTCATTGCTTGTCAGTGATTTTTTCTACATCTCATCAAGACATGATTTGAGTTGTTGGATTTCCTGTCTATCATTGGCTCTAATCTGCTTGAAATCCTTGTTGATATCACTATTGACATTCTTTTCCACCATTTTCACCTGATTTTGCAATTGGATTATCATCATATCTTTCTTCTTCAACTTCTCCTTCAGGTTGCTCACTGAAAACTGGTTTGTTGTCTCAAAATCTCCCAGTGAGCCTGCGACCTCTATAGCAAAGTCTTCTTCTTCTAGGGCTTGCCCATCTAATAACACCCTATGCTTCTTGATAGTCACACCATCCCTTTGGTGCATTTCTCTTCTTACTACCGCTCTTCTTTTCTTACTAAAGAAGAATTTTGAAGGAGGCATCTCTTCTGTTGAAATAGGTGTAAGGTCTCCTATGAATACAAGTTCGGCCATCGGGTTCCCTCTACTGAACTGTAGAGGTGTGATAGATTGGATAGAAATGATTATCTCAGTGGATGGATGCTTCCCAACTGTGTCGGTTGTTGGTTAATCCAGTGTGGACTGTGGTTTTTCTTTTGCCTTATTTATCAAGGCCTCAGTTTCCTCCAAATTTTCTTGGGCATCATGTCCACTAGAGATCCCTGTTTCTAACCCTTGGGTCTCTATCTATTGTGTGGTTGGAGGCATCGGGGTTTCCCCTTGCAATACTTTGGGGAGGTTATTTCTCCTATGATTTTGGAAGTTATAAAACTCAGCCAACTTATCTGGCGCCAGAGCTTGAACTTGGTTCAATACCTCCTAATAGGACCTTGCTCCTTGGAATATTTTGTATTGAGGAGAATCTTCATGTTCATATATTTTCAAGTTGTAGAGGGCCATGTGGATCATGCTTCTTAAACTCGATATTGACCAACTTGATTTCTTCTAGGGTCGTGACTTCTACTTTCAAATGACCAAAGTCCATCAAAGAAAACATACCGATTTGCACGGGAAAAATGGGCCATACCCTCTTTTGTACTGCTTTCAACTCCTTGCTAATTCCCCCATGCATATTTTGGTGTGCTACTTCACGACACAGCAATCGATCTAGTAAAAATTGAGGCAGAGTATGTGGAGGAACCGAACAACCAAAAACCCTAATATAGGAGAAATGCTCTTCAATTTACCAGTCTTCTATCTTGCCCAGATTTGTCACAATTTTGTCGAAAATCCTAGGAGGTGGGTAGCCATATATAGTGGTATGCATCGACACCACCACCCAGTTGTAGATTTCATAGAAAAAATCTTTTTCCTTTTCCTCCCAAAGTATCAAATGATAAATATGTATGGGTTCGGCACTAGTTGGAGTCCAGCTCCAACCCATCAGAGGAAAAGGTGTCATAAAACAAACAATGTCCATAATATAATAAACATGAAAAATTGGGTTGGTTTCCCCTTGGATTTTAGTGACTTATATCTTGTAATCTCTTTAACCAAACCATCTGACAATATCTTGGCCCAATCAAAATAATACCCCTCTGCTACTGTGTGCATAATAGGCACCAACGGTAAAAATAAATGGGTTGTGTTTTCCTTCCCGTAGAGTCTACACATCATCATTTCTATATACATTATGTGAGGTTCTAGTGTGGAAACTGTGCTTATGCCATGGGAGTCAGCTCTGAACTTTTTCGGGGAGAGAGTACCAGTCCTTAATTAAATCAGGAAGGTTTTTTCCATATTGGGCACATTCCCTCTGTTGATGGGTCCTAAATCCCTTGACTCAACAATAGGAACCAAACCTACCACCGAGGCCCAATTAGACTCTGCAACGTTTAAAAAGGAATGGCTCTCTAGATCTTGCGATCCAACCAATTTATCGATGGGATTTTGTGTTTTCTTGTGAAGGCTCTTCCTTCAGTTAAGATTGTTTTCTTTTTTATTTTCTCTTGGGTGGGGCTAATATGAGAGATGCAAGCCAGTATAAACCAACTTGACAAACAATAGGATTAAGTTTTTAACTACTGGGGAAGAGGTTAAGCTTGGGATAACCCGTTGCTCAACATGCAGACAATTACTCTATACCACAGGCCTAGTACTAATACATTAACCATGTGAGCATCCAATTACTGTCTAAGAAGATAACTATCATAAAGAAAGCACATATGTAATAAGATAATGGCAAGAAAAATAATTCATCTACCATAACCATGCATTACATAATCACACAATGATTTATCTTCATCATTAAAGTAAAGAACATCAAGACATTGCACCAGATAACTTGACAACAGAATTAATTGCTCTTACTCATTACTGCATCATTCATGAAACAGGATAGGAAGTAGTTTGTCTCCAAGTCCAATCATATGCATCTGATGAAAATAGCTTATCTTTGGTCCAGAAGAACTTCTCAATTCATAGCAGTCTCAAAAAAATTATTAACAACCAAAAATAAAGAGTTCTTACAACAACCATTGACCCTTTTCTAATTGGTCGGTGTCTTTATTTATAACATAAAGTTTTAACTGAAACTAACAACTAAGTGCAGTTTAAAAAAAAAAAAAACACCACGTGTTGTTATCTTCTAACAACTTCTTTAACAGTTGTCCTGAGATACTTCTTGGACAGGGTGACTTCTCTCATATTTAGTCCAGCTGACAAACGGTTCTTCACAAGTTTGGGCCCATGGAAATCTATATTGTTCCATCAGGGCCACATATATTCCCCCGATGTCTACTGCATGCACCCGGTACTTTACTAAACTGAAGTTCAGCTATTATAGCATGGTTCGGGCTCTGATAGGATGTCCTGTGAATTGTTGCACTTTCCCTAGCTTCGCATCGGCTATTTTTGTGAAATCTTTAGTCCATAGTGCATCTTGTTCGGCATGCATCTTGACCACGTCACTCAGGTCAATGAAATTATCGGGGGTGTCCAACTCGGGGAGCCTAGAATCCTTCATTATTTTTTTAATTTTATCCCAATGCTTCTTACACCTAGCCCATTGTTCTTGGATCTCTCTATGTGGGTCCCAGGACATCTTAGCCTAGTACTCGGTTGATCACTTCATGCGATTAAGACTACTCTTGTCAATCATCTGAATTTCATGTTTTTCCTTATCTCGGCATTGCTGGATTGCCTCAATGTACTTGAGTCTTTCTACGACTTGCTATGCCCTTTCATACCATCGCTCCATCTTCTTGCATGTTGCGAGTTCCATGAGAGTGTCCTCCTGGAACTCAGCTATGTTTTTGGTTAATAGGTGTCTCTCCTTCTTAAACTCGTTGTAAACTCCTACAAACTCACCTTTGAGATACACAGTGGTCTGTGTGGCGCATTTGTAGTATTTGGCAAGATGGCGCAAGTGCTTAAGCTCCTTTAGGGCGGTAGCTAGTTCATTTTCATCTCTCCTGGATCTATCCAAGGTGGCATCTGAGAGGTATTTTCCTATGACGATCAGTTCAGACGTCTGGGCGTCTACTGTGTTGATAAAGTTCTCCTCTATAGTAATTAAGATGGAGTGATCCAACGAGATCCTTCTTTTCTTCATAGTCCTTTGAACAATGGCCTTTCTCTTCTGATCGTAGGAGATCGCATAGATATATTCTACCTCGTCTACTAGATATGGTATCTGTTTATCGCCCCATGTTAGTTTGTTTCCCAAACTACCGGTGGTGTATATTTGTTCAAGATTGGGCTCTCAAACTTTCTCACTGTGCCTTGTGGGTTCAACTTATACTTGTCTCTCATGGGGTATTTGTGTATTTGGAAACATAGAGGTGTCAGGCATTGACTCGTTACATATTTTCTCGTCAACCACAAAACTGTTGATTTCCTTTTGCTCAGATCCTTTCTTTGTCTCCTCCGGTTCGGGCTCGTCATTCGGATATGCTTTGGTTTCTGATTCATTGGGTTCTTTTGTGCCGAGATCGTTTTCGGCTTCTGTTTTCTTTCGCGAGACCTCCTCATCTTGAACCTTTGGATCAGTGGAGGAAACTTTCTTGGGACCCTTTTCCTCTTGGACACGCACAGGGGAGTCATGAGATGGTTCTAGGCTTTCTTAGTCGCTATATATATGTATAATTTTGTTGAGGGGATTAGGCGCTCGTGTTTCTATTGACACCCAACCTGTCTCTATTTGACTTGTTCTACCCATAGGGGAGTTGATCGGCGATGTTGTGGATCCAGTGTTGCCTAACCCGTCGGTGTTCCCAAGTTCTATGGAATCAGGGTTGCTCGACAATGTCGGGATTCTTTCTCGAGTACCAGTTGGAAGCTCGAGCGTTATGATAAGGTAAGGATCATCCTACATCCATTTCATTAGCATTTGGATTTGTTGTTACAAAAGTGCACCCATCCTCTATGCAGCATGAAATTCAGAGAAATCCCCAATTTGTACCTAGGATTCCTGATAAACTGTCGTCGCCTCAATGCCCTCTTGGGGATCACCTATTCCTTCACCCGGTTCAGATGCTACAATTCCTTTTGGAGCCCTGATAATTTCTTGAGTTGTCTACTCCAAAGGCGTCGCTTACTCTTCCCAAATCATAGCTTTGAACCTGGTCATTCGAGGATCAGCCCTCCTTGACACCACTTCATCCCAATCTTGAACGTTTTCGATGAAAACTTCATCTTCGAACCGATCATGGGCATAAGGCCAACAGGATGATACCTATTATGCATGTTGTAGGACCAGGCCCTTGGGATCGTGTTTGCTAAATCGACCGGTGCGGAATCAAAATTCTAGTTGACTCAACCCTTCTTGCTTAGCATGCGCGGTATCTTTGACCATGTAGAATCCAATATGAAACCCATACGGAATGAAGGCCCACTTCTTATCCTTTACTAAAGTGGCATTGTATCCTTGTAGGATGGTCTGGTAGCAAATTTCCCCTAACACTAGTTGGTCGGGAACATATATGGGTAACAAATGGGGTGCCCCTGTGGCTCCAAAAACCCTGATGTAGGTTTCACGCTCGTCTAGATACCAGTGACCCATTTTGGATATAACCTTTTTTGCTTCTTTTGACAGCCTAGGGCACTCTTTCCTGAATAGAAAAAAATAGATACGTGCAATAAAATGGTCACATATAAGGGAATAGGATTTTTTGTACCTGTTATCCCATAAGATTCTGAAGTATACATGGACCGGGAGCTCTTAGGAGTGCCACTTCAAGTTCATTCCAGAGAAAACGTTCCTAGCGTAGATGATGTCTAACAAAAATGAGGCCATGTAGAAGGAGGGGGTTTCCCCCTCTTTCAGCGTCTGGGCTTGTCTTATGAAGGTGCTCAACTGTTTGGAGATGATGGCACCCCAATCGAAACCCATTCCTGGAATGGCCACCGTATAAGCTAGGGGCATCCAAGCCTCTAAAAACCGGGAGCAATATTTCTCCCCATGCAACCTACAGAGAAGATCTATCAAGTATATGTATGGTTCCCTTAGATTGGTCATTGGGTACCAACCGGCAGCCTGGTTCGTGAATTTTTTGTCTTCCCTCCACCATGATGCCATGATTTTGTTGGTATCATGTGATGCATAGAAACTCAGAACAAAATCAGTACTCATCTTTTCTTCCGACTCCCTGAGCTTGTGGTAACTCTGAACCTATGATGGCAAGAAAACCCCAACGCAACGACCATTATCATCAATAATCAAACATTTATGTGCATCGGTGTGATCAATGAGCCACTTTAGGATCTCAATGCAAGGAAACACTGGAGTTTAGCTTTCCACCATGTGTAGATAATCCCTATGGATTTTTGGGAGGACATCATCATCGAGCTTCCTTGTATAAAGATCATTGTACGGGGTATACTCGAGGGGTTCTTCTTTCTTGATCTTCTTGAACAATTCTTCCCAATGAGGGAATGTTGTTTTGGCTCCAATGTTTGCCTCTATGTCCCCGAAGGCCGGGGGTTGGATGAAGGACTTATTGGTAGTTGTCTTAATGACAAGCACCGGTTTGGGGGGAAATTATAAATGTCTTGCAACTACTGGGGAGGAGTTGTCTCCTGCTTCTAGTTCTTGTGGCTTTGGTGCCCTTGGGGATTTCCTGGTGGAGGGTTTCTTCGGAGGCATTGTTCCTGCAATTAAAACAGCCTTTAAACATGTGTACAAAGAAAAGTTGGGTTGAGAACATAAAAGGAGGTGTAAAACACCATGAGTGGATACATACATGTAATGCTTGCTAGGCTAGTTGTCTAATACTCATTGAACTTTGGACGACTTTTCTGGATCCTTAGCCCTGCTCCTCTGTTCGTTCTGAAATTTTTTCGTGCAGAATAAGATCATACTGTTGTTGGTTCTCTGCAATTAAATTGTAATTGGTCGACGACGAAGGTGTGGAGGCAGATGCATTTTATCAGCAAGTTTAAACGATTTCTTTTGATTCACGCACGGATTAGAAACTAATGCGCGATCCACAATTTTATTAACACCTTAAATGTGTCATACCTAGTGAATCTGAGGGTTAAAACATCTTATCACGTCATGTCTTTTTGGCTTGGAGGTCATGGATCGGCATTTTAAAAAGTAAAATTAATGTGTATTTTATTTTGTAACTCCCCAACGCCGAAATCTTGTGGGTATTGACGGTCGGTGATATCGCTCCTCTCCTTGCACGACGCTTACTTTTTTCATTTATCTGTCGAAGCTGAATGGATCGGCCTTCGGCGATACTTCTGTCGAAGTTTAATCGCAAAAAGGAAAGACATTTGTTTGTTGACGCCAATGAAGATCTATGCTCAGTTATTTTAAACTTCTCAAACAATTTTCATCACCTCTAACCTTTACTGATGTCGAACTTCTAAGTGCACATAGATTAGCAACTAGTTTGTCAATTCCTTAAGTAGTTGTTAAGTACCCTTTAATGGTTAATATGATTCTTTTTTGTATGTTCAAGAAAACTTTAGAAAAAATCAAATATGAAAAATAAGCACAGGTATTAATTTCATACTGAAGGCAAAACAGATAGTGCAAAGGATCAAGTGGTACCCAAAAAGTAAAAAATGGACATAGACTTTTAGGGTGTGTTGAGTGCTCAACAAATGGCGATTCACTGGGTGAAAGAAGAATCTATGTTCCTCCTACATTTCCTTTGACCCTGACTCATGCCCCGATATATATATATATATATATATATATATATATATATATTATTGGAAGTATTGTTTTAGGGCTTGGTCATTTACTGGGAGGGCATCAGGTTTCCCCCTCGAACTCTGCAACCGATAAGTGCCTGCCCTAATTTTCTTAGCTATCTAGAAAGGTCCAAGCCATAGACTCCGAAACTTAGAATGTTTCCCTTTAGGTTCATTTTCCTTGTCCCACTTTAGGACTAAGTCTCCTACTTCAAAATTCTTTTCTTTAGCCTTATGCTTATCGAACCATCTTTTCACTATTTGTTGGTGAGCTAGGAATTTTGACTTAGCCTTTTCTCTCTCTTCTTCCAGCATCAGCAGAGTGTTAATTTGTTGTTGCATGGTCGATGAGGGTTCTTCATTGGAATCTTGGGCCAGCTGAAGAGACGAAAGATAGATTCCATTTGGGAGGATGGCTTCTTGCCCGTAGACCAAAATGTATGGGGAATTTCCTATAGCTTCTATGGGTGTGACCCTATCGGCCCATAGATAATTATAGAGTATATTATGCCAATTTCTTTGGTTATCCATAACTATATTCTTTAATATCCTTACCAGGTTTTTATTAGTTGATTCAGTCACACCATTTCCCTGGGGATAGTAATTTGCAGAGTACTTGATTATGATTCCTTTGTCCAGAGAAAACTTTGTCAATAGGGTGGAAGAAAATTAAGATGCATTATCAAAGACCAGAACAGAAGGGACATCGAACCTCATGATCAGCTTTTGTTCTATGAATTAGATCACTACCTTCTCATTTACATGAGTCAGAGGGATGACCTCTGGCCATTTCTTGAAATAGTCGGTGGCAGTAAGAATGTACTTGTGCAATTTTGAGGAGCTAGGTGTGATTTCTCCTATGATATCCAACCCCCACTGCTCGAAAGGCCGAGAGATAGTAATAGGTTGGAGTGGGACCGTCGCTCTTTTCTCCTTTCCAGTGCTTATTTGACAAGTCTTACAGTTTCTAGCGTAAGTATGAGTGTCTTTGAACAAGGTGGGCCAATAATAGTTGTCTCTCGGAATCTTATGAGCGGTAGTGTTTATTACAAAATGTCCCTCGGCGAGGCCATCATGGAGTTCTTTCAGTACCTTGTTTGCATCTTCTCGTTCGAGACATCTTAATAGTACCCCATCATAATTGATCCAAAAGAGCACCGAATTTATAAGATGATATTGTGTAGATTTTAATCTCAGGGCTCTCCTTTCTCTAGGGTTGAGGTTTTCAGGACAAGTTTCGTGATGTAGAAGATAAGTTAAATATTTATATCAGGAGTATTTTCCTGGGGAGATGTATGTTACTTCATCACACCATAGTCCCATTTCGTTCTCCCATCCAAAATATTCATTTACTTGATCCTGGGTTCTGGCTGCAAGCTTGCACAAACCTTGTCCTTTTACTAGTTTTGTAGGTTTTATATCTATATCAAATTCATGGACTACCACCATCCAGTTCCCCCTTCTTCCCCCTATTTCCTACTGGGTGAACAAGGATCGGACTGCAGGGTGTGACACAATTACTTTAGTGTGATTCTTGAGGATGCAAGACCTGAAATGTTTTACTGCCTTATAAATCGTGTAGGCATGTTTGTCTACAGTAGGATAATTGAGCTCATCTCCTTGAATATTAGTACTCATAAATGACAACGGGGATTCATTGTTTCCATCATCCTTCTAAGTCAAGATTGTAGCTAGCAATTGATCAGAGGTGAAAGTATAAAGGAAAAAGTCTCTATTGAAATTGGGACTTCGCAACACTAGGGCCCGGGAAATGGCAGCCTTGATATTGTTGAAGGTGTATTTTTTCTCATAATCCCACTTAAATTCAGCATCTTTGTGAATCATCTTTTGTAAGGGTTTGATGATTTCTGCGAATTCGGGAGTGAACTTCCTCACAAAATTAATTTGCCCGAAAAAGGACTGCATAGCTTTCTTGTTATGGGGTAAGGGAAGTTGAGCTATGGCTTTAATCATTTCCAGGTCTATGTGAATCCCTGCTTGAGATATAATGTGACCTAACATCTTACCTTCCTCGACACCGAAGATAGTTTTCTTAGGGTTTAAGGATATACCGTATTTCCTATACCTCTCGAAAATTTGAGTTAAGTGTTGGATGTGCTCTTCTTTGTTCTTTGAATACACTGTTACGTCATCTAGATACACTACCATGCATATATTGATTAGTCCCTAGAAAACTATGTCCATGGCTCTTTGGAAGGTTTCTCATGCATTAATTAACCCAAAAGGCATGCACTTATGAGCAAAGGTTCCCCATTTGGTTCGAAAAGTGGTTTTTAAACGATCTTCCTCTGAAACAAGGACTTGGTTATAACCTGAGAAATTGTCTAGTAGAGAGAAGATCTATGAGCTAGACACGGTCTGCAGGAGTTGTTCCATCGGCGGGACTAGGTAATTGTCCTTTTCTGAAGCCCTGTTGAGGTTCTTAAAATATACGCATAGGCGGATATCCCCTGACTTTTTCCTCACCAGAACAAGGTTCGCTACCCAAGTGGAATGCATAACCTGAAAAATGATCTTGGCATATAAAATCTTCTTTAATTCATGATACATAAGAGGTTCCAGGGATGGGTGATACTTTCAGAGCTTCTATTGGAAAGGTTTTATTTCTAGTTTTAAAGGGATGGTGTGTTGAATGATGTGGATATCATACATTTTCAAATCCCTATAGGACCATGCAAAGACATCTTGGTATTGTCTAAATAATTTGAGGTAAGCTTTCTTCTCTTCCTTAGATATAGTGTTGCCCAGATTCACATTCTTTGGACTCTTTGGGGTTCCAAGGTTTATAGTTTCATGCAGGGGACAAGAGCTACCAGTCTTAGATTTTTTGGGTCCCTTAAATCATTCTTTTATATCAAACAGATTTTCTAGATTATCTATCCCTTTCGGGATCTTGTGACCCTTTGATTTATCTATAGGTCGTCCCGTCCAAGGATCGGTTTCTGTGGACAGCTCTTGGAATTCTTCATCGTCAATAGTGAGATATTTGAAATTGTCTTGGTTAGTCAATAAGTTTATGATTTGTTCATATCCTTCGAAGACTTTCCAATCGAAAATGTTGTTAGGTACCGATGATTTGTAGATCAGTTCCACAGTGAATTGGGAGGCTTCATAATCTTCTAAAGGCAACAACCTAGAAGCGGTTGTGGCCAAGGAGTCAACAAGAATATTCTTTGTTCTAGGGATCACAGTGATATTAAAAGCCTCAAAGTGATCTATTAACCTATACACCTCCTGCTAATAGTTCTTCAGATGAGGATAATTGCAATGTATAGTATTTCTTACTTGTCTAACAATAATTTCATAGTCCTTGAAAACTTTCAATTCTTTGATATCAAAATCTATAGCTTTCCTTAATCCTTGTACAAGATCTTCATAGTTGGTCGTGTTATTTGTACATTCAAATTCTAGCCTATAGGACAAGAAATGGCATTTACCAATAGGATCGATGAGGATGCATCCTGCTCCAAACCCTTCTTGAGATTTAGAACCATCAAAATAGAGGGTCCAAATTTGTGAACCGAAATGGTTATTTTTGTTTCCCTTATTATTTTCTTGCTCCCTGGCCTCTTGTTTCACAAGCTCTAGTGCTGAATTTTGGCAGAAAAGGGTGTCTCCTGTCGGTATCGGCGATTTCTCTTTGAAAATCAATTCATAGTTTTGGGTAAGAGGAGCATCGGATAAGAGGGGGGGGGAATTTTCGAAGTAGGATTTGCAGGAATAATTGCCCAGTATGGGGAAATCTGTGGACAAGGGCTCGGTAGGGGTTTCTAAGTCAGTGACCGTATGTTTTAGATATCTCTCCCTGTTGATTCTGATCATGTTCTTGTATCCCTTCAGTGGTAGCCAAAGGTTTTCCCAGTCTGTACTAAAGTAACTATTTATTTTTTCAGACCAATATCGACTTGGTAATAGCCCATATGCCTCTAGGATATCTACTATAATAATTTCAATCACTTGCACAAACGTGGGGTGCATCGATATTCTAATCATCACGTCTTTAAGTTCTCTTATGAACTTGACCTAGGTCCTATCCAGTTGTATGAAATGTTTATCAGTCTTGAGAGGAACATCATTCAATTTCTTGCAAACAGAAAAGGGCATGATGGTGGAGGATGCTCCAGAATCTACCAAATAGTTGTGGAGGTTTCTATTGAAGATTTCAAATGTTAGGAGGAACGAGGGGACAAAAGGTTTTTCCTTTCTATCTCTCGAACAGGTATTTGTAGTTGGTTTTCCCACCGGATCTGTGTGAGTCAAACTTCTTTCTGGGCCATTGCTCGTCATCGATTTTTCCACAGAGTTCAAGGCCTGTAACAGAAATTATTTCTATTGAGGGATCATGCATATATCCATAACTGAAATATTGGCCTTTAGCATCTTCAAAACTTCGACCACGTTGTAATCTAGTTTAGACGATTCCCAGGTATGAATGCTTATAGGCTCTTTATAGAAAGTGAAAGATGTTTTCGGGTGGTAAGGATTTAACTTACCTTGCGAGGCTTGGGTGGCATCGGTATCTTTCGAGCCAGGTGGGCCGTTACTGCATGTCTGTATCACTGAAACTTCCATGGGTTGGTCCTGAGACTCAAATAAATCATCGAAAGGCATGATCAAGTTAGGATCCCATATCAGCATGGTTGTATCTCGTAGTGGGTCAACTTCTTCCTGGTCAGCAATATTCATAACCGAACTACTTGGTTGTTCAGTCAGGGAGACTTCGTCTAGAAACCGATTGGCCATAAAATTCATGGCATCTACCCATTGAGGGCAGTCTCTTTCGGAGTGGTTTTCCTAATGATAAGTATAGAAAGAATCAGACGTGACATTCCTTTAAATTCATATTTAAGTTAGAGGGGGGAGGTTCAATTGCTTTCAAATTCGGGTTTCTTTTAAAGAAAGGCTTATAGGGCTTTTGGCCTTGGTTTCCTTCCCCTGCATTTCTCTTCATGTCTATGATTTCATTTGATAATTTTTTAACCATGCATTGTAGATCTTTTATATCACCGTTACCTTTGTCGGGATTCTGTTCAACCAGATTTCCCAGAGGTCTAGTCAGAAGGATTCCTCTACTGGGAGGGCGTTGGCTTTATTTTTTCACTAAGGAGACCTGGCCCTCTTTACATCCTTTCATCTGGAATTCTATTGTCTTGGCCTCCTCAAAATTTTTTGCCAGGGTTTGCTTAACGGATATTTTTACAAACATAGAAATAGAAGCTGGGAGCGCATTGGCATAAACCTCAATTTGCAACTCTTGAGTTGGTTTTGTCATGGGCTGGAACTTGTTTCATATGGTCATGAATCTCTTATTGAAATCTTTGACCCTCTCTTTCGGACTCATGGTGGTTGTGAACAACTCAACCATCAAGGCTCCCATAGTAGTTTCCTCTACAAATTTATCTAGAAAATCTTTTTGAAACTTAGTCCAGCTAGTTATCGATCCTACTAGCAAGTTGAAATACCATGTGGAAGCTAAATTTTCAAATGTGTAGGGGAAGAGTCTGCAGACTACGTCTTCATGTTGAATGTTCATAAGTGCGATCGTGAGTATGAACTTCATGATATGATCTTTAGGTAATCCTGAAGTTTCGGGGTCGTACTTAGGAAGCAGTTTCTCCAGATGTCAGGGAAGATTATGTATTCATCTGGGGATGACCACGGTGTCTCTAGCCAACCAGGGTTGATTGTTCAGAAGTGGGATTTCTCTTTCTTCCTCATGGTTATTATTACCCTCCATATCTTCAGAATCTGAGTCGAACTCTTCTTCTTCCGAAAAATCATTTGGCTCGGAGATGTCGGTGGTTGGTGTTTTGGGTATCAAATTGAGAGGTTCTTGGATTTTGGTAATTACGAAATCTAATAAGTCTTCTACGAAGTGCACAAAAACCTCATCGGGAGTGATAACCACTGGTCTTCTTTGTTTTTTTCTTCGAGGGAGGATGGGAGCTAAGGACAACGCATTGATCTGTCAGGTGTAGGCTCTAGTGATTCTCCTGAATTGATTCACTTCCTCGTGAGGAAGGGCATAATGTATTTCAAGGTGAAAAGGTTCTTCCTTGAGCTAGGGTGAGTTATCCGTTTTGGGAATACTCAATGTGTGTGGGTTGTCCTGTGAAGGATTAGCCATGCATGTGGGTTGTTACGAATCTGTAGGCTGTTTGAAATGATAAATAAAATATATATTCAGCCATCCATTCTCAAGCCCTAATTCTAGCGCCAATTTTGTTGATGGGTCATAAATCCCTTGACTCAACAGTAGGAACCAAACCCAACACCAAGGCCCAATTAGACTCTGCAGCGATTAAAATGGAATGGTTCTCCAGATCTTGCGATCCGGCCAATTTATCGATGGGATTTTGTGTTTTCTTGTGAAGGCTCTTCCTTCAGTTAGGATTGTTTTATTCTATATTTTCTCTTGGGTGGGGATAATATGAGAGATGCAAGCCAGTATAAACCAACTTGACAAACAATAGGATTAAGTTTTTAACTACTAGGGAAGAGGTTAAGCTTGGGATAACCCGTTTCTCAACATGTAGACAATTAATCTATACCACGGGCCTAGTACTAATACATTAACCATGTGAGAATCCAATTATTGTCTGAGAAGCTAACTATCAGAAAGAAATCACATATGTAATAAGATAATGGCAAGAAAAATAATCCATCTACCATAACCATGCATTACATAATCACACAACGATTTATCTTCATCATTAAAGTAAAGAACATCAAGACATTGCACCAGATAACTTGACAACAGAATCAATTTCTCTTACTCATTACTGCATCATTCATGAAATAGGATAGGAAGTAGTTCTTATCCAAGTCCAATCACATGCATCTGATGAAAATAGCTTGTCTTTGGTCCAGAAGGACTTCTCAATTCATAGCAGTCTCAAAATAATTCTTAACAACAAAAAAGAAAGAGTTCTTACAACAACCATCGACCCTTTGCTAATTGGTCGGTGTCTTTATTTATAACAAAAAAATTTAACTGAAACTAACTGATAAGTGCAGTTTAAACAAAACAAAAATCGTCAGGTGGCATTATCTTCTAACAGATTCTTTAACAATCGTCCTGAGATACTTCTTGGAAAGGGTGACTTCTCTCATATTCAATCCAATTGACAAACAGTTCTTTACAAGTTTGGGCCCATGGAAATCTATGTTGTTCCATTGGGGCCGCATATATTCCCCTGATGTCTACTGCATGTGCCTGGTACTTTACTAAACTGAAGTTCAGTTACTATAGCATGGTTCGGGCTCTAATCGAATGTCCTGCGAATTGTCACACTTGTCGTAGCTTCGCATCGTCTCTTTTTGTGAAATCTTCATTCTATAGCGCATCTTGTCAGCATGCAGCTTGACCACGTCGCTCAGGTCAATGAAATTATTGGGGGTGCCGAACTCGGGGATCCTGGCATCCTTCATTATTTTGTTAATTTTATCCCACTGCTTCTTACACCTGGTCCATTGTTCTTGGATCTCTCTATGTGGGTCCCGGGACATCTTAGCCTAGTACTTGGCTGATCGCTTCATGCGATTAACACTACTCTTGCCTATCATCTAAATGCCATGTTTTTCCTTATCTTGGCCTTGCTGGACTGCCTCGATGTAATTTAGTATTTTTACTTGTGCCCTTTCATACCATCACTTCATCTCCTTGCATGTTGTGAGTGCCATGAGAGTGTCCTCCTGGAACTCAACTATGTTTTCGGTTAACAGGTGTCTCTCCTTCTTAAACTCATTGTAAACTCCTACGAACTCACCTTTGAGATACACAGTGGTCTGTGTGGCACCTTTGTAGTATTCGGAAAGATGGCGCAAGTGCTTGAGATCCTTTAGGGTGGTAGCTAGTTCCTTTTCGTCTCTCCCGGCTCTGTCAAGGTGGCATCTGAAAGGGATTTTCCTATGCCAATCAGTTCGGACGTCCGGGTGTCTCCTGTTTTGATAAAGTTCTCCTTTGTAGTAACTAATATGGAGTGATCCAACAAGATCCTTCTTTTCTTCACAGTCCTTTGAATAATGGCCTTTCTCTTCTGACTGTAGGAGATTGCATAGATATCTACTACCTCGTCTACTGGCTCTGGTATCTATTGAGCGCCCCATGTTAGTTTGTTTCCCAAACTACCGGTGGTGTATATTTTTTCCAGATTGGGCTCTCGAACTTCCTCACTGTGCCTTGTGGGTCCGACTTTTACTTGTCCCTCGTCGAGGATTTGAGTATTGGGAAACATAGAGGTTTCGGGAATAGACTTGTTACATATTTTCTCGTTGGCCACAGAACTGTTGATTTCCTTTTGCAGGGATCCTTTCTTTGTCTCCTCCGTTTCAGGATCGTCATTCGGATCTGCTTCAGTTTCAGATTCATTGGGTTCTTTTGTGTCGAGACCTCTTTCGGATTATGCTTTATTTTGTGAGACCTCCTTGTCTTGAACCTTAGGCTCAGGGGAGGAAAATTTCTCGGGATGCTTTTCCTATTGGACACACACAATGGAGTCGTGAGATGGTTCTAGGCTTTCGTTGTCCCTATATATATGTATAATTTTTCTAAGGGGATTAGGCGCTCATGTTTCTATTGACACTTAGCCTGTCTCTATTTGAATTGTCCTGCCCACAGGGGAGTTGACCGGCGATGTTGTGGATCGAGTGTTTCCTAACACATTGATTCTCCCAAGGTCTGTGGAATTGGTCCGCTCGACACCATCGAGCTTCTTTCTCAGGAACCAGTTGGAAGTGTGGGCGTTATGATAAGGTAAGGATCATCCTGAATACACATCATTAGTAGTTGGTTTTGTTGGTACAAAAGTTCACCCATCCTCTGTACATCTTGAACTTCAAGAATATCCC
The DNA here is from genome assembly GCA_009831015.1 of Picea engelmannii. Taxonomy (NCBI): domain Eukaryota; kingdom Viridiplantae; phylum Streptophyta; class Pinopsida; order Pinales; family Pinaceae; genus Picea; species Picea engelmannii. The sequence continues at coordinate 739,097 of ML776849.1, read as the reverse complement.
TGATTTGTACTGGGGATTCCTGATAAGCTGTCATCCCCTCGATGCCCTCTTAGGGATCGCCTATTCCTTCATCTAGTTCAGATGCTACAATTTCTTCCCAAGCACTAAGAATTTCTTGAGTTGTCTGCTCCAAAGACGTCGCTTTCTCTTCCCAACTCATAGCTTTGAACCTGGTCATTCGAGGATCAACCCTCCTTGATGCCACTTCATCCCAATCTTGAGCATTTCAGTGAAAATTTCATCTTCAAAACGATCATGGGCATAAGGCCAATAGGATGATACCTACGATGCATGTTGTAGGACCAGGACCTTCGGATTGTGTTTGCAAAATCGGCCGGTGCAGAACCGAAATTCTAGTTGACTCAACCCTTCTTAATTAGCATGTGTGGTATATTTGACCATGTCGAAGCCAATATGAAACCCATATGGAATGAAGGCTCGCTTCTTGTCCTTTACTAAAGTGGCATTGTATCCTTGCAGGATGGTCTTGTAGCAAATTTCCCCTAACACTAGCCGTTCGGGAACATATATGGGTAACAAATGGGGTGTCTATGTGGCTCTAAAAACCCTGATGTAAGTTTCGCGCTCGTCTAGATACCAGTGACCCATTTTGGATATAACCTTTTTTGCTTCTTTTGATAGCCTAGGGCACTCTTTCCTGAACAAAAAAAAATAGATACGTGAAATAAACTAGTCACAGATAAGGGTATAGGATTTTTTGTACCTATTATCCCATAAGATGTTGAAGTATACATGGACCGGGAGCTCTGAGGAGTGCCAGTTCAATTTCATTCCAGAGAAAACATTCCTGGCACAGATGATGTCTAACAGATACGAGGCCATGTAGAAGGAGGGGGTTTCCCCCTCTTTTGGCATTTAGGCTTGTCTTATGTAGGTGCTCAACTGTTTGGAGATGATGGGACCCCAATTGAAAACCATGCCTAAAATGGCCACCGTATAAGCTAGGGGCATCCAAGCCTCTGGAAATAGAGAGAAATCTTTCTCCCCATGCAACCTACAGAGAATAGCTATCAAGTATATGTATGGTTCCCTTAGATTGGTTGTTGGGTACAAGTCGGTAGTCCAGTTCGTGAATTTTTCATCTTCCCTCCACCACAACGCCATGATTTTGCTGGTATAGTGTGATGCATAGAAACTCAGAATGAAATTAGTGTTCAACGTTTCTTCCAAATCCCTGATCTTGTAGTAAATTTGAACCTCTGATGGCAAGAAAACCCCGACGCATCCACCATTATCATCATTAATCAAACATTTGTGTGCATTGGTGTGGTCAATGAGCCACTTTAGGAGTTCAATGCAAAGAAACACCAGAGTTTGGCTTGCCACCATGTGTAGATAATCCCTACGGATGTTTGGGAGGACATCATCATCGAGCTTCCTTGTATCAGGATCGTTGTGTTGGGTATACTCGAGGGGTTCTTCTTTCTTGATCTTCTTAAACAATTCTTCCCAGGGAGGGAATGTTGTTTTGGCTCAAATGTTTGCCTCTATGTCCCCAAAGGTCAGGGGTTGTATGAAGGCCTTCTTGGTAGATGTCTTAATGATAGGCACCGGTTTGGTGGCGAATTCTAATTTTCTTGCAATTGTTGGGGAGGAGCCATCTCCTGCTTCTAGTTCTTGCAGCTTTGGTGCGGTTGGGGATTTTCTGGTGGAGGGTTTCTTCAGAGGCATTGTTCCTGCAATTAAAACAGCCTTTAAACATGTGTACAGAGTAGAGTTGGGTAGAGAACATAAAAGGAGGCGTAAAACACCACGAGTGGATACATACCTGTAATGCTTTCTAGGCTAGTTGTCTAATACTCACTGAACTTTGGATGACTTCTCCGGATTGTTGGCCCTGCTCCTTTGTTCTTTCTGAACTTTTTATCGTGCAAAATAGGATCATACACAATGACCTTGACAACATATAACAGGAGAGACTCTATCCGTCGTATCAACTAGTTAATACGAGTAATAAATGTAATTCAAAAATAAACTATCGTTGGTTCTCCGCAATTAAATTTTAACTGGTCGATGGTGGAGGCATGGAGGCAAATGCATTTAAATGCATTGTATCGGCAATTTTAAATGATTTCTTTTGATTCACGCACGGATTAGCAACTAATGTGCGATCCGCAATTTTATTAACACCTTAAATGTGTCGTACCTAGCGAATCTAAGGGTTAAAACGTCTTATCACGTCGTGTCTTTCCCGCTTGGAGGTTGGGGATCAGCAATTTAAAAAGTAAAATTAATGTATATTTTATTTTGTAACTCCTCGACACCAAAATCGTGTCAGGTGTCGGTGGTCGGCGATATCATTCCTCTCCTTGCACGACGCTTACTTTTTTTGTTTATCTACCGAAGTTTAATCGCAAAAAGGAAAGACCTTCGTTTGTCGACGTCGATGAATATCGGTGGTCGGTTATTTTAAAATTCTCAAATTATTTTCGTCACCTCTAACCTTTACCGATATCGAACTTCTAAGCACACACGGATTAGAAACTAGTTTTTCGATTCCTTAAGTAGTTGTTAAGTACCCTTTAATTGTTAAGATGATTCTTTGTTGTATGTTCAAGAAAAATTTAGAAAAAATCAAATATGAAAAATAAGTGCAGGTATTAGTTTCATACTGAAGGAAAAACAGACAGTGAAAACGATCAAGTGGTACCCAAAAAGTAAAAAATGGACATAGACTTTTAGGGTGTGTTGAGTGCTCAACACACCCTAAAAGTCTATGTCCATTTTTTACTTTTTGGGTACCACTTGATACTAGGAAATTGGCATTGTAAATGAAATTTGGTGTTGTAGACAATTTGTACATCACCTGTAGATGTTCTAGCCGAAAAGACTCAACTGTGACCTTTTGTGAATTGAAGATGGTCCTGGTCAGGATATCAATGTTCTCTAGCACCCAACTGATCATATCATTGTAAGGCAGGATTCTAGACCTCATTGTAATATTATGTAGCTCTGATTGGGGAACAGTTTTGTATTTGGTAGCTAGGGCCTTTGTCTCATCATCACCTGATTCATCCAGGCAATTGACTAATTCATACTGTAGAATATTGAATACTTTCATCCAGGATTTAACATCATCTCTGCTTCTGGGCGAAGTGTCGGAAAGGATATCTGCATTTTGGCTCGATCCTTTACTGAGCGCTTTAGTTACTTTTCGAGAAGCCATGGTATCAGGCCTCAAAAATCTGTTATCTGTCACAGGAAATGCACAAAGTTCATTACCTTGAAAACTTACTATACAATGAAATTCAAAATTCGATATCCTTTTCCTTTAATTATATTGGTTTACCAATACTTCTACTAACATATCATTTACTTTCCTTGATGAATAAGATTTAGGCGGTGGTCTAAGATCTCATTTGGAATGATTGTCGTAAATCAATTATTAATGTCATTAAATTTAGAGAAAAGCATAGATAAAATTTGAATTTATCTGAGTCGTTATTCAGCGAAGGATTAATTACGTGATAATCATCATTAATGTATCAGTTAATCACACTTATCGTTAAGTAAATTTCAGAATTTTGGATATCAGGATATCCTATAATGTATCAAGGCATGACTTCTGAAACGCGAAATCGCGATGTGATTAGTTAATTTTAATCATGTTTAACCCTTTTAAATAATCATGATTAACCTAAGATAGTTTTGCGATTTCGGACATCGGGACTTTGATAATTGCTCGAGGCAGGATCCCCGAAACACAAAATCATGATACGATTAATTAACCATTAATTGTTTTTAAAACTTAATTAATCCGGTTTAAATTCTTAAGACAGCCTCACGATTTCGGATATCGAGATTTTGGAGTTACTGCATGTTGAACTGTCTGTATCGCGAAACTCCGAAACCCGACATTTGAAAACAATCATTAGTGATTTGACTCTTTAATGAGTAGGTGGCTCCATAACTTTTAAGAGTTTAGGATCGTTCGATTAGGTGAAAGGTTTCATCAACGATGAGACTCAAGCGTGCGTTGCTTTTATTTGAGTGAAAATGAAATCTATTAAAGTCTAAAGTTTTATAAGTATATATGTGTTCCAACATAGGCTCCATCTAGGGATCTTGTCTCCCTATGAGACATAGAAGAACAGTAGAACAAGTAGCCTTTATTGGGTAAATGGAGTCATTATTGCATTTATGTGAAACACATTCTGAAAAAGGATCCACAAAAGGACTTTGGACTTCATCCATATCTCCGAAAACTTTCAAAATTTAATGGATTCATTTTCTTAAAACTGGATTCAGATTTGCCTGAGATAATCAAAATAACCTTAACCGATCTATCAGACTCTGTTCGATTTTGTTCGTATCAAGGAAAAGTGATTTTAATGTTTTAATCAGGGAATCTCGTGTAGGTTTAGAATGTAGATCTAGTTGAAGAAGAACTAGTTACCAAAGTACAATATAATGCATGTATAACAGCCTTGCAGATATCATAGACATTGCTTCACTGCCAGCGAGCATGTTCAGTACCCCGGTGAAGTTATCTAATTCCCATATTGAATTTCCTTTCACCACTTCAATTAGTAGCTTTGCATTTAAATGTTGAGATGAGGGAAATCATTTAATGAATTTCCTTTTATCGCCTCTTTTTGGACTAGATGGGGGCAATCATTTTACGAATTTCCTTTCACCATCTGTCTTATATTTTTAAAACATGAAGTGGGGGCAATCAATTTGTATACAATATACCAAGGATGACATCTATTTATAATTTAGCATCAGAGGTCTATTAACTCACTTTGATTACTCTGGACTAATCCTCTTCTGACCTTCAAAACACCTTCGCTTACAGTGAAGTTTTCACAGGGATATTTTATTTTCCAGGGACTTTCCTTGAGCGAAACTAATCTGTTTAAATCTGTTAGAAAAGCTAAAGTAGTTAGGATTAGCCTAGACATACTTTCTTTCAGTTAAATTCATAGGAACCATAGGGATTATTTGCATATTATCATGTTGAAAACTTGTTTTTGAGCTCTCAGAGTTGAGGTGAAGTCATTTTTCCTCCATGAATATCAAGAAAAAATATTTAGAATCACAGGAAAACGTAGCTTGAGGATAAGTATGAAACACAGAATGAGGATTCAGATGTTCTATTGTGCACACGGTCACTCCCATGCGAGATTGTTTATTTATTCTCGAATTCTTTTCTTTAAGGTCTTTTTATTGCTTATTTTCTTATTATAAATTTTATTTCATTTTTTTAATTTTGATTTTATTTTATTTTTTAATTTTGTTTTATCCAGAGAGAAATATTGAGAATTAAACTGTAATTTTATATTCCACTGGTTGTAGATTAGGTGACAATATTTGTACAGATGAAACTTATGTCATAACTAGTGATATCTTATTGAAAATTTAACTTCAGTCAGTAGGGAAGAAGCTCATACCTTAGATTTTATCTATATTTTCAACCAAATAAAATATCTATTTATCACATGTTTCAAGAGAAAGACGGCATTTTGAAACGCGAGCATTGATTTCTGATACAGCTTATCTCTCGACTATCAGCAATTATCCTGCAATGAGAATAAACATGAGAACTGTCAGGAGCTTCTGTAGATCAGAACTCTATGCGTTACTTATTTTTATATTTTCGTTTTTATGAAATCGACCAACCTATTTTTATTTCCAATGAAAGTAAAGACTTACCGAAGAAACGAAAAATTGTAAACAAAAATATGAAAATCAAACTGGTATATACAATGGGAGTTTGGAATATCGTTACTTCATGAAATTCTTCAGGTTATGCCCATTGATAGGGGCGTTAAGGATTTTCCCATCGAGATTTTCTAACAAAAATGAATTATTTCCCTCAGAAGTTGTGACCTTGAAAGGTCCACACTAGATATCATAAAATTTGTCGTGCTTTCTTGAGTCTTCCTTCCTGTCATCCCACTTTAAAACCAGGTCACCAAGGAGAAATTCCCTATCTTTATATTTTTGGTCAAATAGGGCTTTCATGTTATCCTAATATTTCTGGAGTCTCTCATCCACTTCAGCCCTATTTTGTTGGACTTCAATCAATTGATTTATTCTTCTGGTGATGTCATTTTTCTCTTCCTTCGCGTCCTACCAGAGTTTCATTACGGGAAGAGAAATATTTATGGGGAGAACCACATCGGTACCATATATTATTTGAAAATGGGACATTTCGATTGATTTCTTAGTGCCTATTATATTAGCCCACAAAGCATATTTCAAATGCACATGCTAGGCTTTCTTATTTTCAGTCAGCACTTTTTTAATTATGGTGACTAGGCTCTTGTTCGAGGACTCGTCTAATCCATTGCCTTGAGGATAGTAGGTTGTGGAATGTCCTAGTACAATATTGTACTTTTGACAAAAACTTACCATATCCATGGATTTGAAAGCTTGGACATTATCAGTGACTATCTTCTGAGGACAATCGAATCTCGATAAAATGTTCTCTTCTAAGAAACTAATCATCATTGTGTTTGTTGCATTCCACGTCGGAATGGCCTCCACCCATTTAGTGAAATAATCAGTAGTGGTCAAAATCGTCCTATGTTGTGCGCTTGAATGTGGGTGTATTTCATCGATGAAATCTAGACCCCATTGTTGAAAGAGAGCTCCTGTTTTGACTGGGACAAAAGGTAAGGCCGGAATCTTTTGCTTGCCTGAGAATAGTTGGTAGGGGTTATAGGCTCTGACTTTGGAATTTACATCAATGAATGGTTTCGGCCAATAATATCCAGCTCTCATGATTCTATAGGTCATTTCTCTCCAGGCATGATGCCCTCCACACATCCCTTCGTGAAACTCATTTATGACCCTTTCCGTTTTAGATTCTACTAAACAGCTTAATAAAAACCCAGAGGATCCTTCCAATATAGTTGGTTATCCATGATACAATACTTTACTGCGTGCAACTTCAAAGTTCTATCTTTGGAAGGGGTCATATCACTTGGGCATTGTAGAGTCAGTAGGTAAGAAACTATGTATTTATACCAAGTAGAGGAAGAGAATTTTTCTTGGATCTCGGTTGTAGGTATAGTAACATCAAATTTGTTTATGTCTAGAAAATCTTCATAATCTTGTAGATGATTTAGCCCAAGTGCCTAGAAATTTGATTCGGCTAATAATTTAGCCAAGCCCTGATCTTTGACAAGTTTGGTCGGTTTTACTTATAGGTCAAATTCATGAATCTTAGTTAACCATTTGCCCCTTTTTCCATCATTATCTGGTTGAACTAATATATCCTTGATGGCACTGGTTGGTACATAGGCAATTATCTTAGAATGGAGCACATAAGTCCTGAAAGATTTGAGGGCTTTTACCATTACGTATGCTTGTTTTTCCAATATATCATATTTCAGTTCAGCATCTCTGAGACTTTTACTAAAAAATGCTATTGGTTGCTCGAAACCTTCATCGTTTTTTTGTAAGAGCATGGTCACGATAGTGTCTTCGGAGATGATCAAGAATTCTTTCACATAATCTGTTTTGGCCAGCATCGATGCTTCACCTATAACTTTCTTGATGCGTTTGAATGACGTTTTGGCTTCGATTGTCCATTTGAATTCGTTGTCCTTTTTTAGCATATTTGTAATCAATTTTACAATTTCAGCAAAGTTTGGGATGAATCTTCTTAAAAAAATATTTTTTCCTAAAAATGACTATATTTCCTTTCTGTTCCAAGGAATATTGATAGTATCTATAGATTCGACCATTTTCGGGTCGATTTTGATTCCATCTCAAGATACTATATGGCCCAAGAGCTTACCTTCCTGCATTGCAAAGTGATATTTCTTGGGATTCAGAGATGAACCGGATTTTTGACATTTCTCAAATGTTTGTTTGAGGTGTACCAGGTGCTCTACGTCAGATTTAGAAAACACGGTTAGATCATCAAGATAAATGACAATAAATTTATCTCTTTCACCGACAAAGGTGATGTCCATAGCTCGTTGGAAAGTGGCTCATGCGTTCATCAAACTGAATGGAATTTTATAATACATAAAGATACCCAATGGGGTGGTGAACGCGGTTTTTTCTTTATCAACCTCGTGGACTGTAATTTGATTATAGTCTGAAAAGCCATCAATCATAGACATTCTATTTACTCTGACCACTTTTTCCAATATGTGATCCATTTTAGGTAATGGAAAATTATCTTTGAGTGATGATCTGGTTAAGTTTCTAAAATCTACACACAGTCTGATTTCACCATTTTTATTCCTGACCGGAACCAGATTGGCTACCCACTTGGAATACCTAAGTGGAACAATGATCTTCACATCTAGGAGCTTTTTCACCTCCCTTTCTATCACAAACAGTAGTATAGGATTTATCTGTCTGAGCTTCTACCTGAAAGGTTTAACGCCTTGTTTTAAAGGAATTGTGTGTTCGATTATGGTGGTATTATAAGTTCCTAATTCATCATAAGACAAGGTGAAAACATCCTTGTACTTCTTGAGTAACTTGACATATTTGATTTTCATTTCTGGGGGAAGGTATTTAAATCATTTTACCAGCTTAGGAGTTTCCTTGGTGCCTATATTACAATCTTCAACCTCTTCAGGCTGAGGCTGCAAAGTAGACTTTAAGGGAATGCCATCATGATCAAATAATCTTTCCAAAGGAATTGGACCTTTAGGGATCTGATTACTTTTCAGTAAAAACATACGGTGATTAGCGATCTTATCCTGGAACTCCTGAGGATATTCCCCTTCCTGCATGATCCAAGCAAGGTCATTCTGATTTTCCTAATCAATATGCGTTTCAGAAAATTCATCCACCATTTCTAAGAATTGCCTGATTTTCTCATCATCTTCGAAGACTTGCCATTGTTGAACATTGTTTGGTATTGAGGGTACGTGCCTCATTTTTATGTGATACTTTAGTTTGAGGATAGTAGGAGGTACAAATGTTGCAACTGCTTTGGCCAATGAATCTGCTTGTTGATTTTCCATTCTGGGGATGTGATGAATATTAAACGATGAGAAAAATTTCTCAATCAGATCCCAGGAATAATTTATGTATGACCTCAGCCTTGGGTGTTTGGCCTAATACTGTTGCTTTATCTATTTTACAATCAATTTTGCATCACCATAAACTATATGTTGGGAATTTGTGACATTTCTATCTTTAGGTCTTAAATTATATTTATGTTGAAGCTCGGCCATTATATTGTCAGTGATTCCTTGATAAGCAGAATCTTTTGTAATATTTATGCTATCATCATTAAATAGGTTATTATGCACCTAAAGACTTTTTCATAATCTTGCCTCGTCAAATAAGGTTCTTGATCGTCATCGCTAAGATTATTCATGTCTTCTCCTAACTCCTCAAAGTTTTGCATGTCATCTCCTCCTATAAATTTTTTCGTTTTTAAAGTGGGTTTGAATCTTTTGATCTTCATTTTTATCTGTCTTTGTTGTGTTTGAGGGTTAGGATTTCTTCTGAAATCTTTTCTAGCGAACTGATTCATTTTAGATTGGTCTAGTTCCATCCTCAAGATTTTTTTTGATAATTCTTTAATTGTTTTTTCCATGTCATCCATTTTGTCTTCTGCAGACCTCCCAGATCCGGAAGGTCCTACTTGTTCTCTGAATTGTCTAGTTTCTTTATTTTCCATTTCGACTTTAGCTTTCAACTTTCCAGATGCCATCATATTTGACTCGATTTCTATAGCATCGTCCTGCATTCTTGTGAGGTCTACAGATATCCTTTCCCTCAATATTAAGGCAAAGTCAGGCTCAAAATCCCCGACGAAAGTCACTTTTGTTGCAGGTTGGGAAGGTTTAACCTCAGCTGGAATTTTGTTATATAGTTTATTAAATCTCTGAGTGAATTCGAGAACTGTCTCTAAATTTTTCTTTATTAAAGATCCGAACTCGGTTAGATAATAAAGGTGATCTTTCCTCTCTCCCCATTTTCTGAGAAAGGCATTTTCTAACTCGTCATATGTTCTTATAAAACCTGTCGGTAGCCCTCGGAACCAGGTTCTCACCTTGTTGGCGGGCGAAATTGTCCTTCCGTCAATTGAGAGAGTGGAACCGGTCCAGGGTTGTCTAAATAACCCAAGCCGTTTGGAATGAACCACCCTGACGAGTTTAACGGCTCCGTTGGCCGCTCTAAGGTCTTTAGAAGACCAAAGAGAAAACTAACCTAAACTAACTAATCTATCTAAAATAAATAAAACTAACTAAAACTAACTAAAACTAAATAAAAGAAACTAAATAAACTAAAACTAAATATAACTATTTTAATTATTATATACAATATATTTATTACTATTATAATAACTCAAATCAACTATCTAATTACCAGCTGCAATATTACTTATTCACAAATGTACACTATAAACAGACTACAGATTTAATTAAAACCTGCAAAACTCATGTGTTTTCTGCCCTAAGACAGCAAGATATGTTTTTGATTTTTATATTTTATGAAAAAGAAATAAAACTTACTGAAATTAAACGATCTAATATATTTACTGAGATTAAACAATCTAATATAAATCTAATTAAAATTATATCTAAAACTAAACTACTTAATGAAAACAGCAAGGAAAAGATTAACTGACCTGGAAGCGCTCCTAATTTGTCCTGTGTGTGATGACTCTGAAGTTGTTCGGTGGAAGTAAAATCGCACCGGTTAGTTCCAAAAGATTTTCGTAAATGATTAGTTGTGCTGCTCTTTGAATGGTTTACAGGACAAACAAGACATAAAAAAATTATAACAATCTTATGATTTATAAATCTCTGCAATAAGGGAAACCTGTTATGCAAAAACTTATATTTGATAATTCAATCAATGAAGAAGATAAACCTGTCATTCACAAACTGAATTAAACAATTGTTATGTCTTTTATACAATTGAAAGAAACCAGATATGGATTACAGTGATTAAAATTATATCATTTGCACATGATCTAGATAGCTAAAGTAGTCATAAATCATAAACAAATTGATATACACAACATGAAACAAAATGTTGATATATTGAGAAGCTAAAGCTGTGACAAAACACCAAATTCTGCTTCAGTCTGTATTAGAACTCCATATCTTTGTTCTCCCACTAACGAGGATGAACATTATTACAAAAATCATAAGTATATATAAGTCTCTCCACAGGGTAAAACCTCTATGTGGATAATATCAAAATGTTTTACATAATCTGGGAAATATCCCACAATCAACTAAACTAAGAAAATGAAATGCAAGTGAAATATTTGAAATATCCCCTAACTGCTCATCAAAGCCACTGCCATTTCGAATTGATCTGCAATAGACCAAAAATAACCAATTAGAAAGACATTTCATCAACAAAACAATAAAAAATTGATCCTACAGACTTAGCTATAGAATCATCTGATTCTGTAGCTAGTCTAAAATAGCATACAGGATCAAATAGAGATTAAATGAAATCTTTTTTTTTAAATAATCCAATTTAATTTTCTTTCAATAAACATTGAAAAATGAATCACTAATGGTTCAAGTAAATTTATCATTCAAATTAAACAAAATCGAAAGAGATGCAATCGAAACAGGATAAGAATGCTCTGTTCTTTTAGTTGCCATAAAATCGGGTCAAATAGTAACCAAAACGTTACATATCCAATGAAATTAATAGTGAATCATATGATGTAATCCAATACAATCATAATCGGACACAATCATAATCAATTTGTTACGACTGTAACAATGTGCATAAGATTTATATTGTTTTAATCAAATGCCAATATGGAAAGGTTGTTATGATTGTAGTCAAAATGAAACATGCATAACAACATCAACCAAACTTTTCCATAGACTCCGATAGCTGAGCGTTACACAGTCAACAGACAGGGTCAAAATAATGATCACAACCATCGTAACAAATCGTGAATGAGTCAAATATAGAAACAAATCGCAATCCTGGGCGTAATTACTTTCGTTCCCCAAATAAAATTTAAACAATATATTTGTTGCAATATGAATTGAACTGATAACACGGCCAAACAATGTGAATCGATTGGTTGGATATAATAGTTATGATTCGTATCTATTCGCAATTTGTTTATGCATTAACAGAATGGTATTCAAATTAGTCGAAAAAGACATGGAATATAACATCATAACAGTTAACCATTATTGCCAACCATATCGTATAGAATATAACCAATTTGAACCGAAACATTGACTGTGTTCGAAATTGAAATACCAGAAACAGCCTATGTTTAGAAAAGATATTAACAACTTCAATAAGCAACAGAGTATTCAGTTCAAGCCAAATTAAAACAATCAAATCCATACCAAGATCAATCGAATCAAAGATAAATCCAATCAAAACCAATCCGGGAAACGAAATTCGATTAATCAAAACAAAAATATGCATATAGTGCATGCTTATGTGTCAAAGCAAATCCACACTGTAAACAGAGCTAAGAGTTTGTCATATAATCAGGTGATAGTCATACCAGTGAGGCTGCTCGAGCTATGCCAATTTTGAATTAACAACTGCTGTAGCTGACTCCACGTTCTTAAACAAAATCGAACATGTTGTTTGTTGTTTCTTATTAGTCGATTTAGCCTTTTGACTGGTGAGCATTGCAACTTGATCCTCCAGAGCATGAATTATGGATTGTAGCTTTGGCACATCAAGGTAATACCTTTCTAACCATGAGCCACACTGATCACATGGTGGAGCATCTGGTTGAGATAGAACAGGAGGGGGTTTTGACGAGTCACCTGGGTTTTCACGAGGCATTTTAATGCCTGGGTAATTAGGATCATTTTGAAAGTAAGGTGGTAGGTTTTTCACAAAGTCGTATGAGGGTTTGGTACACAGACCTTCAGAATAGGGATACTCACTTGCCAGGTAACGTTCCACCTCCGAGTCAGAATATTCACTCACCATGATAGGGTTAGGGTTGACAGGAGGTCTCGGTTTGTTTCTTGCCATGCGAGAGATTAATCGGGCATTCTTTTTACCTTTGGAATTCGCAATAGGTTTGGATTTAGGCCTTTTAGCCACGGGTTTAACATTTTCCACATCCTTGGTGACAGAGTTGGGTAGGTCGATAGGTGAGTCGGGTAGGGGTTTAGGTAACAGAGCACTGTAAGGAACAGGGGGTACAGACTTGCTCTCGCTCACCACAGGTTTGTCAACCTGTGGTGAATTTGAATCTTCAAAATTATTGCGAATAAGAAAATCATTCCAACAGTCTCAGCGTAACCCCAAATGACAAACTACAAGCATTTTAATTAACCCAAAGTGAAAAAGGTTGTTATCGGCCTGGTTCCGTTTGTACCTTTTAGACATTTTGAACAGACTCCTATGCAAGTAATAAGGAAAATTAAGCTCATAGCCCATGAAAACCATAAGTAACCGAAGGTGATACAAGAAAACGAAACCATACCGGCCCTCGCAGGTGATAAACTGCTTGGTTATCATCAGTAAGTCGTGCCAACGTTGCTTGAGCATATTTGCGGGTAAACCTTTGTCACAGGAGTTCACCTTTCGAGACTGGAAGAGCAATGTCCACGGGACATTTTCCACTTTGCAATTTTTTGACCATTTCTGTCCAATAGCAGGCAGACCGGTAGCTAGACTGAGAAATTGCTCGTCAATTTCTAACTGCACATCCCCAGCCTTGGCTCGGCAGCCATCAAAGGTTAATGCGAATTGCCAAGCCACGCAAGGGTTAAAACCATCAAACTTCTGTATGAACGGAAGCCATCCAAATTCTTCAAGGTCACTGTAAGCACCATCGAACATCAACAATGCATGGCCACCATTGGGTTCAGCCCTTATGATCAGGGCCATGGTGCGGGCGCATGGTAGAGTTTGGATTGAACACAACAATACACAGGAGCAAAAAAATTGTTTGGGCTAATAGCTATGAACGATGAAAGGGGAAGAAAGTTAATGTGTGCATACGAGGGTGGTGAGATTATCACCGCCATGCAGCATAGTAATGGAAAAGTACAGTGTTGTTCAATCAATCATAACATCATTCAAACCATAATATTCGGCCAACCCAATGAATCAAACGTTGGATGATATATCAATGTGCCAATGTATTGTTTGAAACCATGAATGTTAAATGTGAAATCAAACCAAAGTCAAATATGTGCCATTGTAACAATTCAAACCATTGTCTTTCAACGTTAAATCAAAACCCAAATGTTTAACCAACGCGCTATTGCATAATCAAACATTCTAATCAAAGGTTTAAAAACATGGTGACAATTGATTTCAAAAATCGATAGGCCAAGGGCTTTAGGATAATAAGGATCACATCATATAAAAACAAAATAAAACCATGACCCTTATGCAATCGAATGACTAGGCAAGTCCCAAAAAAATAAATTTTCATGCTCAATGCCTTACCAGTTTAATAAAATTAAATTGCGCAATCAAAGTAAGGATAGGCAAAGTTTGAAAATTCATTTAGCCATATAGTAAGTGCCTTTCAGAATATCAATGAGAATATCATGACAGTTCAAATAACGATGGAGGAGCTTTCACACTTACAGTCGTGAAAACTAAAATGGAAACCAATTTGCAAGTGTCGCAAGGAAAGAAAAATATCGTCTTTTTGCAAAATGCGACGTCAATTTGAAGTTTAGAAGACGTAGGTGTAGGCAGCTTATAGGGCAATAGAAAAAATTGTATTGGCTGCCAACAATGGCGACACACTGGGAGAAGCAGTTATCTATGTCAAAAGAAAAGAATTCAGATTAAGACAACAAAGAAAAATTCAACTCAAAAACAATCATCAAAAAATCGTACAAACATCATTATTTACCATCTTTTCCAGCGATGTTTTTAAAAGTGGAAAACTAATAACAGTCTTAAGATCAGTAAGTCATGATATTAATGATAAAATATTCAATACTGTTGGCATGGCCACTGCTGCCAGCAGGCATCCATAGCCTCGACAAGGTTGCCATTTAACCCACTCTGACATCTGTATCCTGTCAAGAAGTTCTAGATCAGAGTAAAGGACTTTTAAAGAGGTTTCTCATAATTTTTTACGCAGATTTTCATGTACCCGACATTGCTTCGCTGCCAGCGGGCCTGTTCAGTACCCCAGCGAAGTTGTCTTGGCACCATGCTTGCATTTACCCGCTGCCAGTGGACCCGTTCAGTATCTCGGCGGGTTTACAAACACTTCCCACAGCTCTTATTAATATTTTTATTTTGTTTTTCTTTTATGGATAGCTAAGCGGGGTGACGCTGAAAAATCTTGATATTTTATCATATTTTTTAGACCTCATCAGAATTTTTTGACACTGTCCTTTATTCAGTTCTAGAAATGTTTTATTTACAAAACAACTTACTATGGCAAGGAGACATCCTTTTGAGTCATTCCTTTACGGAAAAGGGACAGCGTAAAAAGATAATAGATGATCATGACAAACTTCACTCAGAGATTGAAATTAGAAAACTTCTTTCAAACAACAAAAATTTTCCAACATAAATATCAGTTTTTAGAAATATATCACTGATGTTTGTACAACCTTTCAGAAGTTATTTCAGCGAATAAATTTTCCCATGGTCTTTGTCTGAATGGCTCAGTGCATAGATATGTATATTTTTCAAAAAACACAAAACTGATCAATCAAATCAAAACCAAAAACAAAGGAAAAATAAAAACAAAAGGAAATATTTACATAATATACAAGGGTAGTAATCAGGCAAAGTATCTTTTCAGGGCATGGCCATTCACCGGATAGGTGTCAAGCTGCCCTTCAAGATTCTTCAATCGAAAGGAACTAGGACCCAAATTTTCAGCAATCAAAAATGGCCCAAGCCACAAATTTTGAAACTTGGTATGCTCACCCTTTCCTTCGTGTGGTTTGTCCCACTATAAGACGAGGTCACCTACTTCAAAATTCCTATCAGAAGCAGAATTAGAATCAAACCAGCTTTTAATCAGTTGTTGATGTTGATCTATTTTACGCTTAGCTTGGGTTCTTACTTCTTCTAACTTCATCAAAGCATTAATACGGCTTTCTAAAGGGGGACAATATTCTTCCTGAACCTTATGTGACAGTTGCTGCGAAGGAAGAAGAATGTGAGGTGGCAGAATGGCTTCTCTGCCATAAGCGAGAAAAAAGGGGGAATTACCTATAGCATCTTTGGGTGTTACCCTATCAGCCCACAGTGCATTAAGCAGTGCATTGTGCCAGTTCTTGTGATTTTCAACCACAATTCTCTTGATAATCTTGATCAAGTTCTTGTTTGTCGATTCTACTAAGTCGTTGCCCTGGGGGTAATAACTAGCAGAGTACTTCAGTTTTATTCCTTTATCCAAGGTGAACTCACTCATCTCAAGAGAAGAAAAGTATGAAGCGTTATCAAAGACTAGACAATCAGGGATACCGAAACGAGTGATGATATTCAAGTTTAGAAAAGCGATCACCTGACTTGTGTTAACAATTCTTAGCGCGGCGGCTTCGGACCATCGAGTAAAGTAATCAGTGGCTATCACAATATACTTGTGCTATTGTGAAGATGGGGGGTTAATAGGACCTATGATATCAAGGCCCCATTGCTAGAAAGGAGAATCGACTGAAACAGGTTGCAAGGGGAAGGCTGGTTTTTGCAATCGCCCTGATGCTTTCTGGAAAATGACACATTTACGAAACAAGGCATGGGCATCCCTAAAGAGTGTCGGCCAGTAGTAACTGGCTCTTAAAACCTTATGATTAGTGGTGTCGCCACCGAAGTGACCACCAGCTTCTCCTACATGCAACTCAAGCAAGACTCTTTCTTCTTCGTCCTTTTCAAGACAACGCATCAGTACGCCGTCAAAATTCTGACGAAACAGTATACCGTTAACTAGATGAAAGGAGGCGGACTTTAGTCTCAACGCTCTTCTTTTGGCTGGGTCAAGGTGACGGGGTGTTGATCCATGTTCAAGACAAAATCTAATATCGTCGTACCAAGGACTTACGAGGTTTTGTGCGCAACAAATCAAACTTTGATCGCGTTGTTCTAGGTTTGACGTATCACTATCTTCTTATTGTTTAGTTTCTGAATCAACTACCAACTTACACAACCCTTGGCCTCTCACGATCTATGTTGGGGTGATTTCTAAGTCATATTCTTGCAAGGAGGTGACCCAGTTGGCTCTTTTCTCTCCTAACTCCTTTTGCACTAACAAGTTCCTTATGGCAGGGTAGGGGACAATGACCTTCGTCCTTGACTTCAAAAGATATGACCGGAAATGCTTAACTACTTTGAAAACAGCGTAGGCTTGCTGATCGACTGTTGGGTAGTTAAGTTCAGTGCCTTTGAAAGCAGAGCTCATAAAGGCGATGGGTACTTCGTTGTTCTCGGAGTTCTTCTGAGTTAGGACTGCGGCATAGGAACGATCAGAGGCAAAAGTATAGAGTGTAAAATCTTGAGAGAAATCAGGGCTCATGAGAGATGGAGCGTCTATTATGGCCTTCTTTATAGCATTGAAAGCTTGGTTTTCTGTAGGTCCCCAGTGATATTGGGTGTATTTCTTAATCAGGTTCTGGAGAGACCTGACCATTTCGGAGAAGATGGGGACAAATCTTCTCACGAAATTAATCTGGCCTAAGAAAGACTGCATGGCTTTTTTGGAGGTAGGTGGGGGAAGTTTAGCGATGACTTGAGTCCTCTCGGGGTCAATAATCATTCCATCACTAGACACAATGAATCCTAGTAATTTACCCTATTCTACTATAAAGATGAACTTCTTGGGGTTCAAGGAGATGTCGTATTTACGACATCGTAGCAGAATGGCTCGCAAGTGAGCTAGATGATCGTCTTTTCTTTTAGAATAAACGGTCACATCATCTAAGTAGACTACTACGGAATGATTGATTAAGCCTCTAAAAGCAATGTCCATTTCTCTCTGAAAGGTAGCCCCGGCATTAATCAATCCAAGGGGCATTTTGCGATAAGCATAAGTGCCCCGCGGGGTACGGAAGGTAGTTTTTAATTGGTCTAGCGGAGACATCAAGAATTGGTTGTATCCAGAGAAACCATCCAGTAAGGACAGCCTCTCGAAACTAGATACTTGTTGCAAGATCTGTTCCATGGGAGGGACAGGATAATTATCTTTGTCAGACGCTCTTTTGAGGTTCCGAAAATCGACACAAAGTCGAATTTCCCCGTTTTTCTTCCGGACTGGGACGAGGTTGGATACCCATTGAGTGTGTCTAACAGGAAAAAATATTTTAGCACTTAGGAGTTTATTCAATTCTTTTGAACAGTCGGTTCTAGTTTAGGATGCATTTTCCTCAGTTTCTGTTGGAAGGGTAAGGTTTGGGGCTTCATCGGGATGACATGCTGTATAATATTAGGATCGAACATTTTAAGATCATTGTAAGTCCATGCAAAGACATCCTTGAATTCTTTAAATAATTTTACAAAAGCAGCTTTTTCTTGTCTAGAACATCCCAAGCCTAAGTTGATACACTGAGGATTTTCGCTAGTCCCTAAATTGACTTTTTCATAAGACAATGAGGAACTATTGGTTTTGCAATTAACCGTCTTTTTAAATTTATCTTCAAAATCATAAAACTTTTCTAATTTAACAACGGATTTGGGTATGAGATTTACCATGTCCGATAGAGCTTCAGGAGATTTTGGATTAGGTATTACCGCAAAGTCGTGCAAATTGTCGTCATGCGTTTGTTCATCCATCACAGTGCCTTGAAAGGTTTCTTCCATGTGCAGAAAGTTAATGATCTTCTGATCATCATCAAATACTCTCCAGTTTGTGATATTGTCAGGAACGGATGGTCGAAACAATAGCTCCACGGAGAATGCATTTGGGGACAAGCCTTCTGCAGGAAGAAGTTTAGAGGCAACATTAGCTAGTAGATCTGCTTCAACATTATTTAGTCTAGGAATGGAATTTATATTAAATGTAGAAAATTTGTTCATTAAACTCCATACCTCAGACTGGTCACATTTGAGATGCGGGGAAAGACAGTGTATAGAATCTCTTACCTGCCTGACCACTATTTCAGAGTCACCGAATACAACCAGATTTTGAATGTGCATGTCTAAGGCTTTTCTAAGACCTTGCAGTAAGGCCTCATATTCTGCAGTATTGTTAGCACATTCAAATTATAGCCTACAAGCCAATAATGTCTTGTTACCTGCCGAATCGATAATGATGCAGCATGCACCAGCTCCTTCTTTAGACTTGGAACCGTCGAAATATAAAGACCAAATTTGATTTCCATCAGGTTCACAGGACTGTTGCATAGAAGCGGTTGGTTGCACATATGCTATGATCTCGGACTGTTGTTCCGGATTGTTGATAGGTGAAACTTCAGCCATGAAATTTCCAAAGTAGGTGTCCATCCCTTTGACTTCAGGTGGATTAACAGGAGGTGTGTATGGTTCATTAGGATCGTTCAAGTCTGTGACCGTGAACTTAAGGTAATGCTCACGATTCACTCTGATCTTGTTGGGCTTACCGTTATCTGGAAGCCATAAGTGAGAACACTCCATTGCGAAGTAACCTTGTAGCTGCTCTGACCAGTCCCTGCTCAAAAACAGACCATACACTTCTGGAATATCTACCACAATTATATCAATAACCTGATAAACCTTTGGGTTAGACGATAATCTAATCAATACATTTTTTAGTTCGCCTATAACTTTAACATCTGATCGATCAATTTGTATTATTTTCAAAGAAGAGGGTTCTACTTCAGCGTTAATCTTTTGGCAGACTGACGAAGGCATCACATTGGACGATGCTCCTGAGTCAACCATACAATTATGCACATTTCTGTTGAAGATTTTGAAAGTTAAAAGAAAAGGAGGTACATTCTTACGAGTACTCAGAGTAGTAGTTTGTGGTTTATTAATCGCAGTTTCTAAGACTACTTTATCTGAATTATTTACATTATTTACATTGTTATTTACATTATTTACAAGAGTTACAGGAAGGCTTCCTTTATCTTGAGGATCAGGATTATTTTTAGTGGAAGTCTTCTGCGGCACTTTGCTTTGCACAACCTTATTGCTATTTGAATTACCATTCTTTCCATTTTCTGAAATATTTTGCAACATCTTTTGTAACAAAAATGGAAACTTCAACAACTCATAAATAGAAATGTTAGCCCATAACTTTTTAAGATCTTCCACAATGTCATAATCTAATTTAGGACTGACATTACTCTATTTAACTTTTGTTGATTTAGATGGCTTTGGAGGTGAAGTTGTAGTTTTCTCGACAGGAGGTTTGTTTGTCGTCTTACTCCTAGTGTTGTAGGGGTGAACAGTTTCGAAGTTGGCTTGGAAGATGCTATCCGAGAGGTGTCCAAAGATATTTGGAGAAGACTCTTCTTCTTGAACGGTTTCCTGTTCAATCTCCTCCTGAGGGATATCAGGAGGCATCAAGTTATCTTGAGCTTCTAGAATTGTCTGAAGAGCACATTGCAAACTTTCTAGGTTCAAGCCTTCAGGGTTTGAATTAGGCCGATTGGTTGGAAAAGGTTTTCAGAAAGGAGGTTTGTAGGGTCCTTTACTCGAGGAAGCTTCTTCAATTGACCTTTTTAAATCTATAACTTGATTAGACAACTTTTGTACAACTTTGGTTAAATTTTCCAAATCAGAGTTTTCGGGTTGGATTTTGTTTTGTGTAGGTCTGGGGAGAATTTCAATCTTCTTTTTGGAAGAAGAAACAGTCTCAGTTTCGTTGCTAGAAGAGTCCTTAAGACTAAGTGTATCTTTTTCAATATGAGTAGCCTCTTCGAAGGCTTCTAGCAACGTGGCCTTTTTAGAACGTTTAACCCAAATAGCAATACTTTGATGTAGTGCTTTAGTGTAGTAAGCTATTACAACACTCTCAGCAGGCATAGACTCTGCAGGGATTCGATTTTTAAGCGTTAAGAATCTTTGATTAAAATCTTTAACTTTTTCTTTTGGGTTCATTTTTAAGCTCGAAAGATCCATGACTAAGACTTCCAGAGGTTTGCCATCTCTGAATTTTTCCAAAAAGCATGACTCAAACTTTACCCAAGACACTATGGTGTGAGGCTGTTGGGAAAAGTACCAAGTGGATGCATTACCCTCAAAAGTGTAAGGGAACAACCTACAAACGACATCTTCATGTTCAACATTACGGATTCTGATGGCTAACATAAATTTTTTGATATGGTCTTCAGCTATCTGTTTTGAATCAGGATCAAACTTAGGAAGCCATTTCTTTGGGTGCTTAGGTAAAGGGTGTTGGGCTCCAGGTACAGCTACAGCATCCTGGTCCAACCATGGTCTAGCAGGGTTGTTCTGATTTGCCATTGGGGTAGTGGGTGTGGAAGGCTGAGAAGGTGGATTGCCTTCGTCAGAAGAGGAATATCCCCCTGAAGAGGAAGGAGATGAGGGAGGTGGTGAAGGAGGTATCCCAAATCCTCCTGCAGCAGGATTTGTGTTTGGATCTGTAGGATTCACATTGAGGTCTATATCACCTAACTATTCTCTGATATCAGAGAATTCTAAAGGTTGAATCCACGGGTGGTTTGGTTGCCTTAAACTAGCTAAGGCACTATGTGTTTTAATAAGAGATTGACGAACGATCTCTTGGATATCACCACCTGTAGGATTAGGGGTTGTTGGCTCAACTGTGATCTGTGGATCTTCGGTTGAAGTAGTTGTTGTTTGAGGTGGAATATTATATTGTAAACGGCTTCTAGTCACTATAAGTGTGCGATTAGATGGAGGAGGAGTCTTGCGACCGCCTCGTGCCATTAATTAAGTTCATGCCCTCCTTCTAGCACCATTTGTCGGCGGGCGAAATTGTTCGTCCGTCAATTGAGAGAGTGGAACCGGTCCGGGGTTGTCTAAATAACCCAAGTCGTTTGGAATGAACCACCCTGACAAGTTTAACGGCTCCGTTGGCCGCTCTAAGGTCTTTAGAAGACCAAAGAGAAAACTAACCTAAACTAACTAATCTATCTAAAACAAATAAAACTAACTAAAACTAACTAAAACTAAATAAAAGAAACTAAACTAACTAAACAAACTACTAAATAAACTAAAACTAAATATAACTATTCTAATTATTATATACAATATATTTATTACTATTATAATAACTCGAATCAACTATCTAATTACCAGCTGCAATATTACTTATTCACAAATGTACACTATAAACAGACTACAGATTTAATTAAAACCTGCAAAACTCATGTGTTTTCTACCCTAAGACAGCAAGATATGTTTTTTATTTTTATATTTTATGAAAAAGAAATAAAACTTACTGAAATTAAACGATCTAATATATTTACTGAGATTAAACAATCTAATATAAATCTAATTAAAATTATATCTAAAAATAGACTACTTAATGAAAACAGCAAGGAAAAGATTAACTGACCTGGAAGCACTCCTAATTTGTCCTGTGTGTGATGACTCTGAAGCTGTTCGGTGGAAGTAAACTCGCACCGGTTAGTTCCAAAAGCTTTTCGTAAACGATTAGTTGTGTTGCTCTTTGAATGGTTTACAGGACAAACAAGACATAAAAAATTATAACAATCTTATGATTTATAAATCTCTGCAATAAGGGAAACCTGTTATGCAAAAACTTATATTTGATAATTCAATCAATGAAGAAGATAAACCTGTCATTCACAAACTGAATTAAACAATTGTTATGTCTTTTATACAATTGCAAGAAACCAGATATGGATTACAGTGATTAAAATTATATCATTTGCACATGATCTAGATAGCTAAAGTAGTCATAAATCATAAACAAATTGATATACACAACATGAAACAAAATGTTGATATATTGAGAAGCTAAAGCTGTGACAAAACCCCAAATTCTACTTCAGTCTGTATTAGAACTCCATATCCTTGTTCTCCTACTAATGAGGATGAACATTATTACAAAAATCATAAGTATATATAAGTCTCTCCACAGGGTAAAACCTCCATGTGGATAATATCAAAATGTTTTACATAATCTGGGAAATATCCCACAATCAACTAAACTAAGAAAATGAAATGCAAGTGAAATCTTTGAAATATCCCCTAACTGCTCATCAAATCCACTGCCATTTCGAATTGATCTGCAATAGACCAAAAATAACCAATTAGAAAGACATTTCATCAGCAAAACAATAAAAAATTGATCCTACAGACTTAGCTATAGAATCATCTGATTTTGTAGCTAGTCTAAAATAGCATACAGGATCAAATAGAGATTAAATGAAATCTTTTTTTTTAAATAATCCAATTTAATTTTCTTTCAATAAACATTGAAAAACGAATCACTAATGGTTCAAGTAAATTTATCATTCAAATTAAACAAAATCGAAAGAGATGCAATCGAAACAGGATAAGAATGCTCTGTTTTTTTAGTTGCCATAAAATCGGGTCAAATAGTAACCAAAACGTTACATATCCAATGAAATTAATAGTGAATCATACGATGTAATCCAATACAATCATAATCGGACACAATCATAATCGATTTGTTACGACTGTAACAATGTGCATAAGATTTATATTGTTTTAATCAAATGCCAATATGGAAAGGCTGTTACGATTGTAGTCAAAATGAAACATGCATAACAGCATCAACCAAACTTTGCCATAGAATCCGATAGTTGAGCGTTACACAGTCAACAGACAGGGTCAAAATAATGATCACAACCATTGAAACAAATCATGACTGAGTCAAATATAGAAACAAATCGCAATCCTGGGCGTAATTACTTTCGTTCCCCAAATCAAATTTAAACAATATATTTGTTGCAATATGAATTGAACTGATAACACGGCCAAACAATGCGAATCGATTGGTTGGATATAATAGTTATGATTCGTATCTATTCACAATTTGGTTATGCATTAACAGAATGGTATTCGAATTAGTCGAAAACGACATGGAATATAACATCATAACAGTTAACCATTATTGCCAACCATATCGTATAGAATATAACCAATTCGAACCGAAACATTGACTATGTTCGAAATTGAAATACCAGAAACAGCCTATGTTTAGAAAAGATATTAACAACTTCAATAAGCAATAGAGTATTCAGTTCAAGCCAAATTAAAACAATCAAATCCATACCAAGATCAATCGAATCAAAGCTAAATCCAATCAAAACCAATCCGGGAAACGAAATTCGATTAATCAAAACAAAAATATGCATATAGTGCATGCTTATGTGTCAAAGAAAATCCACACTGTAAACAGAGCTAAGAGTTTTTCATATAAACAAGTGATAGTCATACCAGTGAGGTTGCTCGAGCTATGCCAATTTTGAATTAACAACCGTTGTAGCTGACTCCACGTTCTTAAACAAAATCGAACTTGTTGTTCGCTATTTCTTATCAGTCGATTTATCCTTTTGATTGGTGAGCATTGCAACTTGATCCTCCAGAGCATGAATTCTGGACTGTAGCTTTGGCACATCAAGGTAATACCTTTCTAACCATGAGCCACACTGATCACATGGTGGAGCATCTGGTTGAGATAGAACAGGAGGGGGTTTTGACGAGTCACCTGGGTTTTCACGATGCATTTTAATGCCTGGGTAATTAAGATCATTTTGCAAGTAAGGTGGTAGGTTTTTCACAAAGTCGTATGAGGGTTTGGTACACAGACCTTCAGAATAGGGATACTCACTTGCCAGGTAACGTTCCACCTCCGAGTCAGAATCTTCACTCACCATGATAGGGTTAGGGTTGATAGGAGGTCTCGGTTTGTTTCTTGCCATGCAAGAGATTAATCGGGCATTCTTTTTACCTTTGGAATTCGCAATAGGTTTGGCTTTAGGCCTTTTAGCCATGGGTTTAACATTTTCCACATCCTTGGTGACAGAGTTGGGTAGGTCGATAGGTGAGTCGGGTAGGGGTTTAGGTAACAGAGCACTGTAAGGCACAGGGGGTACAGACTTGCTCTCGCTCACCACAGGTTTGTCAACCTGTGGTGAATTTGAATCTTCAAAATTATTGCGAATAAGAAAATCATTCCAACAGTCTCGGCGTAACCCCAAATGACAAACTACAAGCATTTTAATTAACCCAAAGTGAAAAAGGTTGTTATCGGCCTGGTTCCATTTGTACCTTTTAGACATTTTGAACAGACTCCTATGCAAGTAATAAGGTAAATTAAGCTCATAGCCCATAAAAACCATAAGTAACCGAAGGTGATACAAGAAAACGAAACCATACCATCCCTCGCAGGTGATAAACTGTTTGGTTATCATCAGCAAGTCGTGCCAACGTTGCTTGAGCATATTTGCGGGTAAACCTTTGTCACAGGAGTTCACCTTTCGAGACTGGAAGAGCAATGTCCACGAGACATTTTCCACTTTGCAATTTTTTGACCATTTCTGTCCAGTAGCAGGAAGACCGGTAGCTAGACTGAGAAATTGCTCGTCAATTTCTAACTGCACATCCCCAACCTTGGCTCGACAGCCATCAAAGGTTAATGCGAATTGTCGAGCCACGCAAGGGTTAAAACCATCAAACTTTTGTATGAACGGAAGCCATCCAAATCCTTCAAGGTCACTGTAAGCACCGTCGAACATCAACAATGCCTGGCCACCATTAGGTTCAGCCCTTATGACTGGGGCCATGGTGCAGGCACATGGTAGAGTTTGGATTGAACACAACAATAGACAGGAGAAAAAAAATCGTTTGGGCTAACAGCTACGAACGATGAAAGGGGAAGCAATTTAATGTGCGCGTGCGAGGGTGGTGGGATTATCATCGCCATGCAGCATAGTAATGGCAAAGTACAGCGCTGTTCAATCAATCATAACATCATTCAAACCATAATATTCGGCCAACACAATGAATCAAACGGTGGATGATATGTCAATGCGCCAATGTATTGTTTGAAACCATGAATGTTAAATGTGAAATTGAACCAAAGTCAAATATGTGCCATTGTAACAATTCAAACCATTGTCTTTCAACGTTAAATCAAAACCCAAATGTTTAACCAACGCGCTATTGCATAATCAAACATTCTAATCAAAGGTTTAAAAACATGGTGACAATTGATTTCAAAAATTGATAGGCCAAGAGCTTTAGGATAATAAGGATCACATCATATAAAAACAAAATAAAACCATGACCCTTATGCAATTGAATGACTAGGCAAGTCCCAAACAATAAATTTTCATGCTCAATGCCTTACCAATTTAATAAAATTAAATTGGGCAATCAAAGTAAGGATAGGAAAAGTTTGAAAATTCATTTAGCCATACAGTAAGTGCCTTTCAGAATATCAATGAGAAGATCATGACAGTTCAAATAACGATGGAGGAGCTTTCACGCTTACAGTCGTGAAAACTAAAATGGAAACTAATTTGCAAGTGTCGCAAGGAAAGAAAAATATCGTCTTTTTGCAAAATGCGATGTCAATTTGAAGTTTAGAAGACGTAGGTGTAGGCAGCTTATAGGGTAATAGAAAAAATTATATTGGCTGCCAACACACCTGTCCTTCGAAAGTTTGAAGTAGGAGCCTTAAATAAACATCCTCATGCTCAAGTCCAAGGATATCGGCGAATTGATCGAAAAAGTTTATATGTTTAGTGGCAGTTAAGTCTCCCTCTCCTATGAACTTTGGCAGGTTTTTCATATAGTTTTCGGGTAAATCATGGAGGGGAACTGGGAGGACTAAAGGAGTGTACCTAGCAGCTACTTTAGCAAAAATTCTAGGAGGTGGGGGTGGTCCTTTACCGCCTCCTCCTCCTCCTCCAGCACCAAATCCTCCTCCACCTCCACCACCACCTCCTCCGGCAGCAACCATTGATAATCTAGGGGATGAAACTTGGAGATTATAGAGAGGATTTTCAAAGACGTGAAGTGACCTTTCAACTACTTCAGCATGAAGTGAAAGAGGCTCTAGGAATTGATCATCAGGAGACAAAAAATCGAAAAAGGGGGGAAAAGAGAGATGAGGACTAGTTTCTTCGGACTTGCATAATATATAAACAGGAGATCCAACAGGAGTTGAATCGGAGTGTAAGATATATTATTCGAAACTTCGGGAAGATGGAAACTTTATTTCAAGGACTGATGGAATATAAATCAAAGCAGGTATTGAGATGGGTCTTTTACCTTTATTACCAAAATAAGCAATTGAATCAGTTTTGATTTTTATCTCGGGTGAAACCAACTTGGGGTTTATGATTTTGGCTTCAACTCTATCAGCTGATGTTTCTCCAAAATGGATTTGGGTGGAACCTTCTTGCGGAGTTAACTGTTCATGTGGAACCTTAGCATTAGACTGTGCAGGTTTGGGTTGGTAAACCTTACTTGTGGATGCAGTGGTATGCTTGAGGTATCCCCTTGGTTTTAAAATTTTTTCAAGGTCAGATACAGGCGTGGTCTTCTTATCGTTTGGGTTTTTTTGGGTATTCCTTCGACTGAATGCCAGCTTATTAGTGGTGGATTCGCCAAGTAAAAATTAAAATTAGCCTTAATACTGTATTCAATATTTGTTCACTATCAAAGAGAGAAACTTACCATGTCATTCTCCCAGAGAAAAATAACTTTGTTTCTTTGTCCCCGGCAATGGTGCCAAAAAGATGTTGTTCCTGAGATTAAACTTAAGGCTCAAAGCATAATGTCAGGCATCAAGAATTTAAGGAATGATTTGTTTTAAGAGTGATTTTTCTTCTGTTAGTTATGTAAGAATTTAAATCCTCAAATGAAATTAATAGTTGAACAGAAAAGAGGTCATGTTTCGTCGTCTGAGTCAATTAATCAAATTGAGTGGTGATAGAGAAAATTACAAAACTATTAAACAATCTAAGG
Organism: Picea engelmannii; assembly: GCA_009831015.1. Taxonomy (NCBI): domain Eukaryota; kingdom Viridiplantae; phylum Streptophyta; class Pinopsida; order Pinales; family Pinaceae; genus Picea; species Picea engelmannii. Next base: position 711,323 of record ML776849.1, on the reverse strand, counting down.
CATTAATGGCAGAAGAATCTTACCTTGTTTATAGTAGAAGAAAGAGTGGAATGCACCCCTGAAAGGATATATGATATAGTGATCCAAGTAGCTTGCAGGTCTTGTATTTGATGATAGCAAATACAGAGGAAAAATTTCTTGCTTATCAAATAACTAAATGAAATATGATTATAGTAGATGTTATACTATATTGCAATCATTCACTTATCGAGGAGTAACACAAATAAAACTGGAAATATGAAATACAAGAAGAGCACATAACTCAAATTGCACAAAATTTGGAATCCATGTCTGCACTTGTATTAATACACACAAAGGATGAGTTTTCTTAGATACAATACGGCAAGAAGCAGCCTTTGTTCAATCTTTGAAACATGTATTTATACAAAAGGTTCTCAACCCTAAACAGTTGGAATTCTCCTTATTTCTAAAATAGTAAAAATTACAAAATGTGAAATTTGAAATGCTTCACTTGTATCTCTTCTGTCTCTTCATCATGCTGGCGGAGAAGTTTTTCATTCTTGTCATCTAGCTCAGAGACACATGGTCTCTAAGCATGATCTGCACAGACAATATGTATAGGCTATCTCATTGGTTTACGGAGGTGTTGTCTTTTCCTGGCTCAATACATGTAACACATTTTCTCACAAATTGCACCACCAGCCTGGAGGGCTCTATTGTATCATTTGCCTCAAAGGTATAAGACTTATTTTCTATATGAGGTAGTTTATCTTCCAACCTGCTAGCTTCTAGAGATAAAGACTGTAATCTTAAGCTAGCATTGACTATCCATTTATTTATCAAAGTAAGATCAACCTATTTCAATTGTAAAATTTTGGCCCGGGCTGCCTCCATACTTGCCTCGAAATCAGATTGATTTTTTGTCATATCGATCTGTCCCAGGTCTCCACAGATATTATCTTTTCCCACATATAGTGATTCTTTGTCAAGATCATAGAAAGCTTCTTCACAAGCCTTTTTCACCTCCCTGACCAATCTTTTGCTTTCAACTATATTAGCCTCCCAGGTCTTAAGTATTATATCTCCTCGGGTTTGTTCTGAGAGGGACAATCCGGTGACCTTGGTAACCTCCTCCTTTGTTGTTGATAGGACAACCTCCTGGAATGTGACTAGCTACAATGGCCTCCTTCTCCCTTATGCCAATATTTTCTAAAGAGTGTTTTGGAAATCGATAATAATCTTGAACACCTTCTATTTTAGTCAAGAGGCATCGCTGGGTTGATCCCATATTTTTGTGAATCTCTAAATCCTGGGCTTGGAAAGCTAATATATCCATTGTTGCCTTTTCGGTTAAGCTTATTTTCTCTTGCAGTTGTCTAACTAATTCATTGCTTGTCTGTGATTTTTTCTGCATCTCATCAAGACTACATTTGAGCTGTTGGATTTCCTGTCTATCATTGGCTCTAATCTACTCAAAGTCCTTGTTGATCTCACTAATAACATTATTTTCCACCATTTTCAACTGATTTTGCAATTGGCTTATCAGCATATCTTTCTGCTTCAACTTCTCCTACAGGTTGCTCATTGAAAACTAGTTTGTTGTCATAAAATCTCCCAGTGAGCCTGTGACCTCTGTAGCAAAGTCTTCTTCTTCTAGGGCATGCCCATCTAATAGCACCATGTGCTTCTTGACAGTCGCACCATCACTTTGGTTCATTTCTCTTCTTACTACCACCCTTCTTTTCTTATTGAAGAAGAATTTTGATGGAGGCATCTCTTCTGCTGAAATAGGTGTAAGGTCTCCTATGAATACAACTTCGGCCATCGAGTTCCCTCTATTGAACTGTATAGGTGTGACAGATTGGATAGGACTGCTTATCTCAATGGATGGTTTCTTCCTGACTGTGTCAGTTGTTGGTTTATCCAGTGTGGGTTGTGGTTTTTCTTTTGCCTTCTTTATCAAGGCCTCAGTTTCCTCCAAATTTTCTCGGGCATCCTGTCCACTAGAGCTCCATGTTTCTAGGCCTTGGGTCTTTGTTTATTGTATGGATGGAGGCGTCGGAGTTTCCTCTTGCAATACTTTGGGGAGGCTATTTCTCCGATGCTTCTGGAAGTTCTAAAACACGACCAACTTATCTGGCACCAGAGCTTGAACTCGTTTCAATACCTCCTGATAGGACCTTGCTCCTCGGAATATTTCTTCTTTAGGAGAATCTTCATGTTCATAACTTTTCAAGTTGCAGAAGGCCATGTGATTACCTACGATCTTCTGTGGATCATGCTTCTTAAATTTGATATTGACCAACTTGATTTATTCTAGGGCCGCGACTTCTACTTTCGAATGATCAAAGTCTAGCAGAGAGAACATATTGATTTGCATGGGAAAAATGGGCCATGCCCTCTTTTTTACTCCTTTCATCTCCTTGTTAATTCCCCCATGCATAGTTTGATGTGCTACTTCATGACACACCAATCGATCTGGTAAAAATTGAGGCAGAGCATGTGGAGGAACCGAACAACCAAAAACCCTAATATAGGAGAAATTCTCTTCAACGTACCAGTCTGCTATCTTGCCCAAATTTGTCACAATTTTGTCGAAAATCCTGGGAGGTGGGTAGCCATATATAGTGGTATGCATCGTCACCACCACCCAGTTGCATATTTCATAGAAAAAATCTTTCGCCTTGCCCTCCTAAAGCATCGAATGATAAATATGTATGGGTTCGGTACTAGTTGGAGTCCATCTCCAGTCCATCAAAGGAAAAGGTGTCATAAAACAAACAATGTCCATAATATAAGCTGACATGAAAAATTGGGTTGGTTTCCCCTTAGATTTTAATGACTGATATATTGTAATCTCTTTAACCAAATTGTTTGAGAATATCTTGGCCCAATCAAAAGAATACCCCTCTGCTACTGTGTGCATAATAGGCACCCACGGTAAAAAGAAATGGGTTGTGTTTTCCTTCCCGTAGAGTCTACACATCATCATTGTCATATACATTATGTGAGGTTCTAGTGCGGCAACTGTGTATACGCCATGGGAGTCAGCTCTGAACTTCTCAGGGCAAGAGTACCAGTCCTTAATTAAATCAGGAAGGTTTTTTCCATATTGGGCACATTCCCTCTTGTCAAAGCCTTCTAGGAAATTGGCATTGTAAACGAAATTTGGTGTTGTAGACAATTTTTACATCACCTGTAGATGTTTTGGTCGGAAAGACCCAACTACGACCTTTTGTGAATTGAAGATGGTCCTGGTCAGGATATCAATGTTCTCCAGCACCCAACTGATAATATCATTGTAAGGCAGGAGTCTAGGCCTCGTCGCTCTCTTATGTAGCTCTGAATGGGCAATAGATTTGTATTTTGTAGATAGGGCCTCTGTCTCATCATCACCTGAGTCATCCGGGAAATTGACCAATTCATATTGTAGAATATTGAATACTTGTGTCCAGGATTTAACGGCGTCTATGCTTCTGGGCGAAGTGTTGGAAAGGATATATGTGTTCTGGCTTAATCCTTCACCAGGCGCTTTAGTTACTTTTCAAGGAGCCATGGTATCAGGCCTCAAAACTCTGCTATCTGTCACAGGAAATGCACAAAATCATTACCTTGAAAACTTACTGCACAATGAAATTCAAAATTCGATATCATTTTCCTTTAATATATTGATTTACCAATACTTCTATTGATGGAGCATTTACTTTCCTTAATGAATAAGAGTTAGGCGGTGGTCTAAGATCTCATTTGGAATTATTGTCGTAAATCAATTATTAATGTCATTAAATTTTGGGAAAAGCACAGATAAAATTTGAATTTATCCGAGTCATTATTCAGTGAAGAATTAATTACGTGATAATCATCATTAATGTATCAGTTAATCACACTTATCGTTAAGTAAATTTCAGAATTTCGAATATCGGGATATCCTATAATGTTTCAAGGTATGACTTCCGAAACGCGAAATCGCGATGTGATTAGTTAATTTTAATCATGTTTAACCCTTTTAAATAATCGTGATTAACCTAAGATAGTTTCACGATTTCGAACATCAGGACTTTGATAATTTCTCGAGGCAGGATCCTCGAAATGAGAAATCGTGATACGATTAATTAACCGTTAATCATTTTCAATCCTTAATTAATCTGGTTTAAATGCTTAAGATAGTTTCGCAATTTCAAATACCGGGATTTTGGAGTTACTACATGTTGAACTGTCTGTATCGCGAAACTCTGAAACCTGACATTTGAAAACAAACATTAGTGATTTGACTCTTTAATGAGTAGGTGGCTCCATAACTTTTAAGAGTTTAGGATCGTTCGATTAGGTGAAAGGTTTCATAAACGGTGAGACTCAAGTGCACGTTTTTTTTATTTGAATGAGAATGAAATCTATTAAAGTCTAAAGTTTTATAAATATATATGTGTTCCAAAAGGAATTGTGCATACTAGCACTATCTCTTCTGAACTTGGGACCTTTGAAGGTCACCTTCGCACTCCTTATGCTTCTCCAAAAATCTATAACTTAAAAGGTTCTCAGCCTCTGCACACCTTGCAGGGAATCTGTTCACACTTTCCCTATCTCTCTTGAGCTTGTAATTGCTTGAACTTCACGGGGGCTCAACCCTTTTTTCTTTCAACAACTTCTTTCTTTTCCTCCTCGAGCTTTCAACTCTTTAGTTTCAAAGGGGTTAGTCCCTTTGTTCTTTCCACATAACTTCTTGTGCCTTCCTGGCACTTTGCGCTCTTTCTCCTAAGCTTTTGGACATGGTCATAGTGTTCTTTCAATGCTCTCCTGGCTGTCTATTTTCTTCCTTCTTAGCTTCACCAACACTTTAGCAGTGTGTTGGATTTTGCACTCCTTACACTCAAATATCTTGAGTCCTGGAATTTCCAGACTCGCTTATGCACTTCTTGCGTTGGCTCTTAGAGTTTTCAATAACTATGTTGTGCACTCCTTGCACAACCTTCCTTTCTGAGATTTTACACTGCTATGACTATAGGCACATTCCTTGCACTCACTCTGTGCACTCTTTTCACTATCCCTTTTGATCTTAAGACCTTCTCTAGTGTGCCCACCTGGCATGCTCTTCCTAAACTCAAAATCGATTTCTTGCGCACTCCTTGCGCTGGCTTCACATATTTTTTCAACAACTCTAGTGTGCACTCCTTGCACTAGACTTGAGAGCCCATAACACTCATAAACTCACACATATAGGGAATTATATCTATTCCTACAAAAGAAACAATTATACATCCATGGAATTCATACATGCACAATAAACATTCATAAAACAAAAAGTAAATATATGTTCATTCATAGAATACACACACAGAGACTCATATGCAGGGAATATGCTTTCATTAAATATGAATTCTCTTTACAATGTGTACAAGACTGGATTTCCACAGAGTCTCGGTTCTTTCTCTCCTCTCCTCTCTTCTCTTATCTATCTCATTCACATTCTCCTCTTCTTTCTTGTGAAATCTCGATACAATTGATCTTTTTACATAAGAGGGGCTTCTCAAGACTTCTTCCACCTACTTACATTAAATTACATTTAATTTACATCTAGTCCGAATCAGAAATAGATCTATCTACCTAACAACCATTAAAGATGAATTTACATACAAGATGTACAAATAAAGTGACTCGGCCTTCCTCGATCCTAACAATATTAAATTTACATTAACTTTGAGATTTAAAATGAAAAATGAGAAAGTTGGCACTTCTCTCTCCTTGGGATCCACTCCCTCCTAGTGCATTGTTGCACTGGCTACTGACGCATTGCTGAGTTGGAGTGATGCTCCTGCATCACTAAAGTGGGTGCATTGGAGTTTGAGGTCTTAGAGCAATTTGTTTCTAAAACCACAAAGATACTTGTTCATGGTGAAAAATGGTTTAAATCCATATCCTTGAATTTTACATTTTCTGAGTTCCTAAAACTTGAATATCAAGGAGATAACCTCTCCAAGGGAGTGCCAAGAAATCATATGTTGGAGTATTTTGACAAAATGATCAGATTTATTCAGAGGTATTTCACTTGTGAAGGAAGGTTCAATATGGTCTATCAATACCATATTAGATTGTTATTTCATTTTACTGGGAAAGAGTCCATGAACCTACCCTTTTATATGTTCAGAAGCATTGGGGAGATGTCAGATAGAGTCCAAGCTAAATCTAAGCTAGTCGATGCCAATGTTTTTCATTCTGGTCTGATCAAAATGCTAGTATTGGAAGAGTTGAAGAAGACCAATGCTAAGTGGGATGTTTTCCTAGCTACATCATTTTTTTAGCCAGACGTTTCTTATACACCACAGTCAAAGAGACAAACACCTACTCCTATTGAGAAGACTCTGCACTCAGATTCAAGTAAAAAGAGGAAGATGACCAAAAGGGATAAGTCCATTTATTCTACTGATAAGACAGTTGAAGGTCCTTCACAACCTCCTAATGAAGACACTTCTCCTGTGGCAGAGGTTGCCCCTATGGGAACATCTTCTAGTAAAATAAATATTCTGAAGGGAAAGAAGCTTGTATTTTCTTCACTTGTTGTTGTAGAAGTTGTCAAGCCTAGAAGACCTATCACTAGATCAGCAACAAAGCAGCATGCCTCTGTAGAAGAAGGTACATCCAGGGCATCGACTCATCCAAGAGACAAAACCAGGCCTCTAAAAAAGCAAATAGGAATCATTGAGATCAAGTCTTCTTCTTACGAGAGGGATCCCACTTTTAAAAGGCTTAGGAAGTAGTTGAAAGAGGCAAAGGATGAAAATGAACAATTGAAGAAAGAAAATTTCCATGCCAATATCCATCTTAAGAAATTTACAGATATGGGTGAAGAAACTATTAAAAAGGCATAGCATTGGGTTAAAATATCCATATCTTTGCATAGGAAGATGAAGAATGTGTACAGGCTGAATAGATCCCATCAAGCCAAAAACACGAAGCTAAAGTAGAAAGTGCAGTAGTTGAGAGAAAAAAATGAAAAACAAAACCTTGACATGTTGGCACGAGTGGCCACTAGGAGAATGAGATGAGGCATCATTTCTGCATCAGCATAAACATTTTTCCATGATGTATTTTGTTTTGTAGGCTTATGACCCTCAGGAATGATTTCATCTTAAGCTGCTATTATCATATTCATATGAAATTTTGCAAAGTTACCTTATGATTTAGAAGGTTGTAGTAGGTTCTAAAAAGATATGAAAACTTTTGCACAATTTTGATATCAAATGACAAGTTTTGAGGGCAAAGTCATACCTACAAGAAATTTCATAGTGCATGTTGTTGAAGGCGCTGCAAATTGTTTATTTTGGAATAGTTTGCAGTGCAGGCATTGAAAACCTGACAGTTATGTGGATTTGAGTTGCTGAAGGTTGCCAGTTGTAAGATAAGATTTGAATATCTTTCAAAGAATCAGTTGGAAATCAAAGGACACCTGCCCCAAGGATCTAGTTTCAGTTAAGCTACATGCAACAAGTTGGATGAAGTTACATTCAATGTTGCCAACAACATCCTGGAATATAGAATCTTGTTAGTTTTTTGTTTATTACTCATTTCCATGCCTCCCTAAGCCGCATGATCCTATGTAGGATCTAGGTGGAAAATTATAAGAATATTTTTTAATGTATTTTGCTATAAAAAGTTTAATGTGAATCCATTAGAGGGTTTGAATGGTTGTAGAGTGATACTCATATCTTTATTTTTCAATTGTAACAAAGTTTCCAGAATGTATGTATCAGACTTAAGAATCTTGAATAGTTAATGATCAATTTCTTCTTCTATTGTCACATCTATGTTTAAATCTCACTTTGATGCTAGCTATTGATGAAGGGTTCATCCTAGTGCGTGCTCCTTAATGCAGTGAATGATTTATTGTTTGTTATTGGTGCAAGTGTTGTCAAAGTGATCTCTTGTTGATTAGGAGGTTCCTATTTGATGATATTTCTGCTATGTGTGTTTCAAAATTTCTTGATGTAACATGATGCATATATTTCATATTTTCTGCTAAGTCTTCCATCTTACCATTTGATATTTTAAATTTTGGTCTGAGACTATTCAAGCCTTGCTTGTTGGTGTATATTTTATGGAGGTTTTGTGTTGATATTTTAAACTGGATTTCTCACCCATTCACTACACATTGAAATAAACTATTATATTTAACAAACCTAAAAGTTGATGATGGGTATTAGGCTCACACTTATAACATTCTAGGTGATACTTCTAGTACTAACATTTTTAGCATCATTTTCAGGGAGACAAATTTGAATATCTTTCATTAGGTTGTATGACAAGGGCAAATCTGATTTTGTTGGTGTACATAAATCAGTAAACATAATGACTACATAGTGCACCTGGAAACTCCAAAGTTTAGTTGTGGCTCTCAAGAAAAGGAATAAGAGGGCTAACCCATAGTCACCTCTAGCTACACCTGAACTTGATCCAGAAAAAATCATTAAGAAGGGAAAAACTTTGCAAGGAGCCTCCTCTTCCAAATCTTCAAGTATTTCTGGAGACCTACCTGACTCTGTTTTTCATACACTAGTTGTTGTTTCTAATATTTCTCATTTACCTATAGTTGAAACTCTTGTAAAGTCGGAATTATAAAATATTTTTGTTGAATACACACCTTTTTCTCCTGACTTGAAAGAAGAAAGTCTAGAAAGATTTGATTTTCTTGCATCTCCTAAAATTGTTAAGTGGTTTAGACTTGAAAGTTTGGAACATTTTCCTTTCTTAGGTTCTCCAACTCCTCGTTCTTTTAAGTTTCCTGTAACCAAAGGAGAAGGAACCTCACTTTCTATTAAAATATCATCAGATATACCCAATTCCAAGCCAAATTATGTTAAGTCTAAATCTTCTTCACCCCATAATCCTCCTTTTTCAAAACCTCCTATTATACAGACTTCATTATCACCCAAAAAACCACCTGTTACTTCTCCCAAAAGTCAGAGTCCTCCTATTAAAAAACAAATGGAAGGAGTTAATCCTCCTCATAATTGAATGGATGACATTGTGGCTGCTAGGTATGAACCATTAGTGCTTACTCAGCCCATGAATGCTCTCCCGGTTGGAGATTACCTTAAGTACATGCCTAAATTTACTAGAGAAGAAGATATTACTGCAGAAGAACATCTTGATGGCTTTTACAGTTATGCAGATAATCTAAACATTGAAAATGAAGATGTCTAGATGAGGGTCTTTGTGCAAAGCCTAGATGGGGAAGCCCGAAAGTGGTTTAGAAGTTTATCCTTTGGATCAATAGCTGGAATTGACGCCTTGGATGATGTCTTTTTAAGGCATTAGGGTGACAAAAAATATGTCTTGTATTACATTACAGAATTTGGGGCTCTCAAGAGGAAAGAGGGTGATTCTATGTCATATTTCTCAAAAATATTTAACAAGATGTACAATAAAATTCCAACTAAGATTAAGCCCACTGAAACCTCTACAAAAATAACTTGTGAAAGTGATTTTAACCCATAATTATATCTATTGTTGAGAGAAAGAAGGTCTGTAACATTGGCTCATATGCAAGATGTTTCCCTGGAGGTTGAATCAAATATACTAGCAACAAATAAGTTGAGGGGCATATATGACAGTGATAGGAGAAAACAGAAAAAAAAAGCTTCATCTTCATATGCTTCAGTTATTGATCCCAAGGTTGATCAATTGACCAAGTTGGTTAAGTCATTATCTACATAGATGAGAAGATTAAAGCTTGAACAGAGACAAGTTAATAGAAATCCTCAATACTTTGAAAATAAAAATCAGTTTAGAAGGTCGAACAGTACACCATAGATTCTGTAGAGAGATCAGAGAAATAGGGAAGATCAAAAAGTTCAAGCTCCTCTATAGAAAAATTTAGTTGATTATTAAGAAGGAAATAATGAGGATGAAGACCAGGAAATTCATTGTTTAGGATATACAACTTCCTCTCCTCATTTAACGTAGACTCCTTATGAAGATTCCTTGATGTGCAATTAGTTAGATGATTTATGTAAAGGAGAAACAATCAATCAAATTGAAGCTCAAAACAAGTACAATCTGAGATCAAAACAGAAGGATGGAAAACCAAGTGCATCCACTTAGCCTAAAAAGATAGATACTCTTTCAAAAGTTGTGGTTGCACCTAATAAAGAAACATGACAACAGAAAAATCAACCCATAATCAAGGCTCCTGCTCAAGAGGTAAAAGAAATCCAAAAATCCCATTCTTATTTTAATTTTGAGAATGAAATACAGAAAATCAAGATTCATGTCCCACTCCTAGAATTGATGAAAAATGAAGACTTTAAAAAATCTATCTCAACTATGTTGCAATCTGAATCTTTTCCCCCTTCATCAGATTTAGTTAAATCGTAGGATGAGAATCCTGCAGTTATATTAGGACCACTGGTAGAAGACATAGATGATTCTTATCCCCCATTTTACTCTTATTTGAATGTGCATGACAAGATTTTGCACAATTTTCTTAAGGATTCAAGTGCATCCCATAACATGATGCATAAGGATTTCATGGATGAATTAGGCCTAGAAATCACTAAAGCTTATCATGACTTGTATTCTTTTGACTCAAGGAAAACAAAATGTCTTGGAGTTATTAAAGGTCTAGTTGTCGCACTTTTCCAATTACCTATGAAAAACATGGTCATGGACATTGTAGTTGCAGATGTACCCCCCCAAATTTGGGATGTTTCTATCTAGATCATGGATCAAGAGGTTAGGAGGAACCTTACAAATGGATACTTCTTATGCTACCATACTAGTATTTGGGGGTGAGCACATGAGACTATATAGAGAAGCGCAACTAGAATATATCATAACTGATGAGAACAACCCAAAAATCCATCCCATCTATGTTGTTGATACTAATTTTGGGTTTAGTATTCTTCATCTTACTGAGTCCCCTCAACCATCCTTAGAGATAAAAAAAAATCAGTCATCAACAAAATGTGAAATAACTAGACAGGGTGTTCAATTGTGGAAGATGTATTTTGATGGTACATCTTCCAAGGATAGTGTTGGTGCTGGAGTAGTGTTAATTTCTCCCTCTAAGGATGTCAAAACTCTATCCTTCAAGCTTGAATTTGAAACAATAAATAATATTGCAGAATATAAAGCCTTAGTTTTAGGGCTTAGAGTTGCAAAGGACATGAAAATTGAGGAACTAACAATATTTGGAGATGCAGAACTGATTGTGCAACAAGTCAGAAATATCTATAAAAAAAACATCCTAGACTGAAGGATTATAAGAATGAGGTTCAGGTCCCCGAGGTGTAGGACAGTCGGTGATGAAGTGTGTGGTTAAGGCACTCCGTGATGTTAGAGCCGCCGATTCAAAACCTGCGGGGACAAAAAATTCATCCATGTTAAGGGTTGGTGTGTCTTAGGTCAGGTGCGATCCCTTAGTGATTTTGACGGCTTAGATGCCCTTGAGTCACGGTTTCTCAACCACAGGTTAGTCCCACAAGTCATGGACAAACTAACAAACCAAAAAAAAAAAAAAAATGAGGTTCAGGACCTCATTGATAACTTCTTCTCAGCCTTCAACATATCTTTTGTTCCCAGAGAGGCTACTACACTGGTTGATTCCTTATCTATTTCTGCCAACAATTTTAAAATTCCCCTACCTCCCAAACCTAAGTATAATGTTGAGGTAAAATACAAACCTGTTATACCTGATAATTTCAAGCACTGGAAGTTTTTTGAAGATGATAAATAAATAAAGAGGTTTTTGCAAACAATGGATTAATTTTCTTCCCTGCATATTGACCAAGACTCGGATGATGATAAAAATTTGCATGCTAATAAATTTCTGAACAAAATTGCAGATCATAAAATTGTTCAATTGTGTGGCAATCACATTCCTAAAGGATTGGTTCCTTTAGAAAGGATATTTGATAATAATGATGTTACTATAAAGGTGAGTAGTTCTAAATAAAATGCAAATCTGATACACTGTAATTTAGGCACTGAAGAAGAGCCCAAATATGTTAAACTCTCCATTAGTCTATCAGAAGATCAAAGGGTTGAATGTGTCAAATTATTGAAAAAAAATTCAGATGTGTTTGCATGGAAGTATGAATACCTGGAGACTTATTATACTAGCATCATTAAGCATAGGACACCTTTAAAAGATGACACTAATCCTTTCAAACAAAAGCTCAGGCAGATTAACCCAATGTTATTTCTATGGAGAACGAGGTCAAGAAGTTGCTTGATGCTCAAACCATTATACCTTTGAGGTATTCTGATTGCGTAGCTAATTTGGTCCTTGTTAGAAAGAAGAATGGTGATATCAGTGTTTGTGTTGAATTCAGGAATCTAAATAGGTGTTCTAGAAAAGACAACTACCCTTTACCCAAAATGGAACACATTTTGCAAAGGGTGACAGGCTCAGTGAGGATTTTTTCTTTTGCCTCCAATGATACAATAGTTGTTTTCCTTCTTCAAAAGAATTCATAAGGTATGGAGCATCCTATTTCCTTCTTCAGAAGAATTCATATGGTATGGAGCATCATATTTCCTTCTTCAATAGAGCCTTGAGAGATGTTGAAGTCGAGTATGATATTATGGAGAAATAAGCTTATGCTTTAGTCAAAGCTCTTAAGCATTTCAGGGTGTATGTTCTTCATTCAAAAATCATTTCTTATGTTCCTTCAAGTTATGTTAAAGAAATTCTAATTGAACCTGATATAGATGGGAAAAGAAGCAAGTGGATTGCTAAGATTTTAGAGTTTGATCTAGAGGTGAATCCCACCAACCTGGTAAAAGGTCAAGGATTGGATAGATTGCTAGTTGAATAAAATTGTAAGGCATTGGGAGTAAAATTTTTGAGCACTGACTCTATAAATCAGTAGTCTGATATTTAGAACAACAACTTGCAAATTAACTCAAATTTGGAATAATGCAGCTGGTAAAAGGACATCATCTATTTCTTGCAAAATTTGTAGCCTCCTACTGGACTTGAGAAGACCAAGGTAAGAGATTTGAAACTTAAAGCAGTCAGGTATTGTATTGTTGTGCATATTCTATATTGGAAGGATCCTTCAGGGATTCTTTTAAGGTGTTTATATCCAGAGGAGGGAAAAAAAATTATGATTGAATTTCATGGGAGTTTATGTGGAGGTCATCACTTCTGGAGAACTACAACATGTAAGATACTCAGAGATGGGTATTTTTGGCCTAACTTATTCACTGATGTATGTGGAAAGATCAGAACATGTGACAAATGTCAGAAATTATAAGGTAAACAACAACTCAAGTCTTTTCCTCTAAAACCCATTGTGGTATCTAGCCCTTTCCAGCAGTGGGGATTAGACTTTATTGGAGAAATTCATCCATCCTTAAGTAGTCATCATCGTTGGATTCTGACTGCTATTGATTACTTTACCAAATGGATAGAATTCATTCCCACCAGGAATGAAACACACAAAGTAATTATTGGTTTTTTGGAAGATATTATGTCAAGGTTTGGTTGCCCAAATAAAATTGTCATTGATAATCCAACAACTTTCAAAGTTGAGCCCTTGATAAAGTTTTTTGAAAAAAATGGTATTCAACTTATCTATTCCACTCCATATTACCCTTAGGGTAATTTCTTAGCAGAATCTTCCAACAAAAACTTATCAAAAATTTGTTGGAAGACAATAAGAAGTCATGGGATTCTAAGTTGAAGTTTTCCTCCTGGGTTGATAGAGGAACCACCAAGAGGTCAATTGGTACCACACTATTTCAGTTGGTTTATGGAACTAAATTTGTTTTCCTTACTTAGTTATCTTTATCTGTGGAAAAAAATCTTCAAGATCAAGAAGGGGAAACAGATGACATGATCAGAAGAATGCATCAACTTGTGGAAGTGCAACAAACCAGAGAGAAGTTGTTTGACAAGGCACATAGTCATCAACAAAAAAATAAAGAAATTTTTTACAAGATGGTTAAGAAGGAATATTTTCATCTTGGAGACCTAGTACTTAAGTGGAATGCTCAGAGGCAGGATAAATGAAAACAAGGTAAATTCAAAGCTATTTGGGTTGGTCCTTTTAAAATTTTTGAAGTTTTGCAAAATAATACTTTTAAGCTGCAGAATTTGGAGGATGCTGAAATTTCTGGTGGCCTAGTCAATGGGAATTTTCTCAAAAAATATTTTTTCTAAAAGCCATGAGTGGATTCATTTAACTGTAAATACCAATGTGTTTAGTTAGTTTTGTTTTATTTTAATAATGACTCCTTTCCCAATGGATAAGGCACTAGAACTACAATGTTCTTAGAGCTTCACAGGGAGGTATCCATCCTTTGTGGAGCCAGATGTTAGCACATAGGATGTATAGGGGTCAAATTTTTTAAGCTTCTAGGTTTGATTCATAGGGTCATTTTATTCTAGGTTTTTGAGTCAAGTCTTATGTGAATAAATCATGTTTTGATTGTCTCATGAGTCAAGAAAACTGATCATAGTCCATGTGAGAGTCTTAGTATCATGATATTGGTCATCATCATTAGAAAAATGGGAAATTGTTGGTCAACCTTTGGTTTAAATCTCATCATTATCAAGCGTCATGTCTCAAAAATGTGTACAAAGGGTTTCCATGTCGTATCTAACCGTTTAGGGGTTAAGTCATATGTCAAGTCAATCTGCTACAAAATTGGCTGAAAGTTTGTAGTGGATCAAGAAAAGTGCATCATGCACTAATCAAAAACCATCTTGGCTTGGAAACATGGAAATTGGTTTTTTATTATTTCCCGCACCATCTATTCATTGTTTTCTCTTCAAGTCAGTTTTAGAAGGAGGTTTATCGTTTTGAACAAAGTGTGTTGCAGACTAGTTTAAATTATGATGCTACAAATTTCCTGTAGCAGTTGAAGGAGGATTAAAGGTCTCTAGGAACTGTCAGTTTAGTGCATGCAACAACAACTGAGCTTCATATATACCAGGTACCATGTTTAAATGCTCAATTTCACTTCTGAAGGTTGATTATAATCAGATCATAATTATTGCAATTTTTTTGTGTGTTGTAAATTGTTCCATAGTATTTGCGCTGCAAAACTTCTCTCACTTGGTCACTTTATACAGTCCCTATATATTAAACATTTGCAGACTCAATTTTCTTATTTTTATACCAAAAATATCAGTTGCAACCATTTTCTATGGCCATGACCCTATCTACTGAAAATTCTACCTAGTGTTGTGAATTGTTTTAAGTGTACGCGCTGCAAATTAATTGCGCTATGAACCCTCTGTTTTTCCAATTTGACAAAACCCTCATTGGCAGTATTTTCACTCAGGTTTTAAATATCATCTTGTCCAAATATTTTTCCTTTCAGACCTGTCAATTTGCTAAATCTTTTGGCAAAACCCTAGTCTAAAAGCCATTCACTTCAAACTTCATATGTGTGTTGCAAACTAAGAAATTGCACTGCTAATGCTATGTTTTACATACTTTCCCACTTTTTTATGTGTTAGTGTTTTACTTAGTTCAAGGGTTGTCATCCTTTCTTCCCATATCTTATTTTATATAGAAAACCATGTTTTTGAAAATATCAAACAATTAAAACCTAATTCATCATTTTTCATCATTAGCTGGTAGCAATTGTTATCAAAAGGAGAAAGGTTTTAAATCAACTATCATGGATAGTCAGCAAGGTAAGAAGGTTCACAAAGGAGGATAAATTGCCAGGGATGAGCCACACGACCTTCAACTTATAAATTCTGAATCATTTTTTAGAGAATCATTTCAGAGAGTGGTCTGCCTGGTTTTTTGTGACAAAATGCAAAGAGGACATGCCGAGGTTGCCAAGCAGTTTGCAGTAAATTTCAGTGGGGAAAAGACTAAAGTGGGTGCATTGGAGTTTGAGATTTCAGATAAATCTATTTCTACAACCACAGAGATACTTGTTCATGGTGAAAAATGTTTTAAATTCATGTCCTTGAATTCTACATTTTCTAAGGAGTTCCTAAAACCTGAATATCAAGGAGATAACCTCTCCAAGGGAGTGCCAAGAAATCATATGCTAGATTATTTTGAAAACATGTTTAGAGTTATTCAAAGGTATTTCACTTGTGAAGGAAGGTTCAATATGATCTATCAAAACCCTACTATATTGTTATTTCATTTTACTGGGAAAGAGTCCATGAACCTACCCTTTTATTTTTTAGAAGCATTGGGAAGATGTTAGATAGATTCCAAGATAAATATTAGCAAGTGGATACCGGTGTTTTTCATTTTGGTCTGATCAAAATGCTAGTATTGGAAGAGTTGAAGAAGACCAATAATGAGTGGGATGCTTTCCTAGATGCATCAGGTTTTCAGCCAGATGTTGCTCATACACCATAGTCAAAGAGTCAAACACCTACTCTTGCTAAGAATATTGTGCACTCAGAGTCAAGTAAAAAGAGGAAGATGATCAAAAGGGATAACCACATTCAGAATATTGATAAGATAGTTGACGGTCCTTCACAACCTCCTGATGAAGACACTTCTCTTGTGGTAGATCCTGCACCTATGGAAACATCTTCTAGTAAAACAAAGAGTCTAAAGGGAAATAAGCTTGTATTTTATTCACCTGTTACTATAGAAGTTGTCAAGCCTAGAAGACCTGTCACTAGATCAACAACAAAGCAACATGCCTCTGTAGAAGGAGGTACATCCAGGGAATCATCTTATCCAACAGACAAAACCAAGCCTCTAAAAAAACAAATAGGAATCATTGAGATCAAGTCTCCTTTTGATGAGAGGGATCCCACTTTCAAAAGGCTTAGGAAGCAGGTAAAAGAGGAAAAGGATGAAAATAAACAATTGAAGAAAGAAAATATGCATGCCAAGATCCATCTTAAGAAAGTTATATATATATGGGTGAAAAGATCCATATCTCTGCATAGGAAGATGAAGAACGTGTACATGATGAATAGAGCCCATCAAGGCAAAACAGGAAGCTGAAGGAGGAAGTGTACAAGTTGAGAGAAAAAAATATAAAACAAAACCTGGACATGTTGGCATGAGTGGCCACTAGGAGGAGATGAGGCATCATTTCCACATCAGCATAAAAAACATTCCATGATGTATTTTGTTTTGTAGGCTTATAAACCTCAGGAATGATTTCATCTTAGGATGCTATTATTATATTCATATGACTTTTTCCAAATTTACCTTATGATTCAGAAGGTTGTAGCGGGTTCTAAAAATATTTGAAAACTTTTGCACGATTTTTATATCAAATGACAAGTTTTGAGGGAAAAAACACACCTACAGGAAAGTTCGCAATGCATGTTGTTGAAGGTGTTGCGAACTATTTATTTTGGAATAGTTTGCAATACAGGTGTTGCAAACCTAACAATTACATGGATTTTGAGTTGTTGAAGGCTGTCAATTGTCAGATAAGGTTTAGATAGCTCTCAAAGAATCGGTTGGACATAAAAGGACACCTGCCCCAAGGATCTAGTTTCAGTTAAGCTACATGCAATGAGTTGGATGAAGTTACATTCAATGATGCCAACAAAATCCTAGAATATAGCATCTTGTTATATTTTTGTTGATTACTCATTGCCACGCCTCCCTAAGGCGCGGCATCCTATGTAGGAGCTAGGTGGAAAATTCTAAGAATATTTTTGAATGTATTTTGTTATAAAAATTGTAATGTAACTCCATTAGAGGGTTCGAATGGTTGTAGAATGATACTCATATCTTTATTTTTCAACTATAAAAGAGTTTCTAGACTATATGTATCAGACTTAAGAATCTTAATAATTAATGATCAATTTCTTCTTCTATTGTCACATCTATGTTTCAATCTCACTTTGATGCTAGCTATTGATGAAGGGTTCATCCTAGTGCTTGCTCCTTAATGCAGTGAATGATTTATTGTTTTTTATTGGTACATGTGTTGTCAAAGTGATCTCTTGTTGATTAGGATGTTCCTATTTGATGATATTTCTGCTATGTGTGTTTCAAAATTTCCTGATATAACTTGATGCATATATTTCATATTTTATGCTAAGTATTCCATCTTACCATTTGATATTCTAAATGTTGGTTTGAGACTATTCAATCCTTGCTTGTTGGTGTATATTTTATGAAGGTTTTGTGTTGATATTTTAACTGAGTTTCTCACCCATTCGCTACACATTGAAATAAACTATTATCTTTAACAAACCTACAAGTTTTTCATGGGTATTAGGCTTACACCTACAACAATCTAGGTGAGACTTCTAGTACTAACAAATAGGATAAAAGATGTCTCAGATCAATCTATTTGTCCCATCATCCTGCTCAACAATATTATTTCGGTCATCTTCTTCCATAGGATTGAATTGATCTTTAATATCCATACCATCTTCCACATATTGTACAATAGTATTTCTACTAATACTAGGAAAATATTTATCTGGTGACAAACACCTAGGAGGATTTATCTTTATAATTACAAACAATAAATAACATTAGTGCATATAGCAAATATTAAAATGAAAGAAAATTTTATAAATACAATCAATACAAAGACATATATAATGACTAACTTACCATGGGACAATATAAATACCCTCATTCATAATTCCCATGCCTCCAACAATGTCTTCAATTGTTTTTATTACAAGTTTTCTTCTATTAAAGTCCATTCATTGATTGCAAGGTGATGCAGGAGCATCTCTCACAACAAGCGAGCCAGCGCGGAATGCAAGTGAATAGCTGGACAAAACCAACACAAGTTTTGAAATTGTCTCGAAGATAATGCGCCAACCTTAAATGTGATATTAAAGAGAGGCTTACTTTTATATTGTAATCAGACCTTGAGCCATACGCTCTCGTCTGAAGTAGATAGAAGCATTTATGTTGAGATGAAATAGGTAGATAGAATTTAATATTAGATTAGATAGTTTTAGAAGGAAAGAGGGAAACGGGATATAGACACCCTCATTGTGCATTGTAACATAATCCTGAGCATTGAGAAGAAAAGAAGCAGAGAGCTGTGTAAGAACACCCATGTACAGAGTTTGAATTAATAGAAGAGGTTGATTCAAATCCATGGTTTTGTGTTTGTTCTCTATGTGTGTATGTTGAATGCTATGCTCATGAGTATTTACTTCCTGTTATGCATTTGCTTTATATACTATGTATGAATGATTTCTTGTTGAGTGTTTGAAATCTGAGAGAGGAAGTAGAAAAAATGAGTTTCAATTGTTTCTCTATCTGAGTAAGGAGTCGTGCAAGGAGTGCGCAGGCTAAGGAAAGTCTCAGTTGTGAATCTGAGCAGAATATTGAAGGACTGTTGCTGCAGGTGTGCGCAGAGTCGAAGATTTCTCATATATTTGAAGGTATCTGGAGGTTGCCGCAAGGAATGCATGCAAATGGAAACCTTCTCTAAGACTCAGAGTCGTGAGAAAGCTCAGGAGGGATAAATCCTTTGAATCTATTGAAGGTAGCACAAAGAGTGGGAGCATATCGAGTGACTCAAGGCGATGGAGGTTTGGGTCACAGTTGATTAAGTCCGAGAAGGAGTCCTTGGTTCATTTCATGAACATATCAAGGAGAAGAAGACAGATGGTCAGAATCTTGGGGAGAGTATTTGCGAAACCCCGCCAGCCGTCAGATCTGCTAGAGAAGCAAGGAGGATATGGTTACGTCCAGAGCCCAAGCTCTTGGGATCGTGAGCCATTGGATCAGCCAATAGATTATGGACCGTTGAATATTTCACGTCCCGGAAGAGTAAAGGAGTGTGCAAGAAGAGGAAATCGTGAGCCGTCGGATCTCACACAGATATCCGTCAGCCCTTGGATCTGACCGGAGGGATGCAAAGTTTAAGTCTTCGTGAACAGAGAAGCAAAAGTCCTGAAAGGCATCAGGATATCGGCACTCATGATATCGGGGATATCGAGGACATGAGGAGAGTCACTCGACACCTGAAACCCTGAATATGCGAGGTTTTGATCTAAGCCGTTCGTTTGGGAGTGGACGTGTGTCGCGATATTTCCCATATTGGGGACTCGGACATCGGAGGACAGAAGGGGAAGTCCTTCAACTTCACAAGCGGTGAAGTGGCGAGAAGACCAAGAGCCATCCATCTAAGGAGGACAGGTGGCAGAGATCGAGAGATCTCACGGACTCAGAAGTTCGCAAGGTGAGAGACCAAACATTGGGTTCTCCAAGTCGCGAAGACGCGAGGAGCAAGAAGAAGAATAGTCGTTGGATCTGGGTTGTAGGAGGACCGTTGGATCGGGAACCCCATCGCCTATCATGCATTCGGGGGTTTGGAGATTGATAGGGGTCACTTTCGACATCAGAAGTCGCGAAGTTCCGAGAACGGAGACTTGCGTGGACACGTGGTAGAGCCATAAGGTGAGGCCCACGTGGTTGACGGGTGGGCACACGTTGCCTGGAGAAAGGAGTCAACACTCCATTGAATTCTCGCATCTCAGGGATTCACGGGATAAGAGTGTGAAGGCTCGACGCTTCAACCTGCGAGGTTGCGAATAACAAAAAGCATCAAGGGAGGAGTCAACCCGGCGTTGACCTATCGCGTCTCAGGAGATCGTAACAGGAGGGCATGAGAGTTTGACTCACGAACTCACGAAGGTGCGAGTTGCAAGAGGCGCTGATATTTAAGCCCTGGCCTATGGTTACATGTGGGGAGGGCATTGACAAGGAAAGGACCCATAACCATATCGTCAGTTCGGGTATCGCAAGATTGGAAAGGAAGAGTCGGAAGCTTCGACTCACGAACTCGCAAGATCGCGAGATTTAGTCCGATCTCTCGATTATAAAGAGGAGATCCCGTGGAGAGTTTTCTGTGGGTATGGATTTCCCGATAGGGAAATAGAAGAGCCTTAGTGTTCTTCGGGCCAATAGAGAAGAGAAGATCATGTGAGCAGACGTGCTTGCGAGCACGCCTGCGTCAAGTGGTATCAGAGCTTAGAAAAGTGTATTTGCTTTCTGTAATGGGGAAAAGGAGAATTCGCCATGCCGCCAAGGAGAAGGGATAGACAATCACCCGATCCATAGGAGGAAAGGGAGATGTACAGAGGAAGGGGTAGAGAAGTGCAGAATCCAGAAGTAGAAAGAGATCTACATAACTTACGCGGTAGAATTGTGGACATGGAGATAAGACAAAGGCACACAGCTGATGTAGGAGATATCAGTGAGTCCAAAAATGAAGATGATGTTGGACATGAAGAAGAATAAATCCCAGCAGAAGATGCAGCAAATGAGCGCTTACTTAAAGTTGTTGCAAGAATGGGTGCAAAGGTGAAGATGGACATTCAAGTTTATGAAGGAAATTTGGATGTAGAAGAGCTTCTAGACTAGATTAGAGATCTAGACACCTATTTTGACTATGAAGATATCGAAGAGGACAAGAAATTCATGCATGCCATCACAAGATTAAAAGGACATGCAGCCTTGTGGTGGGATGAACTACAAGCTGATAGGCGTTGCCAAGGCAAACAGAAAATTAAGAGCTGGGACAGGATGATTGCAAAGATGA
This sequence comes from Picea engelmannii, assembly GCA_009831015.1. NCBI lineage: Eukaryota > Viridiplantae > Streptophyta > Pinopsida > Pinales > Pinaceae > Picea > Picea engelmannii. Next base: position 689,885 of record ML776849.1, on the reverse strand, counting down.
AGGAAAAATTCATTCCCAGGGACTATCAAATTTCTCTGTTCAGGAGAATGCAGAACCTGAGACAGAAGCTGATGTCAGTGAAGGAATATACTGAAGAGTTTTATAGGTTGAATATTAGGGTAGGTCATCGTGAAAGTAATGACGAAAAAGTAGCCAGGTATATGAATGGCCTGAGATATGAGATTCAAGATGAGATGAGTATGGTGACCATCCAAATGGTGGAAGATGCTTATCAAATGGCTCTGAAAGCTGAAGAGAATCTTAGCCGAAAGCAGAGTCAGAGGGGCAGAGGCAGAAGTCAACCCAGGGGAAAATCAGTTGCCCAAGAAAGAACCCAGAAGCCCAGGGACAACTGGAAGAAACCTTAGACTCGGACAGAGAGAGGTGGAAGTTCACAACGAGGGCCATATGTTGAACAAAGAAGGCAGCAGAATAAGCAGAGAGGATATTATGCTAACAATAATACTTTTCCTCGTACTCGAGGTCGGGGAAGAGGAAGAGGTGGAGTAATCACATGCTTCACATGTGGAAAGAATGGGCACAAGTCTTATGAGTGTCCTAATAAAAAGAAAGAAATTGGAGAGACTCACATCGTCGAGGCACAGAGGTGAGATGTTGAAGAAGAAGACACTAAAGGCAGAAGATCGTTGGTGATGCGAAAAGTCCTTTTGACACCAGAGAAAGAGGTGGAAAGTTCAATCCAAAGGACCAGACTTTTCAGAACAGCTTGAAAGACCAAGGGTTGGGCATGCAAGGTCATTGTGGACAGCGGTAGCATGGACAATCTCGTTTCAACCGAGATGGTAGAAAAGCTGGAGCTAGAGAGGAATGATCATCCAAGCCTGTATAAAGTTTCTTGTCTACAAAAAGGACATCAGGTAAATGTCACCAAATAGTGCTTAGTTGAATTTAAGATAGGAGGATATAATGATAAGATATTATGTGATGTCATTCCTATGGATGTTTGTCATCTATTGTTGGGTAGACCATGGCAATATGATAGAAATGTGATTCATGATGGGAGGATGAACACATACACCCTAGAGAAGAATGGGAGGACTCACATGTTGCTTCCAGTTAAAGATAAGGAGGTGAAGCTGGAAGTGAGTAACATTGTACTTCTCATGAGTGGGAAGGAACTTCTTACTGAGGTTAAGAAGAAGGAGGATCCACAGTTCATTGTGGTCAAAAAACCAAAAATTTTGTTGACTAGCACAAGAGTGGATGATTTACCAGAGGAGGTTCAGGAACTGTTGGAAGAGTTCGCTGACATTGTAGTGGACGAATTACCTCGTTCGTTGCCACCGATGAGAAGTGTGAGTCATCATATCGATCTCATACTAGGAGCCAGTTTACCAAATAAAGCCGCGTATAGATTGACACCGCAGGAGAATGAAGAGGTCAAAAGACAAGTCCAGGATTTGTTGGACAAAGGTTTGGTTAGGGAAAGCTTGAGTCTGTGTGTTGTTCTGACAGTACTCAGTCCAAATAAAGATGGAGGATGGAGGATGTGCACTGATTCAAGGGCGATTAATAAGATAACTATCAGGTATAGATTCCCATTGCCAAGAATGGATGATTTGATGGATTGCTTAAGTGGGGCAAAATTCTTTTCAAAGATTGATTTGAAAAGTGGGTATCACCAGATTTGCATGAGAGAAGGTGATGAATGGAAAACAACATTCAAGACAAACGAGGGTTTGTATGAATGGCTTGTTATGTCATTTGGCTTAACAAATGTGCCAAGTACCTTCATGAGGTTGATGAATGAAGTCCTGAAGGAGTTCATCAGGAAATTTGTCATTGTGTATTTGGATGACATACTAATTTTCAGTAAAACAGCAGTGGAGCATCTAAAGCATTTGGCTACAGTGATGCAGAAATTGCAGCAGGAGAAGCTGTTGATTAATATGAAGAAGTCCTCATTCATGAAGACAGAACTCATCTACTTGGGGTTTGTTATTTCGGAAAATGAGTTCAGGATGGATCCAGATAAGGTGGAGGTAATCAAGAATTGGCCATCACCGAAGAACATATTTGAGGTGAGAAGTTTTCACGGATTCGCTAGTTTCTACCAGAAGTTCATCAGGAATTTCAGTGGAATTAGCACAGCAATGATGGATACAGTGAAGAAGTGGCATAAGTATTTTCACTGGACTGAAGAGGCCGAAAAGAGTTTTAATCTGTTGAAGAGGAAAATTACGGAACAACCAATTCTGGTGTTGCCTGATTTTCAAAAGACATTTCAGGTGAAATGCGATGCAAGTGGATTTGCAATAGGGGCAGTCTTAAGTCAGGAAGACAGGCCGATAGCATATTTCAATGAGAAGTTGAATGAGGCGAAAGTGAAGTACTCCACATATGATAAGGAATTTTATGCTATCATCCAGGCATTGAAGAAATGGAGGCATTACTTGATACCCAAAGAATTTGTCTTGTACAGTGATAATCATGCACTGCAGTTTGTGACTCATCAGGAGAAGTTGAATCAGAAACATGTCAAATGGGTTGAGTGTATGCAGAATTTCACTTTTGTGATAAAACATATTTCTGGTAATGCTAACAAAGTTGTTGATGCTTTAAGCAGGAAGTGTTTACTGTTGCAGGAGTTCAAAGTCAAAACGTTGGGTTTTGATGATCTCAGGGACATGTACGCAGATGATCAAGATTTTAAGGAGGCATATGAAGTGGTTGAGAATCCAGTTCTCAGAGACAGAAGCCTGTGGATAGAATACATGATCCAGGAAGGATTGTTGTTCAGAGGCAATCAACTGTGTATTCCGAAATGCTCCATGAGGGAGAATCTGTTAAACGAGAAACACAGCGGAGGATTGGCTGGACATTTCAGTCATGAAAAAACATTCGCAAAGTTGAGTGAGTCATACTTTTGGCCAGGGATGCGATCAGAGGTCAAGATATTTGTGGACAGATGCAGGATTTGCCAGCATTCGAAGGGGAGGAAGCAGAATGCAGGTTTTTATCAACCATTGCCCATACCAGAGAGGTCGTGGGATGAAATTAGCATGGATTTTGTGTTGGGGTTTCCAAGGACACAAAGAGGATTTGATTCAATCTTTGTGGTGGTGGATAGATTTTCCAAGATGGCACATTTTATCCCATGTCATAAAACCAGTGACGCGACTCACATCGCGAACCTGTTTTTCAAAGAAGTCATTCGACTTCACGGCTTACCAAGGAGTATTGTTTTGGATTGAGATATGAAGTTCATAGGGAATTTCTGGAGGACCTTATGGAAGAAGCTGGGAACTAACTAATTGTTTAGTTCAACTTATCATCCTCAAATGGATGGACAGACGGAAGTGGTGAACAGAAGTCTGGGAGACTTGCTAAGAAGCTTGGTGACAGAGCACCATACCCATTGGGACCACAGATTACCGCAGGCAGAGTTTTCTTATAATGACTTTGTTAACAGGAGCACAGGATAGAGTCCATTCCAAGTTATCTATGGCATGCAACCGAGAGGAATTTCTGAACCGAGGGATTCAGAACAGAATGCAACTAGGAGCGCTAGTGCAGAAGAATTCGCTGAGGCGATGAAGGAACTTCACAGCCAGGTGAAGGAGCGGTTGCAGAATTCAAGCCAGGAGTACAAGCATAGAGAAGATCAGCATAGAAGACAACTTCAGTTTGAGGTTGGTGACTTAGTTTTGGCACACTTGAGAAAGGAAAGGTTCCCAAGAGGAACATATAATAAGCTGAAGATGAAGAAAATCGGGCCATGTAGGGTCTTGAAGAAAATTGGAGAAAATGCTTATGAGATTGAATTACCCAATGGGATCGGAATATCTCCGATATTCAATGTCTCGGATTTGTACCCATATAAGGTTGAAGAAACAGAGACTGAAAATGAGCAGTCAGAGGTTCAATGGAAAAAGCAGATGCCAATTGCAGATAAGCCATAGATGGAGCGGATACTGGATAAACGAGTGGGTAAGAGGACCAGAAGGAAGGAATACTTTGAATATTTGGTCAAGTGGAAGGCCATCCAGTTGAATATGCCAACTGGGAGACTGAGGCAGAGATACAGAAGCATGGACATACCGTGCAGGAGCTCATGGACAGGAGCCCATGAAAATTTTCAAGCGAGGGAGTATGATGCAGGAGCATCTCTCACAGCAAGCGAGCCAGCGCGGAATGCAAGTGAACAGTTGGACAAAACCAACATAAGTTTTGAAATTGTCTCGAAGATAATGCGCCAACCTTAAATGTGATATTAAAGAGAGGCGTACTTTTATATTGTAATCAGACCTTGAGCCATATGCTCTCGTCTGAAGTAGATAGAGGCATTTATGTTGAGATGAAATAGGTAGATAGAATTTAATATTAGATTAGACACTTTTAGAAGGAAAGAGGGAAACGAGATATAGACACCCTCATTGTGCATTGTAACATAATCCTGAGCATTGAGAAGAAGAGAAGAAGAGAGTTGTGTAAGAAAACCCATGTACAAAGTTTGAATTAATAGAAGAGGTTGATTCAAATCCATGGTTTTGTGTTTGTTCTCTATGTATGTATGTTGAATTCTATGCTTATGAGTATTTACTTCCTATTATGCATTTTCTTTATATGCTATGTATGAATGATTTCTTGCTGAGTGTTTGAAATCTGAGAGAGGAAGTAGAAAAAATGAGTTTCAATTATATCTCTATCTGAGTAAGGAGCCGTGCAAGGAGTGCACAGGCTAAGGAAAGTCTCAGTTGTGAATCTGAGCGGAGTATTGAAGGACTGTTGTTGCAAGTGTGCACAAAGTCGAAGAGTTCTCAGATATTTGAAGGTATCTAGAGGTTGCCGCAAGGAACGTGCACAAAACGAAACCTTCTCTAAGACTCAGAGTCATGAGAAAGCTCAGGAGGGATAAATCCTTTGAAGCTATTGAAGGTAGCACAAAGAGTGGGAGCATATCGAGTGACTCAAGGCGACGGAGGTTTGGGTCACAGTTAATTAAGTCCAGGAAGGATTCCTTGGTTCATTTCGTGAACGCATCGAGGAGAAGAAGACAGACGATCAAAATCTTGGGGAGAGTATTTGCAAAACCCCACCAGTCGTCAGATCTGCCAGAGAAGAAAGGAGGATATGGTTACGTTCGGAGCCCATGCTCTAGGGATTGTGAGCTATTGGATCAGCCAATAGATTCTGGACCGTTGAAGATTTCACATCCCAGAAGAATAAAGGAGTGTGCAAGAAGAGGAAATCATGAGCCATTGGATCTCACACAGATATCCGTCAGCCATTGGATCTGACCAGAGGGACGCGAAGTTTAAGTCTTCTTGAACAGAGAAGCGAAAGTCCCAAAAGGCATCAGGATATCGACACTCGGGATATCGGGGATATCGAGGATGTGAGGAGAGTCACTCGACACCCGAAACCTCAAATATGCGAGGTTTTGATCTAAGCAGTTCGTTTGGGAGCAGACGCATGTCGCGAGATTTCCCATATCGAGGACTCGGACATTGGAGGACAGAAGGGGAAGTCCTTCAACTTCGCGAGCGGTGAAGTGGCGAGAAGACCAAGAGCCATCCATCTAAAGAGGACAGGTGGCAGAGATCGAGAGATCTCGTGGACTCGGAAGTTCACAAGGTGAGAGACCAAACATTGGGTGCTCCAATTCGTGAAGACGCGAGGAGCGAGAAGAAGAATAGTCATTGGATCTGGGTTGTAGGAGGACCGTTGGATCGAGAACCCCATCGCCTATCACACATTTGGGGGTTCGAAGGTTGATAGGGGTCACTTTTGACATCAGAAGTTGTGAAGTGCCGAGAACGGAAACTCGCGTGGACACGTGGTAGAGCCATAAGGTGAGGCCCGCGTGGTTGACGGGTGGACACACATTGCCTGGAGAAAGGAGTCAACACTCCATTGAATTCTCGCATCTCGGGGATTCGCGGGATAAGAGTGTGAAGGCTCGACGCTTCAACCTGTGAGGTTACGAATAGCGAAAAGCGTCAAGGGAGGAGTCAACCCGGCATTGACCTATCGTGTCTCAGGAGATCGTAACAGGAGGGCACGAGAGTTCGACTCATGAACTCACGAAGGTGCGAGTTGCAAGAGGCATTGATATTTAAGCCCTAGCCTATGGTTACATGTGGGGAGGGCCCTGACAAGGAAAGGAACCATAATCATATCGCTGGTTCAGGTATCGCAATATTGGAAAGGAAGAGTCGGAATTTTCGACTCACGAACTTGTGAGATCGCGATATTTAGTCCGATCTCCCGATTGTAAAGAGGAGATCCTGTGGAGAGTTTGTTGTGGGTACGGATTTCTCGATAGGGAAATAGAAGAGCCTTAGTGTTCTTCGGGCCAGTAGAGAAGAGAAGATCCTGTGAGCGGATGTGCTTGCGAGCGCGCCTACGTCACAAGGGAAATAACATTTCCCATCACCTTGTGCCTCCAATTATGCCCTTAACATAGCAAGAATCCTTTTAATCTCTTCAGTCGACATAATCCTTGGCATTGGGATTTCCTATATTTACAACAAAATCCACTGAAGCAATATAAGTACAATGTACAAATATATTCTTACAACACAAATGCCATCAAATATTGACCCCATAATTACTAGATAATTAAGACATTGTCGTCATAGATTTATTAAAGGTTTAAAACAATAGTCAACAATTAATCAAGAAATCAAAACCATACATGTTTACCACATAAGTTCCAAATCTTCACTATAAGAAAGTAAAAAAATCAAACAATAAAAGAGAACTAGACGAAGACAAATTTTATAGTAATTAAATGGAATTGAGTAGACATGTTCATACGTGTTTCCTAGGAAATAATTTTTGTCCCCAAATTAAATAGGGTCTAAGGGTTAGGGATCCAATGTGAGTATTTAAAAGGAGAAAAAAAAATATTAAAAATTTGTAACCTTCAAAGTACAAAATCTGAACTATGCAGATCAAGAATTGGAATTGAGGCAAGTAGTGTATAGAAAAAAGACTAATAATTCATGCAATGAACAATGAGCATAAAATGATTTTATAACCATCGCACCTACAACAAAATAGTCGAAATCACTCACCATAGTCAGTCTTCTGATGAACATTGACTATGTCAAAGTTGACCAAGTCAGTGACCATTAAAACATTTTCAAATAGGTAGTTGGCATTATCTAAGTGAGTCAATAGATCGACGAATGTAGAAGTTTGTTGCAAGTATGATGTATATCGGGGCGCCCATAAAAAATGATTAAAATTTTATTAATTATGTCGTAATTTGTGACATTATGTAATTTTTATCCGTATCGTTGGAAGGTTTTGTCAAATTTTGACCCCATATGTAGTAGTGTGATGGATAGGGATTATTGGGTTGATAAGGTCCCTGCAATACTATGGGAATATAGGAATGCTTATGAAAGATCAGCTGGAAAAATCCCCTTCAAGCTTGTCCATGGTCAGGAAGATGTAATTCCATTACACTTCTAGGAAAACACAAAAAGGGTGGCATTTTTCCTAAGATGTGGGCTTACCTTAAATACAAAACAACACTTCTATCAATTAAATAAATTGGAAGAATAAATAATGTTGTCCCTGCAACATCAAGAGGTTCAAAAACATCAACAAAAATCTTGGCATGATCGACACTTAAAGAAAAAATACATGAAAATAGGAGATTTGGTATTGATGTATGACAGTCAGATTAAAGGAAAAATGAATAAAATTAAAACTTCTTGGTTAGGCCCCTATGTTGCTGAATATATATGACCAACCATAGTAGTCCAACTAAGAACCTTGCAAGGGTAGCCATTTAAAACAGTGATCAATGCGACTCAACTGAAAAATTACAATACATAATAGTCATATCGGTGAAAATATCCTCAGCAGAACCAACAAGTCTTGATTAGGTCAAAAACCACTTGTGGCAGCCTAGGTTGAGTAAAAAATAAAGAAAATAAATAAAATAAAGTAAGAAACAAAAASAAAAGAAAAGAGATTAATAGAAGTAATTAAACAGACGGTTACGAAAAATCAGGTACACAATTGTCGAAAGGTAGCAAGCTACTTAACAAGCCATTACCCACTTTGAACCATGAATGATCCAGGAGGATCCAAAAATGTTCAAAAATTGATACGCTCAAATGCTCTCGAAAACAACTTCATTGTGTAGAGATCAACAAGAGATTTCCAATGGTGCAAGAATTGCCTCAAACATAGGTCATATGGAAAATTTATGGCCCTTCAAAATTTTGGTCAAGCAAGGTTGAAGGTCCAAAAGGGGGTGCCACATGGCACCACTGGAAGGGTGACACATGGCACATTCGTATAGGATGTATGATGTTGATGTGGCAACACCACAGGGTGCCATGTGGCATATCATACAACTGAGTTGGAAATATGACATGGAAATTATACAATCTAAGTGGACTAATAAACATTTGGCATGTGGCATGGTTTCCATAGGTGGACCAATGAGAGGCTTCCACATGGAAACCTCCCATTGGCCTTCTATTGTTTATATGTATAAAAACTTATGGTGAGTAACAATGGCCAAACCCTCGACCTCTCGCACAACAACCCAAAAACTTACCAATATACCATAACATATGACTTAACAATCATATGTTAAAAAATAATGTTTAAGTTTGAAGTGGTTGTATTCGATGGGAAAGAGCTGAGGGTTTAGCCTCGACCTATTGTATATGTGGTATCAATGTAACCAATGCAAATATGTTTAATAAAACCAATAACCTATAGTTATAAAAAAATACCAAAGGGGGAGAGGTCTGGGAGCTTGACCTCCTCCCCACTTTCCAATGTTTTAACCAATCTGCCCAAGGAGCCTTTTGTTATGAAAGGCCAACAAGATTATGTTAAAGTTTGCCAAGGATTTTGGATGACAGTTAGGGCCTGCGCCCTATTTAAGTCGACACTCGAGCAAAGGCAAGGTACAAAGTATGACGAAGTATGAGACATGGATATGCATGATAAGGTACATAGAAGTTTGTGTCATAGGGTATATAGACTATGAGGTTGCATTGTTTTGCATGCCAAAGGGTTCCTTGAGGAAAGTATAGAGTGTTTATACTCATTTTTCTCATAATTTCGAGAGGAATTTAATGGTGCACTCTGTTTTTGAGATAGAGAAATGTATAAAAAGGTCATTGTAAGAAAACAAGCATTTGAGCATTAATAAAGTGGTCTCAATTGGAAGCGGACTTGAAGACGTAGCCCAAGTTTGGTGAACTCTGTTAACAAACTTGTGTATGTGTTTTATTATTGTTGTTCTATTTTGATCATTTATCTTGTAAGTTATTTATCATTAAAGTGATTTTGGATAGATAAGTGAATTCATGTGTTATGCAAATAGTCAAAGATGATCTTTATTATTTCGAATTAAGTTAGATATTTATATGCATTAGGAATAATTTATATCTAAGGATTTTCAGATCAAGTTGGTATCAGAGCTAGTTTTTGACAAGTGTTTGCAAGTGAATGCTTACAAGGTCCAGATTCATGCTTGGTAAAGGAAATCGTGCAAGTTGTAAGCTCGATATTTAAAATAGACTTCGTAAATGCGAGATGGACTCCGAAGGAAAGGAAGGAGAAGATCCTCCCATGAGACCCGAGGAAGTTATGGCTACACTATGTTCCATCAAGGAAATAATAAATGACTTGTATCGAAGAGCTCATAATACTGAAGATGGAGAATATTTGATAAAATATGAATGAGGAGGTGAAGGTGGTGGACCTTTAGAACCCTCTTCACTATCATCCTCATCATCATCTAGCAATGGAGCAAGTGAACATTATTCACATAATAAGAATCTCTCTAAGAAGTATTCTTGCTATCATACTTATGATTTTACTTTATTGAAATTAGATGTAAAGTTTGAACTGCCAATTTATGATGGAGAATTGAATGCAAAGAAGTTGGAAAATTCGATCAAGCAGATTGAGATATATTGTAGGGTACAAAATATCGTGGATGACACTACAAAAATATATTTGGATACTCTTCTTATGGGTGGCACAACCTTGATATCGTGGGAGAGTAAGACACAAGTTGATCTCATTAAACAAGGTAAATTAATTTCTTCTTGGGATGAATTTACTGCTTCAATACCAAAAGAATTTTATTCATTGGCTTATGTGCAAACTGCAATAATAGAATAAAAATATCTAAGAGAAGGAAAAAAGAAAAATGTTCAAGTATATACACAAGAATTTAAGAAGAAAGAATCATCTTTAGGAATTCCATTATATACTCATAAAAATCTTCTAAAATATATTGGTGGTATGCATTCATATCTCCGGCACACTATATTGATGCTTAATCCTACTAATATTGATGAAGTGTCAATACAAGACACTCATCTTGAAGCTAGCAAGGGAAGGCATGTGCCCGAGGATAAAAATACACATAAGTTCGAGAAGAAGTCGAAAGGGAAATGGAAAAGAAAGAAACAAACTGCAGTAAAGATAGTTGAAGAGAAGCCTACATGTCCTCACTGCAAAAGAAAGGGACATGAAGAAGCACAATGTTGAAAACTACATCTAGAGTTGTGACCAAAGAAGTTCCAGGATAAGGGGAAACATAAGACTACTCCAACAACTTAACAAGATCTGGGATCGGATTCAAGAGATGAATTTAAGATCACAACAATGGGAAGAAAAGGTATATATACTACTAATTCTAGTTCTTCAGTTCAATCTACTAAATTGGAAAGTGTTCTTGATTAGAAGAGACGAAGTGAGATTTTTCATGTCAGATTCATAGTGAAGCATACAAAGATAGATACTTTGTTTGATAGTGGATCCCAAGTCAACTTAATATCTAAAGCAATTTTTAAGAAGTTGGGTTTAAAGACTATGCCTCATATGAAACTATATCCATTAGGTTGGGTGTGTGAGGATGCTAAGTTGCAAGTGACAAAACAATGTAAAATCTGATTTGCAATTACATCCAGATTCTTTGATGAGGTTGAGTTAGATGTCGTGCCACTTGACATTAGCAAAATTGTCTTGGGTAGTCCGTATCTATTTGACAGGAAAGCTATATTTTATCGTGAAGAGAACACATATCACATTTTCAAGGATGGGATTGAATATATTATTAGATCTCACCGTATTAAAACTAATGTTTCTCTAATGAGTGCAGGGAAAATGAAAAGACTCGTCAATGCTAGTAAATATTTTGTTCTCGTGGTGGTAAAGCAAAAAGAGGAAGATATATCATATGCTTTGTCAAGTTGTATCCAGGTCATAAACTAGAATTGGTAAAGATCATATCTAACTATGATGAGTTATTTCAAGAACCTATAGGGTTGCCTCCTAAGAGGGAGGTTGAACATGAAATTAATTTGTAGCAGGATGCTCCTCTTCCCAACATTGGTATGTATAGGTCATCAATGATAGAGGATGCAAAGATAAACAAGTAGGTTCAGGAGTTTCCTGATAAAGGAATCATAAGGCCAAGTTCCTCTCCATGTGGATCTCCTATTGTATTAGTTCCAAAGAAAAATAGTATGTGGATGATGTGTATTGATTTTCAAGCACTGAAAAAAAATCACGATAAATAATCGATATCCTCTTCCTAGAATTGATGATTTACTAGCTCAGTTAAGAAATGTTGTCTATTTCATTAAGCTATATTTGAGAAGTGGTTACCATCAAATCAGGATTCCAGAAAATTATATATGGAAAACTACTTTCAAGACAAAACAAAGATTGTTCGAATGGTTAGTTATGCCATTTTATTTATGCAATGCACCTACAACATTTATAAGGGTAATGAATGATGTGTTCAATCCTTTCATAGATGATTATTTCATTGTCTACTTTGGTGATATTTTGATCTTTAGTTGAACATGGGAAGATCACTTAATCCATGTCTGAACAGTTTTTGAAGTTTAAAAAAAAAGAGAAGTTATATATAAATATGTCTAAATGCGAGTTTGGAAAAAATTCTCAGGTATATTTGGGTTATATTGCAGGGAATGGTCAGCTATAGATAGATCCCTCAAAGGTGGAAGTCATCGTGAATTGGTCCAATCTAGCCACTGCCACAAAATTCAGGAGCTTCTTAGGAGTAGTACATTACTGGAGGAAATTCATTGCCAATTTCTCTTTTATAACAACTCTTCTGCATGTATTAACAAGTGTGAAAAAAATATTTCAATTGGGAGGCAAGCAAAATAAAGCCTTCAAGACATTGAAGGAAAATATAAGCACCGCACTAGTTTTGGCTCTGCTAAATTTGCAACAACCATTTGAGATTCAAACCGATGCAAGTAGATATGCCATGGGAGAAGTATTGATGCAACAAGGTAAATATATATGTTATCATTCTGCGACTTTTACTCAGGCAGTAATTAATTATCCAACATATGACAAGGAATTGTATGCTTTGGTACAAAGTGTGAAAAAATGGAAGAATTACTTAAAGGGGAGGAGACAATAATTCATACATGTCATTATCCATTACAATATTTGTAGTCACAGACTAAGCTACAATAGTCATGACATTTCAGGTGGATGGGTTTCTTACAAAAATTTCATTTGGTAATCAAATATAAGAAAGGTATTCATAATAAGGTTGCAAATATGTTATCAAGACCAATTATTAATGCATATATGATATTAAAGCATAATTATTTATCTCATGAAATTTATATTGAACAATATGCTAGAGATGATGATTTTAAAGATGTTTATGAAGCTCTAACTGATGGAAATCAACAATTGTATTATCATGTGCATGGAAATTTATTATATCATCTTGGAAAACTTTGTATACCCAGGCATGGAAGATCAAATGTAATGAGACAAGCTCATACATCTCTAATTTCTAGTCATTTTGAGGTAGGTAAGGAAGTATCACAGTTACAAAGATATTGTTATTGGCCTCAAATGAATGAGACAGTTTCCAAGTATGTAAAAGGGTGTGTTACGTGTGCCACAAGTAAGACTAGCAACAAAAATTTGGGATTGTATATGTCACTTCAAGTACCTTCTCAACCATGGGAAAGTGTGTACATGGATTTCGAGGGGGTTTTCCAATGTCCAGAATAGGTCGTGATTATTTATATGTCGTGGTGGACAGGTTTAGTAAGATGTGTATTTTAATGCCATGCAAGAAATAGGTCACAACTAAACAGACAACACAATTGTTCTTTGCTAATGTTTGGATTCATTTTGGGATGCCTACATCTATTATATCAGATCGTGATTCTTTCTTTTTGGGAAACTTTTGGTCTCATTTATGGGAGATGATAGACACTAAGTTAAAGCAGAGCATAAATTTTCATCCATTGACAGAGGTGGTGAACAAGACAATGTTACATTTGTTACGAGGTTACTGCAGTAAACATACAAAGTTATGGGATGAACATTTACACTACGTACAACATTCCTATAATTGTGCATGCATTATTCTACTCATAGAACTCCTTTTGAAGTATATTTGGGATACTTTCCTAAATCACCCATGGAATTTGATTTCAGAGAAGAAAGCAAAGAGGATAAGAAAAATGATGTTGAGAAAGATAATAAGTTCATTCAAAGGATCTGGTAGGTATAACAGGAAGTACAAGAACAATTAGAGGACAATCAATCCAAACACAAGGCAAGGCATGAAAAACATTGGGTTGATCATAAATTCAAATTCAATGATCAAGTATGGTTACATATCAGCAAAGACAAAATGAAGGGTGAAGAGTACTTAGCCGAGATACAAGAATATATTATCCTTGACAAGGATCAAGACTTCACAACAAGATGATGTGGACTATCTTCGAGTTGGTATTAAAGGGGTAAAACCAAGAAAAGCAAAGTGGATCGATATTGGGAAGGTGAGGGCGATTTACCCTCACTTATTTTTTGAGTAATCAATACTTTTGGTGGTCCAAAAGGCTTCTAATGGGGAGGAATGATCTAGGAGGATCCATAAATGCTCAAAAATTGATATTCTCAAATGCTCTCAGAAACAACTTCATTACATAGAGCTCGGCGAGATATTTCCAATGACATAAGAATCACCTCAAATGGAGTTCATATGGAAAATTTATGGCCCTTCAAAGTTTTGGTCAAACAAGGTCAAAGGTCAAAAAGGGGGTGCCACATGGCACCACTAGAAGGGTAAAATGTGGCACATCCATACAGGACATAAGATGTTGACGTGGTAGCACCAATGGATGCCACATGACATATCATACAACTCAGTTGGAAAGGTGGAAATTGTACAATCCAAGTGGACTAATGTAACGTACCCATCCACCAGCAGGATGGGCCACACTACCTCCAAAATGAACTTTGAATTCTGGTTATAATTAATTTGAAATCACACATGAAATATTACAATAACCACACATGAAATAATCAAGATTCATGCTAAAACATCCTATAAAGGAAAAATGTGCCATGCACAACAATAACCAACAAGCATGCACATTATAAATATGAATCTTAGAGATAATAATAATACACAATGAAATATAAATATATAGAAAACACAAAGAGCACTTATCTTTAATTAAACCATCACCAATTGGTTGTAGACCAAGGATGTTCCTCCCAACCATAGACATTGTTGTTCCAATTATCAACAACAGGTCACCCCCGATCCAGGGCTATGAATCCATAAGGACAAGTCCTATGCCAAATATAAAACACACAATAGTTGGCTAATTAGCTCTCAGGTTTTACCAACAACACAAAAATTATAATTTCCAGCTATCTTTCCCCTTCAACCTGCACAAACCAAAGAAATGAACCCCTTTCTCTGCCACGCAGTCCCTCGGTCTGTTCCATTTCTCTCTAGGGCTCCAATGCTATTGGTCAGTAAATATCCATTCTGGAAACTCCAAGGATTCTCTTCTATGAAATTTCTTTCAAAACTACCATCAATATCATGCCCATGGGCATCCATTCCAACCTGGAATGATCAGTAATTCCTCACATCCATCCCACAATGGGTCTCCTCCTCCATCCATTTGTTTCCATGCTCCAACCAAGAGCACACAAATTATCCAGAGTGAAATGAGGAATTCTAAAAATGAAACGATTAACCAAGAACAACCCCCAAACAACCCATAGGCAGGGTTTATATAATTACAAGAACCAAGAACCATGTGTCCTCCCTAAGAAACTCATGTAGCACTTTTCTCAATTAAAATCAAAATGGGTAAACAAAATATAATAAAAAGACTTAGCACCTTAAGCCCCCCTCTCTCGTGGAATCATAGCCCCCTATCTCTTTTCCTTGTCCATCTTACATCCAACGATGTATTTTCTTTGTTCGTTGGTTGCAAGAAGGACAAGGACAAGGACAAGAGATAGAGGGCTATGGTTCCATGAGAGAGGGGGGCTTAAAGGGCTAAGTCCTTACGTTATAGATTGGTATTAGATTGGTATGTTACATATTGGTATAAGAGCTTATGGTTGAAACACCGGAATGGTATGGGCTATAACAAGTGTGAATTTGAGAAATTCTCTATGGAAGACTTTGATCTGAGAGAAATTGGGGGAAAATGGAAATATTATAGAGAAAGATCCTCAAATTCGTGGGAAAATTTGAGTTTAAATTAATTCAAAATTATTTGAGAAGTTAATGGATTTGCTCTGTAGAGTTGCAGAGCCGAATTTGAACTAGAAGATCCAGAAAAATCATATTTTAATGGTCGTTGTAGCATGGGGAATATTTCAGAGAATTGACGGCCAAGATCATGTTTGATCTTGACATCAATGACCAAGATTTGTTCTTGAAAATTTTTAAAATCGTAATGTTCTCAAATTTTGACAAAGTTACCATACCAACGGTTGAGATTCATTTCGGTGGTTTGAAAATGAGGAAGATCGATGGTTCATGGTTGTTTTTGTCCATTTGGAAGTCATAGGAAATCAATGGTTGAGATTAGTTTGAGTGGGAGATAGACGGCCTAGATTCATCTGTGTTTTCGCTAAAAATTGCTAAGTGTTGAAATTCACCAGGAGAAATCTTCGATCGTCGACGACCAATGGTCAAGGGTCGGCAGAATTTGGTGGAGTTTTCATTTCATCAACAAAAATCTTCGATAGTCGATGGTTGATGGTCGGGGATCGAAGAATTTGGAGAAGTGTCAAATTTCGGCTAAGAGACATCTTTGATCACTAACGACCGATGGTCATGGATCAACAACTGTTGGCGAAGTGTTGAAGTTTGCCAGGAGAAATATGAGATCATTGATATTTGATGGATCGGGGATCGACGAGTCTCGCAAAGTGTTGAAGTTGAGCGATGGTACATCCCTAGTGGTTGATGGCGGATGATCGAGCATCGATAGACTTCATGTGAAGTTCAGAACCCTCCAAGAGAAATTTCCTATGGATGATGAGGGAAAGGAAGGTAATGACATATCATGCCACATCAACATCCATGTGTCATGCCACATCACTATGGTCGATGCCTTAGGATGATGTGTCATGTTAGGTCATCATCCACGTGCCATGCCACGTCAGCATAGTTTCCACATCAGCGAAGGGATGATCAATCGTCGATGGTCAAGGTTCAACGCGATTTCTGAACAATCTTGTTTTTTCATGGAATATCGTCAATGGTCGAAAGTCGATGTTCGGGAATCGACGATATTTGTGGGCAACTTTTGGTTTAAAAGAAAAACGGTCGGTGATCGGGCATCGGGGAGATCGGTGGGAAGGTTTGGTTCAAAAAGGAAATAATCGATCATCGATCATAGATGGTTGATAGAAAGAATATCAATGGTCCAAAATACTTATGATTCAAGATCGACGGTGCAGATCACATTTAGGAAAAATTGTTCCACGATTTCAAAAATAAAAACTTTGGAGTCATTTTCGTATTTTGGCCATAACTGGAGAAAACTAAGTTGTATTGAGAGGAAACTTATGGATTTTTTTTGCAGAGAGGATATTTAAAAAATTGTTAGAGAGGCACATTGTCCAATTCTTCTTGGATTTGTCAGAAATTGCAAAATAATGGTTTTTAAAGATCTGGGTCTGGATCATTGGGAGAGGTCCAGATTAAGATAAAACTCTTGGGGAGAGTTCAGAAAGTAGACCACGCAAATAACCCATGAAGGAACTAAATAAATCCTAAGGATATTGGAATGGGGATGTTGAAATAGGCCAAAATCCACTATTCCAGGCCACGTTTTGGGGATTTTTTAGATTTTCAGTGTAGGAAAAGTGACCCTAGAACACAAAATTAAATTTTATTTACTCGACTTTTTATATACTCATTGAGACAAACAAATTTAGTGTAGTGAATTTTTTTTCCAGAAGTAAACATATTGTGAGATAGCCATTTTTTCTAAAAATTCTATTTTGCTAAAAATTCAAAGTCCGGAAAAAAGGGATGAAAAGGAACAAAGTTGCAGATTCCAGATTGTTGTATTTTTTAACTTGAGCATAAGATTAAAAATATGAGAATCGATTTGAATTATTTATCATTATTTTTATCTATGTCTCATACAAAATTTTCTCTAGTTTCTGACATTTTCTTATGCAGTTGTCTGAAGTTGGCATTTTAATAAAATTACACCAGTGGATAAAATGCACAAATAGGATGAAAGTGGATTTTTCAGGAAGCCATAACTTTCATCTCAAAGATCAGATCAGGGAATGAGTACAATCATTGGAAATGTGATTCAGAGGAGAATAACCTGGAATTATTAAAATTTGGAGAATTAAGAAATAATTCTTCATGAACTGAGCATAAAAAGTTCATGTAGCATTAATTGACAAATTTCTATAATATGTATAATTCTAACAAAATGGTTGCTTGCAAACTTTGAAGAAATAGAGGTGTAATCAGATAAACTTAATCCTAGGACTAGATATTAGATTCATGAAAGCATGGAAGAGCTTGTATAAGTTGGTTGAGGCAACAAAGAGCTACAAGGAAAGTAATGAAAAATGGATAAAGAACTCAAGAATAATGAAACTAAGGAATTATTATTCAACTGTTAATGAATCTGAATGAATTGCAAGAAACAATAGCACGAATCCTCACATAGGACATGAAACTAGCAAGTGAAGAATGTAATTAATGGGGCATAGAAAAGAAAAGTAAGACTCCATATCCTTGAAAGTAGAAATGTGTAGATAGCTCTAAGCTTGATGCGAAAGAGAACATGGAGATTAGGAGGTGATGTGTGGATCATCTCTATGTGCCAAGAACATGAGTTCCTAGGAAGTATTTGCTATATATTAACTAGCTACCTTGTCTAAAAGTACTCAAAGCAAGAAAGCCACTTTTGATATCAGAGTTCATAGTGGTAGCAGGATACTAATGCAGAGAAATCAGGGATAGATTAATGAAGGTTCTTTCACTTGAAAAGTGTCATTAAATGAAATAGACTTCCATTGGGAATGGTCTAAAGTGGAAAAAGTATGGCTTCATAGGGAATAGTTAAATGGAGTGAAGAGAACTATTTCCCAAAATTGGAAAATTCAATGGACAACTAGAAGTAATAACAAGGATGTGGAATGATTATGGGTAAGTTGATTCAAGGATGTTGTGGTAGTAGAGTAATGGAATATTGTGAGCTACCTCATTCCAAGGGGATAGAATGTTTCATAAATGTAAGAGTTTGGGTATGAATTCCTAAGATAAGTTGTTGCAAATAGAACACATTGGTTGGATGGCAGAATGGCCTAGTGGGACTTGACTAGAAAGTGTTCAGACCAAAGAACAATAGTGCAGCTGAGTAGAATGGGAGCACACAAGGAAACAAGAATCTGAATAAATTCAAGGACAATCAACTACAACATAAATAAATAAGTGAACTGAAACAAAAATGCACTAGAATGCATGATGCATGCAATGAAGTTAGATGCATTAGTATGCATGTGGACAGTGAATGCTTGGTTCATATGGATGTGAATTTATGCATATGTACATGCTTGGATATGAATATAGAATGGTTGTGTACTTATAATAGTATGTTATTATGCAATAATGATGTTATGTTATATTGAGTGTGACTAATGATGGATTATGTATTCAGGAAAAATGATATATCATGGTTAAAGATGTGGATGTTGTTGTTGCTTATGACTTCCATCTATGTGAATACCCATGAGGGTGGTAGGAATGGTGATAAAAATGATGGAGGAAGAAGCATGTGAGCTTCTACAAATTCAAGTTAATCGGGTAGCATCGAGTAGGTTGATAATAGCCATGCAGGTATGCATTTGATTGCTTCCAATGTTGAAGGGAATTGAGGTAATAATTCCCTTGGTTAATTTTTCAGGATTTAAATTGATATGTATTGGTTGAAGGACTAGAGTGTGTAAATGTTGCTAATGCTAGAATGCATTTAGATAAATTATTAGTTCTATATTTTGTTATGATTCGTTATGATATCATAACCATGTCAAATCAGGAGACATGCTCCTTCTATAACAAGGAATATCCATAGAGCTAGTCATGTGTGAGACCATGAGATGGTTGAATATGGAAGGGTTGTATCTCTATGTGAGTGCTCAATGATATCTATTGTACATATGATGTTTGGACTGCAACTTCTTTGTTGACACTGAAGAGCACTTAAGAATTGTATTCTTGGTGTTGTGTTTGGGTTGAAAAGTGTTGGGTATGTGTTATATTCTTTGCATGTGTGTGTGTGGGTGCTTCAGATTCAACAACTACATCTGAAGATCCCTCGTAGTAGCAATTTTTATGTCATGTGTGCCAGGGGGGTCCCAGGGCGGGGTAGGTATGGCCCCCTCATTTACGCGCAGCGTTCGAGGCAGCGCCTCGAAATTTTTTTTTTGGACATTTTTTCTGTTTTTAGTGGTTTTCTAAATTAATCCCAGATTAAGGGATTAGGGTTTTGGTATCTATGGAATACCTAATAACATTGTATATATTGCATGGTGAATGGTGAAATTTGATATAATGAAATAAGAAAGGTTTTCCCGGTTGAGGGTTTCCATTATAAATCTCTGTGTACTATGTGAATGAGCCATTGATTAATTTATGTTTTGCTTCAGAATCTATATGCATTGCTTTACTTCACAGGTTTAAAAATTACAAAAAGGAAGGTATCCAAATAGTCAAGAAAGCAATAGAAAGTTTGTGGATGATGTGTTGAGGCGTTGGCCAAACCTTCCAGCTCATCATGGTGGAATGCATGACATAGTTGTGTGGTGTTATGTGGTCAATGAAAGGATGCATTTAGTATATGTGACCATGGGTATTGGCACCTTAATTGTTATTTTATTAGTAATTATTTGTTGCATTATGAAATTTGTGTGGTGTTGTGAATGCATAATGAATGTAGTTGCATTATATTTAATATCAATACTAGATAAAGGTGATTGAATTGTTGTTACAATTCTGAGATCACTTTTTGGAGCTGTTGAAAATGTTACAATTGGTATTAAAGGAATTGTTGAATGCATTTGGGTGAATTAATGTTTATATTATATGACATAGAAATGATTATGCTAACAGCTGAAATGATGTGATTATTGTTAACTCGTGAAGTTGAGAACATGTAAGATTCTGCTCCACAGAGCCTTATAAAACCAGAAAAAATAAATAAATAAAATATATATATATATATATATATATATATATATATATATAAAGTAAATGTTATCCTAACATTTCATAACATCATAACCAGCATATATCCATTCAGTTTAATTAAAATTTACGAACAAATCCTAATTCACTTACAAACAACAACATAACACTGCATATTCCTTATAATACATAAAATAAATTACCTCTTCCTGATGTTAACCCCGATCTCTGTGGGTCCAATGTTGAAGTTGAAAATGTGCCAAACACTGCCCAAAACCGATTTTTCCTCTCTGCCAGCTAGGAGCAGCCTATCTGGCTCCCTAGCTCCAAGATACTGTAAGGATATCCTGGCCCCCGTACCCAAAACCCCCAGCAACCCGGTCCCCCCTGCGATGGTTCACCCAAAAACTCCCTATATCAAAACTCCCACACCAGAAAAAATATCCCAACAGAAATCCCCCTCCTCCTCAAAATGCTTCCCCCCTCCAAAAAAAAATGATCCTCCTCGTAAGACTCCTCCCCGTCACATCCCCCTTCACCAACTCTCCTCCCCCTCATTAATTTTCTTATCTCCCCCTTTATTATCTTATCCCCTTCATTAATATCTTATCCCCTTCATTAATATCTTATCCATATATTTAATGTCTTATCCCCTTATTTAATGTTTCTTTCCCCCCCACCCGTATACGTAAGTCTTTAATAAATTAAACTATTAACCCCTTTAATTCTTTACTCAAATAATTAATGAGTCAATTAATAATTAATTAATCATTGACAGATATGAACAAGTAATTAATAATAATTAATTAGTTAATATTATTA
>ML776849.1:656515-668419 GCA_009831015.1 Picea engelmannii | reverse complement strand
TTCCACCATCAGACAAATCTCCATACTTTCTCAACTATTTCTACTCATCCTTCCTCCCTAACTTACTTCCATCTTCATTCCTATCCTTCCTCTGCTGGACTATCTTGGAGCATCAACTATATTGACCTAACTCCAAATAGAACTCGTAAGCGGAAGTGTCACTATCTCGACCAAGCTTCCCCAGTAGGCAATTGACTGTCATCATCACATGTCTTGGGGAGCGTGAGCTAACACCATCCTCCCATGACTTCAGGTTTCGAAGGATACACGGTGGGAAATGCCTCCACCCCTCCTAATCATAACTAGGGTCCACACCCTACAATGGAACATACAGTGGCACCGTGTTGCTGGGAGTTTTGTCATCGTTTATTCAGTTTTGGGCAGTCTCATCACCTGAAATCTTGCATTGGTCCACATATCATAGCAATGCATCCAAACCAATATAATTTCACATACAAATATTTGTACCATAATGTTTCTCGGCTACTGGTCATGATATCCACTTTCATCATCATTATGTTGGCTATTTCATAGCCCATAACCTGTAGATTAGTCTATAACACAAACTCATACATTTCTATGCATTATCATCATGTAATTGCATGCAATCATCATTTCAATTCGGTATCCGTGTACCAACAACTTAACATCAAGTTTTCAAGTTAGAATTAGATCTCATAATATCCCATAATTCAATTTCGACACCCATTCATAAAATTATCATTTACCAAATAGATTGCATCATATCCAACATCATCAATAACATTTAAACATTCATAAAATTTACATTCTCACTATATGTCACATCATATACATCATCATCAATAACATTTAAATATTCGTAAAATTTACATGCACAGTGTAGATCGCATTATATTCATCATCATCAATAACATTTAAACATTCATAAAATTTGCATTCACATAGTAGATCGCATTATATTCATCATCATCAATAACATTTAAACATTCATAACAGTTCATATGTCTTAAAAGTTTAAGTGTATCATTTAATAGTTTCACTGTGACTAGAAAATAAAGTATATAGGCCTCAGGTAATCCTGGTTGTCTAAGTCAAAAGGTGGTGTTACATACACCCCACCTTCGAGAAACATATTCTCGAGGTGGTCAAAAGAGTGAGGGATAGTCTCATCATAGTGTCTCGGCGTCTTCCCAAGTAGCAGATCCTGGACTATACTTGTCCCACTAGACCTTAACTTGGTCTACCAGACGGTTTCTAAGTTGTCGAACTCTACGGTCCAATATGCGTAACGATTCTACCGTGAGAGTTCCCACGTCTGATACCTACAATGCCTTCCAATTTAGTTTATGTGATTCATCAGCAACATAATGACATAAAACAGATACATGAAATACATTATGAGTTTTATGCAAGTGGGGTGGTAGTACGAGACGATAGGCAACGGGTCCAATTTTCTCTTGGATTCTAAATGGTCCTATAAATCAAGGTGACAACTTTGTCCCCTTCCCGAACTGTATGGTACTCTTATTAGGCCTGATATGAATGAAAACCTTGTCTCCCACTTCATAACTTTGGTTGGTCCTGTGTGTCTGCATAACTTTTCTGCCTATACTGTGCTTCCTTTAGTCTCTGCCTAATTTGAATCACCTGTTCCTCCATCTCTTGAATCAATTCTGGCCCAACTGTTACTCTATCTTCTATTCTATCCCAAATCAATGGTGTTCTGCATGGCCTTCCATACAGAGATTCATAGGGTGGCATTCCAATGGAGCTATGAAAACTGTTATTGTAGGCAAACTCTACCAAAGGTAGGTACTTCTCCCACTGGGTTTGATTATCCATGACATACATCCTAAGAATGTCTTCCATGACTTGATTTACTCTCTTGGTTTTCCCATCTGTTTCAGGATGATAAGTTGTGCTTAAGTTCCACTGAGTCCCCAACGCTGACTGCAAACTTGTCCAAAACCTAGAAGTGAATCTGGAGTCACTATCTAAAATGATCTTCTTAGGTATCCTATGCAAACGGATAACCTCATTTACAAACACATGTGCCACATTAGTGACATCGTAAGTGTCTCTAACCGGAATAAAATGAGCACTCTTGGTTAACTTATCCACTATCACAAGAATGGCATTGTGTCTATGAGATGTGAGCGGCAACCCCACAACAAAATCCATAGAAATGACTTCCCATTTGGACATAGTAACATCATGTGGTTTTTGGAGGCCTGTCGGGTGATGGTGGTCAGCTTTCACTTGATGACACTCTAGGAATTCCGCGACGAAATGGACTACATCGCGCTTCATTTCTACCCAGAAGAAGAGCTTCCTCATGTTTGCGTACATCTTCTTCACACACGGATGCACACAATAAAGTGCTCTATGGGCTTCCTTTAGTATGATGCTTCGAATAACCCCACTTTCAGGGATGTACATCCTTCCCTGATATCTTAATAGTCTATTTTCTTCCAGACTATATCCTTCATACTTTGGATCTAACTGCCTCCCGCTCTGGAGGTTTGAAGTAACCTCTAAATACCAACTATCTCCTTGGAGTTGTGTCAACACATGTTCCCTCAGATTGACTTTTAAGGGTATCAAGGAGAAGACACGTGGTCTCCTGCTCAAGGCATCTGCAACCACATTTTCCTTCCTCTTGATGTACGAAATACCAAAATCGTACTCACTTATAAACTCACTCCATCGCCTTTTCCTGGCATTCAGATCTCTTTGAGTGAAGAGATGTTTTAAACTTTGATGGTCCATTTTGAGCTCAAAGTTTTTCCCTACAAGATAGTGCCTCCAAAGTTTCAAAGCTAGCATTACAACTACCAACTCTAAATCATGAGTCGTGTATAGCTCTTGTGTTTCTTCAACTTTCTTGATGCATAAGCTATCACTCCTCCATCCTACATTAGCACAGCCCCCAACCCTTGCTTCAAGGCATCCGTGTAGACGGTCAAGTCCTTTTCCATATCCGGCACTCGTAGAATTGGGGCACTAGTTAGTAACCTCTTAAGCTCAATGAATGCACTATCACATTCTTCTATCCATTCATACCTGACCCCCTTGTATTGCAAAGTGGTGATGGGTTTCGCTATTTTTGAGAATCCTTCCACAAATCTCCAATAATAGCCTGCTAGCCCCATGAAGCTTCTCACCTCATGGGCATTTTTCGGCACTGGCCACTCCATAATGGCCTTTACCTTTTCTGGGTCCACAGAGATTCCTTCACCGGAAATGATATGACCTAAATAATGAATTTCTTTTTGGAATAAGGAACACTTTGACAACTTCCCATACAATTTCTTCTCCCTAAGGCAGGACAACACTACTCGTAGGTGTTCCTCATGTTCTCTTTCATTCTTGGAATAGATGAGGATGTCATTTAGAAAGACTTGTACAAAATGGTCTAAGTACTTCCAGAATACACCGTTCATGAGGCTCATGAATACTACTGGCACATTGGTCAATCCGAAAGGTACTACGACAAACTCGTAATGTCCAAACTGAGTTTGAAAGGAATTTTTTGGGACATTGCCTTCCTTAATCCTTAACTGATGATACCCTGATCGCAAATCAATCTTTTAGAATACTGTTGCTCCTTTCATCTAATCGAAGAGGTCATCTATTCGCGGCATTGGGTACCTATTTTTCACTGTAGCACGATTCAAGTCCCTATAGTCTATACACAATCATAAGGATCCATCCTTCTTCTTTACAAAAATTACTGGTGCACCCCAAGGTGAGACACTGAGCCTTATTAGACCTAAGTCTAACAACTCCTTCAACTGCATTTGCAACTCACAAATTTTTGGTGTTGTCATCCAATATAGGGGTCTTGGAAATTGGTTCTGCACCAGGTTTTAGCTCAATAGTAAAATCAAGCTCCCTCTCAGGAGGTAATCCTGGTAATTCGTTCGGAAAAACATCCCTAAATTCTGAAAATACCGGGTATTGATCCAATGAGGGTCCCTTCCTCTCGTTCATTGCTTCCACTACATATAGTCAACACCCTTGCCTCAAGCATCGCTTAACTTTCATAGTTGAGATAAAGCATAATGACACCTTTCTCCGTACACCCTGGATCTCTACTGGTCTTCCCTCAGTGTCGACACAAAGCACCCTCTTTGCGAAACAATCTACCAAAACTCAGTGAGTTGCTAACCAATCCATTCCAATGATTAGGTCATACGCCCCGAGAGCAGTGACGTATACCTTCAACTTGGTAGCACACACTCCCAGGTCTACTATACAATTATCAACACTAGGTCCTACCGCTTTTTTTTCCCCCGAAGCCATCTCAACTTGTTTAAAGTCATCGTGCTCGTAGGCTGCCAACCCACTCTTTTCTAATGCAGATGGTGAAATGAAGCTATCTATCGCACTAGAATCAAATAAACTCTTAACATCGATATGATTTAGCGTACTTGATGACTCCACCACCGTGGATTGATATTCGGCCTGGCGATTATTAACCACTGCGTAAATCTGGTGATTGCTACTTGCTCTTCCCATCGGGGCCTTTCCTTCTCTATGCATGAATTCTGATTGTAACTCTGGGCAGTCACGCTGGTAATGGGGTCCTCCGCACCCCCAACAGGTAACACGAGATTGAACCTGTGCACTGTTTTGTGACTGTCTCTAAAATGAGTTCCTTCCCCTGGAACCCCTGCCCCTACTAGTTGTTCCCTGAGATGGTCGTGGACCTGTCTGCATCGTTGGTGAAGAATGAGATGTTGCACTTGTTTCCATTGAAATCCCTGTAGTTACTATCCTTGGTGTGACTCTATTACCATATGGAGGTGTCCTTGAGCCCCCTCCCCTGGGAAATTTCCTAGGGGTCTTCCCTATGAATCCAGGACGATGTGGAAAGGTCGGTATTGTACCTATGATTAAGTTCATGTGTTCCTCCGCATAACGCACATTTTCCACAGCTTCCGCTACCAAAGACGGTGTCCACATCCACATCATAGCTCTTATCTTAGGGTTCAATCCATAGACGAAGCGCTTTTCCTGTCGTTGGTCATTATCCATATACGAAACATATTTGACCAATTCCATAAATCTGATCTCATATTCTTCTACAGTTTTGTTTCCCTGTACTAAGGCATGAAACGCTCCTACATGTTGTTCCTCATAGTAGGCTAACAGATATTTCCTTCGGAACCTCTCCTCGAAAAGTTCCCAAGATACTGTGTCTGGGGTAAAATGCAGTTGTCTTTCCAGGTTTCCCCAGCAGTTCAAGGCGTTGTCTCTCAACTGAAAAATTGTTATCTTCTCCTTTGAGTTGGACGCATAGTCCCTTAAGGCAAAACGCCTTGTCATGCCTTCCAACCATGCTTTTGCGCGTTCACTGGCGCGACCCCCGACAAACTCCGAAAGTTTGATCTTCTGTAATTCTCGAGTGATGTCTTCAGGTGGAGGTCCTCCCCCTAAATCCCTTGACGCTTCTGGATTACCCATTCCAAATGGTGGGGGTTCCACTTCGGTCCCTGTTCGTTGTCACCCCTTTAAAGTCTCATTTATGGCCTCCAACGAGCACAGTATGAGAGCTAGTCCAGGTGATGGTGGTGGCAGCGCTGGCGGTGTTGGCGGTGCCTACGACGATGCTCCTCTGCCTTGATTCCCTCGAGTCCTAACCATCCTATATGATTTAACCTACATCAACCAAAGTTGTCAGGGTGAGTTCAAGTACGTTTCGAATTGGTGCTACTTAAACTAGAAGACAGGGTTAGGCGTAAGTTTCTTTTACTTGTCTGTAAACAGACATTACTCTCTTTAGGGGATTGGCTAGGTTAGGGTTAAAGCGTCTAAGCTTGATCTATTAGCCTAAGAAAACTATTGACTCCCTTGCCCGGTAGCTACGCTAGCCTTGCGCCATACTCGTCAATTCCTTTAGCTTACTTTCCTAGTGTGTATGTCGCCTCCTTCCCACTTGTCCTAGTCTAAGTCCTTTAAACTTTTCACTTACAACTAAATAAGGTGACTTCCAACCTAAGGTTGATTATTTATTAAAACTAATAATCTAGACTAACTTAATCAACAAAGCCCAAGTTTCAGTCGCCTTAATCAACGCATTTAGTAAGTCTAGTAAATTAATATTAGTATTAGTATTAATTAGTTAATCACTAATAATTAATCCTTCCAGTTAATTTAAATAATTTTTTCTTTCTTTTTCTCCAAGGCACATACATGGAGCATTGGTGTTTGGTTGTTTCTTAAGGCTTAGGCGGTGGTGGTCGTGGGTTCAAAACCCATAGACTTCACAATATTTCAAAAAAAAAATTATAACTTAATTTATTAATATTTTATTTTTTTTATTAATCATTATAAAGAAAATAATAAATAAATAAATTTAAACGAATAATTTAAAAACAATAATAAAAAAAAAAAAAAATTTAAAAACAATAATAAATTTAAACAATTAATTTAAAAACAATAATTTTTTTTTGAAATAACAAAGGGAGGGCACGCATGAAGCCCACGTGTCGCCCTCGTTTCCTCCAGCTCTTCATACCTAACCCTAAACTATTCCTTAACCGTAATTCATATTTCCCTTATTCTTTCTTCTTGCGAGGGTTCGAGTTACGTGGTCAGCCGCCATGGCCTTCTCTCATGGCTTCTCCTCCTTGTTTGTCAGGTGATGGCTTCTGGCGTTGGTCGTCGACTTGTATTATGTGTGTTGTTTTGCATTAACTCGTAGACTTGTATTTCCAGGGGTTTTTTTTTTTGGTTCTGGACTGTTCTGGATTGACGTATTCTGGACTAACTATTCGGCTTGTTTGAATCAGCGCTTGTGTTGGCTTGTAGTTTGATATTTGATTTGTATAGTGCACTCCTCTTCTTGTGACTTGATGCGTGGAGCATATGCACTTAGTCTTGACAGACTTTCGTTGTGTTGCAAGTGCTTGGATTCGAGATCAGACCCATGGGTATTTGGCCCAATAACTTGATTTTTTTTTTATCTATTATAAGTATTTTCCTTCTTTTTTTGGCCCTAGCATTGGGCGTTGGCTTGTAGACCTGTAGTGCACTCGTTATGCCCCTGGTGGGATCTCTTCTCGGCGCTCCGTCTTGAGCTCTGGATAGGAGTTTGGCTGGTGCGTTGATCTGGTGTATTTTTTTTTGTTTGGTTTATCATATGAAATCCGTTAATGGTTCTATTAGCTTACAACATTTGAATATTTTGGCACTTTAATTCGAACCTAGTACTTAATTTCAATATGCTGGAGAATTAAATTTTTTTTATATATAAAAAAAAAATTGGGAATACGCGAGTTACTGTAAAGTGGCCCTAACTGTAATATCTGGTTCCGTACTTTTCACAGTAGTTTCATTTCTGGGAAGAAAATGTTTCCTATAATATTTACTTACAGGGCATATATAAAAACATAGCGTTCGATTTTTCTTCCAATTGTCATCGGTTCAATTCTCATGGACTTGTTACCGCCTGACCCATCCGAGGAATTGGTGTTAATTTGTGCAGATGTTGTAATCGGTGGCTTCGCAGGAGCTTCCCTCATGCGTTTCATTTCGTCGAATTTTGAGGCAGTAGGGTGTTGCTGCTGCAACAAGGCAGAGGAGGAGAGGAAGAGAAAGAGGAGAAGGATTATCGAGGGTAATTCCATCACTTGCACTACTACTGATTTCTTTATTCGAACTGAAAATCTCAAGGATAATACGGATAAGGATGGTGGTGTGGCCAACGACAATGGTCTTACTGAAATTGCAAACCACAACCACGAGCATCGACAACCCCCTGTCAGTGACCCCTTTAACTCAGCCAAACATAAAGGGTACTTTCTAGCTATGGTGATCCAAAGACCATGCCCTTTACTGTCTTGTTTTGTCTCGTGCGGAGACTACTTCATGTATATATTTTTGTTTGTTTATTAGAAATTACTTCGAAAAACACTCCCTGCGTTGGGGTCGCATTGTATTGTGGCCGGTGCTTGACACTGTGTCGTTGGCTTGTATATTGTGTTAACTTGGGCACTAAAAATTATGATTATTGTGGCCGCCCTGGAGAAACTTATCACCGTTGATTTCGATTTGCAGAATCTGCGTGTATTTGGGCCTGGTTTGAATCCCTTCTGCATCATGGTCGATTGTTCAAAATAAATATGCCGGTGCAGATGTGAATGTGTCTGTGTTTGATATAAACTCTCTTGGACCCAATCCTTTACACCTTGCTGCTACTGGTGAGCATTTGAATTTTTTTTTTATTATTATTATATATATATTTTTTTCTTCTAAGGCGCTAGGGTTTGTGTATTGCGTCCAAGAATTTCAAAATTTGAATTTTTTTTGTTTTGCTTCTAAGTTTCAAGCCATAATTAGGGTTTGTGGATCAATCCCCAACTGAGAACCTCGAAATGGTATGTGAATCAAACCTCCATCCAGAATCTCCAAAGTATTAAAATGTACTGTACCAAACATAATTTGAATATTTTTGTTTTGTTTCCAACCAAAAATCATTTTCAAAAACGTCTTAGAACGGGTGTATCACTAGTTCTATTTCATTGAATTGATGCTCTAGTTTACTATATATAGCACAATAAATTATAATGGATTATAATTAAAAGAAGGCTAGATTATAATTTAATGAATCTACCTATTCTTTATGGAAGTAGATTTGCCATGGCATTGGAAGAATTTCAACGTGATATTGTGTTTTGCAGTGTATAGATTTTTTGTGGGGATATTTATTTCTAGAGGGATTTCACAGTGCATGAAAGTTTGTTTTGAACCCTGGGCTTTGCCATCCCAAAATAAAAATAAAAATCAATCTTTGAAATAAGCATGGGGATTGATTTGAGCCGTGAGCATTTGCTAGCCCAAAATGAAAAGAAAAAAAAATAATTCTCTGAATGCTTGTGATAAATGAATTGTTAGATCGAGGGTGCATCATAATAAGAACTCAGACAATAAAATTATGCAATTATATCCATGTTTTGGCCTAGTAAATGCTTCCTTTACATTTTCAATAAGTAAGTCATTTATATTCATATTTGTTTTAAAAACAAAATTGTGCTTGGCTTGCAGGTTAGGCAGGGTGGAGCTGGAGCTTGGGTTTTCATCAAATTAAGGGTTTCAGGGTTTCACCATAGCTAAAAAGAAGTGTTTAAATTATGGTTGGGTAGGTAGGCCCTTGGCTCCAGATTTTGAACCAGGGCTCTGATACCATGTGTAAGGTTCTGCTCCACAGAGCCTTATAAAACCAGGAAAAAAAAAATTAAGGAAATGCTATCCTAACATTTCATAACATCATAACTAGCATATATCCATTCAGTTTAATTAAATTTTATGAACAGATCCTAATTCACTTACAAACAACAACATAACACTGCATATTCTTTATAATACATAAAATAAATTACCTCTTCCTGATGCTAACCCCAATCTCTGTGGGTCCAATGTTGAAGTTGAAATTGTGTTAAACACTGCCCAAAACCGAGTTTTCCTCCCTGCCATCTAAGAGCAGCCTGTCTGGCTCCCTAGATCCAGGATACCGTAAGGATATCCTGGCCCCCGTGCCCAAAACCCCCAGCAACCCAGTGCCCCCTATGATGGTTCACCCAAAAACTCCCTATATCAAAACTCCCACACCAGAAAAAATATCCCAACAGAAATCTCCCTCCTCCTCAAAATGCTTCCCCCCTCCAAAAAAAATGATCCTCCCCGTCATATCCCCCTTCACTGACTCTCCTCCCCCTCATTAATTTTCTTATCTCCCCCTTTATTATCTTATCCCCTTCATTAATATTTTATCCCTATATTTAATGTCTTATCCCCTTATTTAATGTTTCTCCCCCCCCCCCTCGTATACGTAAGTCTTTAATAAATTAAACTATTAACCCCTTTAATTCTTTACTCAAATAATTAATGAGTCNTTAATTTTCTTATCTCCCCCTTTATTATCTTATCCCCTTCATTAATATTTTATCCCTATATTTAATGTCTTATCCCCTTATTTAATGTTTCTCCCCCCCCCCCCTCGTATACGTAAGTCTTTAATAAATTAAACTATTAACCCCTTTAATTCTTTACTCAAATAATTAATGAGTCAATTAATAATTAATTAATCATTGATAGATATGAACAAGTGATTAATAATAATTAATTAGTTAATATTATTAAGAAATAATTATTGTTTAACTAACATATTAGGACAGTCAGATTATCAAATTAATTATAATTAATAATCCCTATACATCTATTTAAGCAGGGTCGTTACAGAACACTTCAAGAGTTGTTAGATATTTCAGCAAGAAAGTTGTAGGTTAGAGTAGTTACATAATGGTGAATTATAGAAAATATCTGTTGAGGGAACCGAGCAATAAAAATATTTCTCGGTAGAAGAAAGAAAATATTGGATGATAATACATGTGTAGAGGATGATGGGTTCATTCCAAATTAATAGTTGGATTAATGGAAGTGATTGAATTGTTGTTGTAAACAATTATGAGATCACTTGTTTCTATATATATATATATATATATATATATATATATATATATATATATATATATATATATATATATAGTACATGAGATACTGACAATTCGTTTGGCTGAGTATAAATTGGGAAAATTGTAGGTAGGATGGTATTGGATATGGAAGTAATGTAATCCCATAAGGAAGACTAGCCTCTATTGTTGCAAGAGCCAAACATTATGAACTGAAGATCATGCTTGGAAATTTTATTTTTCCTGTATAAAACAGCTTTGGGAATTATAATTTAATAATTACTGACAACCTGTTTTGGCTGAGTGTAAATTGAGAAAATTGCAGGTAAGATGGTCTTGCATATGGCAGGGATGTAAGCCCATAAGGAATATTAGTATCTACAACTACAGAAACAAAACATTATGAGCAGAAAATTCATGCCTGTGGAATTTTATTTTCCCATATAAAATAGATTTGAGAAATTAATAATTAAAAATTGTTATGATATGATAACAATTGGTTTGGTTGATTGAAGGATGAAAAAATTGCAGGAATAATGGTATTGGGTATGGAATTGTTGTGAGCCATAATAAAGGTTGATTCCTACTGTTGCAAGAGCCAAACGAATTATGAGCAGGAAGCTCATGCCTAGACAATTTTGTTTCCCTGTATAAAACAAATTTGACATTTATGATTGAAAATTGTTATAATGATATCTCATGATGACTGTATGTTTGTAATATAGATGAGATGTTGTCTATGGAAGATGGAAGCTCGAAAAAAGGATCACTAGAAGAAAATCGAGCTCAATGATGAAGGCATAGAATGAATAAATTCCAATCGACTCGTTGTAGCTGGAGTTCTTGGGGCCACAACTCTAAAACTTTCTAGTCGAATGTACTAGAGCCCTGGAAAGAAGTGGAACAACATGAGGGACTGCATGGCAAAGAAATGGGTTCATTTCTTTGGGTTGTGTAGGATGATAGGGAAGGAGATTTTGTTGGTTGGAATTGCTACTAGAAATATAAATTATGATGATCATTATGCATGTTTTAGGCCAAAGTGCCTATGTATGCATGTTTTATTTTAGGTCAAAGCGCCTATGTATATAAGCATTTGGTTGGACTCCCTGTGTGGATGAAAGGACAGAGAGACTAGATTTGTAATATTAACATCGATATGGTGTTGTGCACTGAGGACAAAGCCAAAATAAGGGAAGGGGGATGTAACACCCCAGTTTTAATCCTTATGAGCTAGAATGTATTATGTAATTGTGACTTAGGATGGTGAGTTGATAAAGTTGAAAAGGGGCTAGAGTACCTAGGAAGGATTTATATAATTACAAGAACCAAGAACCACATGGCCTCCCCAATAAGCTCATGTAATCACTTTTCACAATTAAAACCAAAATGGGTAAATAAAATATAATAAAAATAATTATCCCCTTAAGCCCCCCTATCTCGTGGA
>ML776849.1:626924-655578 GCA_009831015.1 Picea engelmannii | reverse complement strand
TCCACGAGATAGGGGGGCTTAAGGGGATAATTATTTTTATTATATTTTATTTACCCATTTTGGTTTTAATTGTGAAAAGTGATTACATGAGCTTATTGGGGAGGCCATGTGGTTCTTGGTTCTTGTAATTATATAAATCCTTCTTATGGGTTGTTTGGGGTTTTTTCTTAGTTAATATTTTCATTTTGATAATTCCTCATTTAACTCTAGCTAATTCATGTGCTATTGGTTGGAGTATGGAAACGAATGGCTAGAGGAGGAGAGTCATTGTGGGATGGTTGTGAGGAATTGCTGATCATTCTAGGTTGGAAGGGATGCCTATGGGCATAATATTGATGGTAGTTTTGAAATAACTATCACATTTGAGAATCCTTGGAGTTTCCAAAATGGATATTTCTTGACCAGTAGCATTGGAGCCCTGGGGAAAGAGAGCTAGAAATTAGGATTGTTGTGTGGTTGGGAAAACCTGAGAGCTAATTAGCTAACTATTGTGTGTTTTAGATTTGGCCTAGGACCTGTCCTTGTAGATTCATAACCTTGGCTTGGGAGTGACCTGTTGTTGAGAATTGGAACAATAGTGTCTATGGTTGGGAGGAAAGTCCTTTGTTTGTAGCCAGTTGGTGATGGTTTAATTAAAGATAAGTGCTCTATGTGTTTTCTGTATATTTATATTTTGTTGTATATTATTATTATCTCTTAGATTTGTATTTCTCATGTGCATGCTTGTCGGTTATTGTTGTGCATGACGTGTTGTTCCTTTATTGGATGGTTTAAAATGAATCTTGATTATTGCATGTGTGGTTATTGCAATCTTTCATGCTTGATTTTGAATTAATTATTACCAGAATTCAAAGTCTATTTGTAGAAGTGAGTTTTGGAGGTAGCATGGCACAGCCTGCTGGTGGTTGGGTATGTTACAATTAATCAAAATTTGACACATGGCATGGTTCGCATAGGTGGAACAATGAGAGGATTCCATGTGGCATCCTCCCATTTGAATTCTATTGTTTATATGTACCAAAAATTATTGTGAGTAATAACGGTTGAACCCTCAACCTCTCACACAACAATATAATAACCTACCAATATACCATAACATATGACTTAAAATTCATATGTTAAAAAATATATTTAAGTTTGAAGTGGTTGTATTCGGTGGGAAAGAGTTGAGGGTTTATCCCCGACCTATGGTATATGTGGTATCAATGTAACCAACACCAATATTCACAGGGGCTAACAATTATATACCACTGCATTTAATAAAACCCATAACCTATGGTTATAAAAAAGTGCCAAAGGGGGAGAGGTCCACGGGATTGAACCCGTGACCTCCTCCCCACTTTCCAACATTTTAACCAATGCGTCCAAGGTTCCTTTTGTTACGAAAGGCCCACAAGATTATATTAAAGTTTGCCAAGGATTCTAAATGACAGTTAGGGACCGCGCCCTATTTAAGTTGCTGCTTGGACCGAGGCAAGGTACAAAGTATGAAAAAGTACATGACATGCATATGCATGCTAATTTGCATCGAAGTTCATGCCATAGGGTATCTAGAATTTAAGGTTGCATCGTTTTGTGTGCCAAAGGCTTCCATGAGGAAAGTATAAGGTGTTTATACTCATTTTTCTCATAATTTCGAGAGGAATTCAATGGTGCACTTTGTTTCTGAGATAGAGTGATGTATAAAAATTTCATTGTAAGAACACAATCATTTGAGCATTAATAAAGCGGTCTCAATTGGAAGCGGACCTGGAGACATATCCCAAGCTGGATGAACTCTGTTAACAAACTTGTGTATGTGTTTTATTATTGTTGTTCTATTTTACTTAGTTATCTTGCAAGTTATTTATCATTGGAGTGATTTTGGATAGATAAGTGAATTCATATGTGTTATGAAAACTATCAAAGACGGTTTTTGTTATTTCGAATCAAGTTAGATATTTTTATGCATCAAGGAATAATTTATATCTAAGGATTTCCAGATCAATCAAGAAACACATTTTCCGAGATAATGCACTAAATATGAAGAGAGAAGAGAGTCCTCGGACAACACAACAAATATTCGTAGAAGAGAAACAAAAGTCTAAATAAATTTCAACACCAAAGTAGAACCTTCGATAACTCTTAAACAAACGAGCAAGAGAATCAAGTGAATGAGAAATATCTAAGTCAAGATAGCGTGAAACCCCTAAATCAAGTGAACATGGATTCCATAAATCAAGCGAGTATGGAAATTATAAATCAAGCGAGTATGGAAATTATAAATCAAGCGAGTGTGGCCATCATCAATTCAATTGACATAAAACATATGATTCCAGAAAAAAAAATATAAGAAAATTCAACAAAGAAAAAGAATCTAACCCGGTCAGTTGGTTCAACCGAAGATATCAGATCAACCAGAAGCACCGACCTGGATAAATTTCCCAAATCAATCAAAGAATAAAATTTGACCAAGTCATATGATTTCATCAAGAAAATGAAACCGACCCAGTCAGAAGAATCAACTGAGAAGAACACCCTGACGCAATTAATGTCCAACAGGACATGGTCGATTTCCATTTTTTCATCGACACAACCATCCCCTCACATGATCAAGCAATTATGTTCTTCATAAATAACGATGCATGCGAACCCAAAACAACACTGGCCGAATTTCATTCACCTTTTCCCTCCCTACCTATAAATAATGAGGATGTGTATGACTTTGCCACTTTACTAATTACTCCAAAGCATCTAAGCACACAGGCCTTCAAAGTTGCAACCTAGAATTTGACCCCGACACCCTTGAAGCCAGTAACCCCACTCGACTAAGATCGATTTGTAGACATGCCAAGAATGAGAGGATAGGTCCAAGACACCCTAGTGGAGCCAAGAACCAAATAGAAGTTCAACAGAGCTACAATAATAGAGCTCTAAATTTAAATGTAGAATATCCAACAGGCTCAAATGGAAGAAATTGATTGAGACAAACACCGACATAATTTTTTGGCATGGGGCATTGAGGCTAGCATGTGGAAAGAGGAAACAAATATTTTAGAAAAAATATGGAATTCGACATTTCATCGAAGCCCTACAAATAGTATATCTTGGGGGATGGAAAGAAGAAGCAATGAAGTTTATCATCAATCAGTACCATGGTCGCCACCTCTTGCTTGACTATCCAATCAGAATCATAGGAGGAATAATACACTGAAAAACATGGTTTTCGTAAGGGGGGATGACAGTACCAAAAACCCTTAATTCCATCGACTGGATTCAATTTATTA
Organism: Picea engelmannii; assembly: GCA_009831015.1. Lineage (NCBI taxonomy): Eukaryota > Viridiplantae > Streptophyta > Pinopsida > Pinales > Pinaceae > Picea > Picea engelmannii. The sequence continues at coordinate 652,312 of ML776849.1, read as the reverse complement.
TAGAGGGGAATCGGTGAATAATTCCAAAGGATTTCTCATTAAAAAAGTGCTAAAAAAACATGCAAAATGAACCTATATTATTGTGTCATTGTGCTTTACCGGTGTGGGTCAAGCGTCAAATGTGAAGCTTACAACGTTGGAATCCATAAGTTAGATCCAGCAAAAATGGAAGGTGTTCAATTGGGTATAACATCTTTCAGGCATCATAAAGAGTAACTCCATGGAGTGTCAATAGTATGGTTTTTATCGATAAGGTTTCCCTCCTACTTATGTGGATCGCCATGAGTCAATATAGTCTAGTCAAGGAGGCAATATTTACAACAAAGAATATATTGTCTACGGAAAACTATAGGATTTTTGCACCAAGAGCGATGGGCTCATCAAAATCCCTTCTAGCCGATGAAATGTTCAAAGCATGGGTCATTAATATCAAGAATACATCTCATATATCACGGGTCGAGAAGGTAGTCCATCGAGAACTACCAGAACCCTATCATATATTGCTAAGTATTGACACCACCAAAGTCTGGTGCAAAGTCGAGTCAACAATGATGTCAAAGGACTTAGCTTTTCAACCAACATGGTTACATTTTTTTGAATAATTAGAAAGACAAGTCGATCATGAAGTAGAAATACCCCCATAAGTACTATAATTAGACTCAAATCTAATAGCATCGCTCACATATTCTAAGAAATAAGAATAAAAAGAAGTTTAACTCTACACCATTCTATTTGTGGAAGATATGGGAACTCAAAAAGAACCCCCTTGCAAAGCAGACTCTTGTGAAAAGAAAACAGCATGAAAGAATTGAAAAAGGAAAACAACTAGTATGGTTAGACGAAGTTCCAATGGATATTGATGACATTTGGCATGAAATATTCCAGTCTGATACAAAATTGAATTTTTAGGACCCCATTGTTGACGATTAAAATCACAACTAAGTTTTGCCCCCAAAGTTTTTCTAAAGCCTATTATTATAAAATTTAATAATACTAGTAGGTGGGACCCCCTTGTAGATTGGAGATTGGGTCTGGTTCTTATTTGATGTTGTGCTACTGTTCGAAACTGCTTACGTGGTGATATAATCTTGGTTTATTGGTGATTGAGAAGGCATGTTCTGCGTTTTTATGTTGATCTAGGCTCAAGTTTTATTTTACAACAGCCTATGTTATCCTTGTTATCACTACTAGCTGTTATTGGGATCTATTACAAGGAGACCTGCATAATAAACATGTTAGCAATAACATATACAAGCAATTGGAAAAAGGCAAGAGGCAATATAAAATCAAAGGGTAGAAACTAAACCATGCTATATACTATACTACATGCATTGATTTTTAATGGATTTTTGTTATCCTAGATACTAAGTTAACAGCTATGCGATTTTTTTGAGTTATATAGTTGATATGCATGGTGATTATGTTATGGCATAAGTTGATATGGATCACGCTATTGATTTTAATGGTTGATGGTTTCGATACATGGTTTAATTAATTGAGTTAATGGATAAGTGGTTGGCATGTACTGATGAATTAAATGACTAGAGGGTGGAGGCGACATGCATTTACAGCACGTCACCTTTACTCCTCCCGCTGGCCGCCACCCTAATCGGGCTATTGTTCAACCTTGTTGTTGTGGTTATGCTCCGACTTTCTAGCAGAGAGGAATCACTCGGCCAACTCATGTTTTAAGGTGTTTTGATCATAGGTATGTCATTTTTTTGCCATCCATGAGTCTGCTATGTTTATGAAATGGATATTGGCTCAAATGTATGGGTTGTGATTTCCTTAAGTGTGGAAACTATGTGAAATTGTGATTTTCTTTGGAATAGATCGATGTCAGTTCTGCAAAAATGTTTTGAAGTCATAGTGTTATTCTTCATTCTGAACGTTAGCAACCATAAGGATCTCTGTCATCCTTGCTGGTTTTAGTTGGAGGGTTTTTGTTTGGTATTGAGTGGTTGGTTGTCTTCCCGCATTTCGTATCACCATACTCAGGCTTTGGCTTTATGGGGTTTGATGGTTGGAAGCACCTTGTGTAACTGCGCATTGTTCACTTGAGCATTGGGTTGTTTTGCTAATATGATCGCGCAGTGGGTTATGTTTCTTCTTCTTGGCCCTGTTTTCACCTCAGCGTTGTAGTTGGTTGGCTGGAGAGCCACAAGGGTTATACCCTAGGTGTGCTAAGTATTGTTACAAGGCCAAAATGGAGCCTTGCTCCTCTAGTTATAACCCCTCCTGTCACGGGTTTCATCACCCTTTCCACAAAGTAAATTGTGGTGTTCTCTGTGTATACATCGTTGGTCTCGAAGGTTGTCACCATAGAGAAGAGTCAGCTCTAGTCTCCCTGTGTTGGCCACAGACCAAATCCTTAAATCCTCAAGTATGAGGGTTGATAGAGAAGACCGTTGTGGCATGTCGGGATTACTATTTGTTATTGTTGATTGGTATGTATTGTCGACAAAATTGATTACAGGTTCGCCCAGTTGAACATGTGACAATTGTGTCGGGTTTGGTATCTAGTCGCTTCCTTTTTTATTACAATGGATAAACCCTGCATGGTTAATTGGACAAATCAAATACACAGTCACTCTCCTTGTGTTTTGATAACCCAGTATTGTTTTTAATCGAGTAAGTCATGGCGTCGCTTCATGTCGATGCATGGGTATGTGTGGTTTCCACAGCATGTTAGGTCAGGTTGTTGATTATTACAACAGTCCAAGAAATAGGCTCAGCATTGAATTGGTTGATTGAAGATTGGAGTTGATACACAGTCACTGTCTTTTGCATTGAATATTATTGGGGTGTTAAACTCAACATTAGTTACAATTTTTTAATGATGTTCGTGTGTAATGCATATGTATGTGTGGTGTTCCTACACTATGAATGAATGGTCATTGTAACTATGATTTTTTTTGGCCAAATGGTTATTGCAACCGGGATGACTATGGCAATTCCATCCACTATATGTGTTATGGTTATTTGGTTGTGTCATCAAGGATGAGCCCGAGTTTTACACAGCATGGTTTTGATTGCAGTTTGATTAATTTGAGAAATATTGTATTAGATTGATAGCTCGGCACGATGGGTTGAGTTAATGATATTGTGACTGTATGTTTAGAATTGTCAAATGGGAATGTTGCATTGTGGTGTTTGAGGTATGGCTTCCCACTATGCATGATATGGATATTTTTGGGTTGCGCACTCAAAGATAGATTTGTTGGAATTCAATCATTTGTATTATGAAGTCAGGTATGATGTTCCTGCCTCGTTGTGTTGGATGAACATCCAAACATTTTAAATGCTTAGATTCAAATAAAAATTGGACTTGTACAGTCACAGGAATGAAATTGTGTTTTATCGAATGGTTGTATATTTCCCAGCATAGTGTGAGTTGAAATGGTGAGTGGTTATCTGGGTGTTTAAATGACAAGCCAGGATCTTTGCAAGATGAATATGGATCATTGTGTTTACTGTCCATTGGGTATGTTAAATTAATGTCATGCATTCTAAAATAGTGATAGGCATGAGTATCGTTACAGTATGGACACAATGTAGCTTAATTATTAAACAAATGTAAAGACAGAATCGAGCATGATTTGTATGCTTGCATTTGATGAGCAAAGTGAAAATAATTAAGTGTGTATTTATTTGGAAATTGCTTATGGATAAATGGGAGAAAACATAGCTTCCCTACAAATTGTTGTGGAATGCATACTATTTTGATTGTTGACACTGTGTAAATATTTGGTTATGAACAATGAACTAGTTAATACACAGAGTTGTTATTAGATCACAATGGTCATTTGGTTGGTGTATTTCCTTTTTCAGAATGGTTATATGGATTACTTAATTAATTTTATGAACAGTACCTGATCTCATTCCCCACCATGATTTCACTTTTCTCTAATTACAAACCCATCACCTTCCCACATTCATTTTTCACTCCCTATTCTAAAATTGATTGCAGTCAAGAAAAATTATGTGTTGAAGCAGTTGGCAGTAGCAGTGTCTTGGTTGAATTACAGTGATGTTTTCTTTGATTTGCAGTTGATTGTTGTTGTCTTTGAGCAGTAACCATATTTCCCCCCCCCCCTCATCATATCATGTTTCTCTTAATACAAACCCCTCACATATCTCAGGACCCTTTATTCACCCCCTGCTCATTGATTAACAGTTAAACAATTTGTATGGATTGGATTGCATGAATCTGATACATTGTTGAGCCAAATCTATTTCATATTTTTAAGAGTTGTCATGTATGGTTATTTAAAAGACTATTTGCTAATCAATCATGCATGCAGGAATGACTTTTTTTAGCCGAGGTAGCCATGGTCGAGGAAACCGAGGTAGAGGTAATTGGAATAGAGGCCCAAGAAGGCCAAGGTTCTCCATACATTTTGATGTTGACTCACAAGAGATTTGACAGTTGTTTCAGGCTAGATTTTTCAATTGGATTGGGCAAGGAGTGGTCCAATCTAGGCCTGAAAGGCCTCCTTTCCAATATTTGCAAGCCCCTGGTATCCCTGTGCCTCCTCATGTCTCATTGCAACCCAAGGTTCCTGAAAATGATGGATGGAAAGAGATTGTCCACCCGGCAGTCTCCCAACATCATGGTTGGTCCAATTTATCCCTACCTGCTCCCTTGCATATTAACCCCATTGTCCAAGCTGCTCCTGCTCACTCACCAGTGTAGTCCTCTCATGCTATCAAAAGGTTGAATATCGAGGCCCATCATGCCCTTGACAAAGGAAAAGCCAATCCTGCCCCTTCCTCACCCTCCAATCGCTTTGACAAATCTGTGTCTTCTCGTATGCATTTGAGGGACAATTGTTCCCATGTGATCAGCGAGATTAGGCCTAGAGGCTCAGCGCAGCCAAAGGTAAATTCAGGAAAATCGAAAGGTGATAGCAGCAATCAAGGAAAGATTGCATCTTTGGCTTTTAAGTTTTTAATATATTGTTGATGATAGTTGACTTAAGGATATTTTGGACAACATGTTTTATTTTTGGATATATGAGTAATACTTTTTTTGAAAATAATTTAAAATATCATGAGCTAAATTGTCAAATGTGGATATGATGATGGGAGTCACAAGGAGGTGTTTTTTGCTTAACTAACTAGTTATGTTATGATTGTTATGAGCTAAAGGGAGTCACAAGGGGTCGCACCTACTAGTTATTGTTTATTTATAACCCTTATTATGATTATTACTTTTCCCCTTTAACTAAAAAGTTGGTGGAATTTTTATTTAACTTAACTAATGAGGTGGCTCAACTACCTCAACCAATTCTAATTTGCTTAAAGGCAAAAGGAAAGGGAGGAACAAGGAGAGGATAGAAGGAGAAGCATACTAAGGTTTGCTCTTTGAGTTTATGTTGAGATAGTTCAGTTTTCATTCATTCCTTAATTTATCCCAAGCCTAATTATTTTTTATAATAGCAAGGTCTTATTGTAGACAACAAGATTCAAGGTTGAATTACATCATTCAGACACTTGTTGTTCATAGGTGTTGATATATCTTTGATAGTCTGTGTAGACTTGTCTGTTTGTGAATTAATTTTCATGACTGACAAAGGCTATTGTGCAGAGTTGAGTGGGCAACGATCTATGGAAACTGATCCATCTTTTAGAGTTCAGTTTTCATTTTCTGTCAGAGGTATTTTTGTATGTTCCATCGGAGATCTCTAAGTTTGAATTTGATCCTAAATTTCTGCATGAAATTTTGTAAAGAGAGTGACTCTTTGGTTATTTGGAATGAAATAAAGGATTTCTTTATGTCTCATCTAGGTGTATTTGTGTATGTCTCTACATTGATTTCAACAACTGTTATGTTCAAAAAAACATATAAAAAGTGAATTTCCAGCAAGCTTTCTTACTTATAAAAGACTATCCTAAGCACTAGTAATTAATACTTGTGAGTTAGGATGTTATTTCGTTGGCTATAAACATAGGGTGATATTCCCATCTATTTTTATTTAGTCAAGAAGAATCTGAAAATGTTTGAGTAAGATCATTTCATATCTTTTCCTCAACATTTATTTGGCGACCATACTGGGGAGATCTTTGATATCTCTCTGGTTAATTTTTATACTCAATTTTCATCGATACATCTTTCTTTTCTGATATTGATTCTTTGACTGTTTTATTCTTAATGATTGTGCTTGTTGCAAGGCAGCCTAATCTTGAGCCCGGTCTTCAAGATCAGACTAGCATTGCTTTGAATCTGTTTAATACCATCCTATACACTGCCAATACCCATGTTGAGCTTAACTATTCTTGGACAGCAATTGAACGAGATATTAGTGCTCAAGAACAATTGTAAGCTAGACGTAGACAGCATAGAAATAAACAGTAACCCTTTTGTTTCTTCAAGTTTTGGCCTTTCTTTCATGTCCTTAGACTCTCGTGCTTCTAGGAGAAGAAGAGGCTTGTCACTTGAAATCAATCCTATTATTTAAATAGGAAGAAGAAACGTTGTGTTATATGCCCAACAAAGTTCTCTAAGGAGAACTTTATCTTATTCATCCAGTTCGTCTTTTTTTCCCTCATCTATCATCCACAAGATGGCATCGAGTGTTGGCTATGGTGGCAATGGGAGTGCTCCATCTTCTCAATCTTCATCATCAGTGATTGGTAGCTTATATAGCCACCATATCTCTATCCAATCTACCACAAATCCCACCAAAGTCATTAAAAAGTATGGTCTTTTTCAGTTCGAAGAAGATGCCACAACCACACCATGGCATGTTTCCTCTCCTCTTAACCTAGCACCTACTACTCATCCACTTCCTAAATTTAAAGAGCATCTTCCTAGGTTTTCAGGAAATAACACTGTCACTACAAACGAACACCTCATGAAATTTTATAATGCTTGTCATAACATAGGGGCTGATGACAATGATACTTCCATGCGCTTATTCGTAAATTCCTTGGAAGGAAAGGTTGTGGTTGACTTCTTTGACCTCCCTCCTAAGATTATGTCTACTTGGGAGGAGTTAATCTATAGGTTTCTATACACTTATGGGCAATCTAAAAGCCCGGTCGAGAAGTTAAAGGAATACAATAGCATCACCTATAAGGATGGTGAGACCATCAAGTCTTTCAACTTGCGTTTCACTAAGTTATACAATCAAATCCCCGAACTCATTCGCCCCCAGAACCAAGCTGCTTTCATGCACTACTAAAATGCATTGCCTTCCCCCTACTGACATAGGCCCAAGGAAAAATCCATTGATAATCTTGGTTCTTATCTGCATGCTTGTTCAGAGTATGAAGAACCACTTGAAAGAACTGGCCTTCCCCGGGGAGAATCGGTTAGACAGACAAACATGTCTACCCTTTTACAGCAAGTGTAAGATATGAACAATCGTATGATAGCGTATGAGCGAAAAGGAACTGTTTCTCCTCTCACCCCTAGAGCTTCATCCTCTTCTGTACCCCCCTTTAGAAATTCGGTTGAAAATAATTTTCAGCTAAAGCTATCCTGCCTCAAAGTTGGTGTAACTTTTGTGAGAAACATCACAAAGAAACCACATGTGAGGTAAATAAGAGTGCCAGAGATAAGATCTTTGGTAAAAGAATAGAATCTACTATCATTGTCCTAGATTTTGTAGAGCTAGAATATGTCATGGTCATCAACACTAGGAACAAAGCCTATGCTCCCAAGGGAAAGTTTCATCTGCCCCACAGTTCTTCTACCCCGAGCTCATTGTCGCTCGCTACTACTATCCAGGTTCCTAAAGTTCCTGAGAGTCAAGGAATTATTTCCCCTCTCCCCTCTTCCAAATATAATATCTTGATTCAATTGGCCAACATCAAATCAGATGCAACCCTTCTAGACATGGTTGTCGTCCCTGAACAATAGATGCATCTGAAACAATTCATGGAAGGAAAACCTTCTATTGTAGCCAATCTTTTCGAAGAGGTAAATGAAGAGGATTCTTCTGTAAATAAAGTAGTGTACATAAGTTTAGATACCCTGTAAAAAATCCCCCTTTTTATATTTATGTAAAGATTATGGATAAGATTGCCCATTGTTGCCTCATTGATGGTGGTTTGGGCCCAAGTGTGATGTTGAAGATTATTATGGAAGAGTTAGGCTTGTCTTGTACAAATGAAAACGCCAGAAGCATGCTCTCCTATAATAGTCTACAACAAACAACCATAGGTGAGATTAAGGATGTGACCTTGGTTTTATGCGCTCATCCGAAAATAAGGACAACCCTTAGTATTCAGGTAATTGATATGCATGTAAGCAATTATTCAATCATTTTAGGAAGAGATTGGAAATCCTTAACAGGTGGATACCTCTCACTTGACGGGACACATTTATCCATTCCTCGGAATGGTAATAACATTATAGTCCTTAGAGAGGGAAGAATTTCACCCTACATAGAGAGTGTTCCGCAATCTAGCGTAAACTATATCGAAGAGGACCTAGGAGTATATTCCATATTTGCTGAAGAGGATAATGTTTCTTTGGAAATAATCAATTTAGATGATGATATGTGGCATATGCACTTTGACGGTTCATGCTCTAATGAAGGTAATGAGGCTGGCATTATCTTGGTTTCCCCTGCAGGAAAAATTCATAATCTGTCTTACAGGTTAGTGTTTTCTTGTACAAACAATGTCACTAAGTTCGAAGCCTTATTATTAGGCATTGAAAATGCCCTTAATCTTGGTTGTGGTCACCTTTCAGTTTTTAGATATTTTGAGCTTGTTGTGAACTTGATACAAAAAATGTGCTCTTCTAACAACAGGTTGATGGAACGATACTCTCAAACTGTTTGGGTGCTTATCTCGAACCTTTTATATTTCAACGTCGCTCATGTTAAGAGGGAGTTGAATTCAATGGCTGGTCGGTTAGTTGTCTTTGCAGCTTCTCCTAATCGGTAGCTTTTGCCTCACATGCCTCATTGTTCTTTTCAATCTCTATATCGTCCATATATCCCTAACAATGTAGAATCTTTGAAGGCCCTCCCTAACAATAATAGCATTTGTGCTTTCATTCAAGATGAACCTCTTAAGCTCGAGGAGATTATATCCATAGAAAACAATAAGATTCCTGAGGGGTTGACTCCTCTTGAGAGTCTGTTTTCATCGAGTGATGTAGGCAATAAAGAAAAACAGAACGAAGAGGAGTTACGAAGGAAGGTGGGTGAAACCACCTCCTTGAACATTGGGGCACTCTAATCTTCAAGGGATGTTAACATAAGTACCCAATGTTCTGATAAGGAAGAAATGAAGTTTGCCAAGCTACTTGGTGGGTTTAAAAAAAAAATTGCTTGCCCTTATGAGGATATTTGTGGTTTTGATCCTAGTTTTTTACAGAATGTTATTCCCATCAAGGAAGACATGAAACCAGTTATGCATGAACAAAGATCTATTAACTTTGCATTTAAAGCAACTTTTCAAAGGGAGTTGGAGAATTTCTTAAGGGTTGGGATGATTTTTTCAATCCACCCTAAATGGGTTTCCAACTGGGTACATGTTTTGAAGACCACTAATCATATTAGAACTTGCATTAATTTTTGAACTTTCAGGCAAGCTATTATGAGAAATCCTTTTCCTCCTCTCTGTATGGAAATGGTTCGGCAGCAGGTTGTAGAGTCACAGTTAAGACCCTTGCTTGACAGTGTTTTGGGTCGCAAGAAAATCAAGGTGAAAGGGGCAGACACTCACAAAACCACTCTTATCACTAATTGGGGTACCATGTCTTACAAATGCCTGCTTTCTGGCTTACTTGAGGCAAGTGTCACTTTTAAAAGATCTATACACACAACTTTCTATGAATTGGTCAATATCCATCTCTTTCTTGATGCTAATTGTGTGCGTCAAGGGGCTGATAAGTACATTAGAGTTCCAAGTGTTGTTTCTGGGTCCCTTCCAAATTGCTTTTGTCTTGGACACTAACTCTCACATTTTGAAGGATTTACATAAGCAATTGTTTTTCTACAACACTAACAGTCCTCACTTGAAATATTGTGAGGGACCAATGTGAAAAGTTTTAATGCTGATTGGATTTTTTGTACATTAGTAGCTTAGCTCTGCTTTCATTTTGCGCCATTTTTTTTTCTGCTTTACAGTACTTTGATTTCTTCTTTCTGTTTCAAAAACTTTTCTTGCCGCTTCTTCATTTTTGTCTTTTATTGTTGTTGTTTTAATTTCTACATTTTTTACTTCTGTCATGATTTTTGTTTCCTATCATTTGTTAGTTAATTTGGTCAATATATGATGTTGGATCAATTCCACCACAGTGACACTCCTACAAAGCATTGTTAGTTAATAACAATCAAGCTTACACCACTGTTATGATGTCTCCTCTAACGGACCCTTGAAATGGTTATATATTTCCACTGTTGTCTTGTAAAGAGTTGGTTACCTCCCACTTCTTCTTGCCATTTCTTCATCCATTGATATTTTAAGAGCAAGTCTAAAAAAAAATCTCCTTAAAGTTAAGAGCAGATTCTGGTCGAATTATTATGCATAGAGTGGTAGAAAACCCCTCATACTTAACACTTTTCATGAATTATTCCCAAATTACTGGTCATCTTTCCATTAAATCCGCTCACTTCCCCCTGTTGCATAATCTTCCTAGTTATATCTTATGGACCTGTTGTTCTTGGTCTATGAAACCATGAGTTCTGAGTTCTAAATCTGTTGAAAAAAATTTCTCTGTGGAGTCGCCAGTTTGTTGACGATTAAAATCACAACGAAGTTTTGCCCGCAAAGTGTTGTTAAATCTTATTATTATAAAAGCTAATAATACTAGTAGGTGGGACCCCCTTGTAAATTGGAGATCAGGTCTGGTGCTTATTTGATGTTGTGCTACTGTTCAACACTGCTTACATGGTGATATAATCTCCGTTTATTGGCGATTGAGAAGGCATGTTCTGCGTTTTTATGTTTCCCTAGGCTCAAGTTTTATTTTACAATGGCCTATGTTATCCTTGTTATAACTTCTATCTATTATTGGGATCTATTACTAGGAGACTTGCACAATAAACATGTTAGCAATAACATATACAACCAATTGGAAAAAGGAAAGAGGCAATATAAAAGCAAAGGGAAGAAACTAAACCATGATATATACTATACTACATGCATCGATTTTTAATGGATTGTTGTTATCCTAGCTACTAAGTTAACAGCTATGCGATTTTTTTGAGTTATATAGTTGATATGCATGGTGATTATGTTATGGCATAAGTTGATATGGATCGCGCTATTGGTTTTAATGGTTGATGGTTTCGATACATGGTTTAATTAATTGAGTTAATGGATAATTGGTTGGCATGTACTAATGAATTAAATGACTAGAGGGTGGAGGTGACGTGCATTTATTGCACGTCACCTTTACTCCTCCCGCTGGCCGCCACCCTAATCAGGCTATTGTTCAACCTTGTTGTTGTGGTTATACTCCGACTTCCTAGCATACAGGAACTGCTCGGCCAACTTGCATTTTAAGGTGTTTTGATCATAGGTATGTATTTTTTTTACCATCCATGAGTCTTCTCTGTTTACGAAATGGATATTGGCTCGAATGTATGGGTTGTGCTTTCCTTAAGTGTGGCAACTGTGTGAAATTGTGATTTTCTTTGGAATAGATCGATGTCGGTTCTGCAAAAATGTTTTGAAGTCACAGTGTTATTCTTCGTTTTGAACGTTAGCAGCCATAAGGCTCTCTGTCATCCTTGTTGGTTTTAGTTGGATGGTTTTTGTTTGGTCTTGAGTGGCTGGTTGTCTTCCCGCATTTCGTATCACCATACCTAAGCTTTGGCTTTATGGGTTTTGATGGTTGGAAGCGCCTTGTGTCACTGTGCATTGTTTGCTTGGGCATTGGGTTATTTTTCTACTATGGTCGCACAGTGGGTTATGTTGCTTCTTCTTGGCCCTGTTTTCACCTCAGCATTGTAGTTGGTTGGCTGGAGAGCCATGAGGGTTATACCCTACGTGTGCTAAGTATTGTTACAAGGATGAAATGGAGCCTTGCTCCTCTAGTTATAACCCATATTGTCATGGGTTCTGTCACCCTATCCACGAAGTAAATTGTTGTATTCTTTCTGTATACACCATTGGTCTCGGAGGTTGTCACCATAGAGAAGAGTCGACTCTAGTCTCCCTGTGTTGGCCATAGAGCAAACCCTTAACTCCTCAAGTCTAAGGGTTGATAGAGAAGACCGTCGTGGCCTGTCAGGTTTACTATTGGTTATTGTTGATTGGTATGTATTGTCGACAGAATTGATTATAGGTTCGCCCAATTGATCATGTGACAATTGTGTTGGTTTTGGTATCTAGTCACTACCTGTGTTATTACAATGGATAAACCCTGCATGGCTAATTGGATAGATCAAATACACAGTCACTCTCCTTGTGTTTTGATAACTCGGTATTGTTTTTAATCGAGTAAGTCACAGCATCGCTTCATGTCGATGCATGGGTTTGTGTGGTTTCCACAGCATGTCAGCTCGGGTTGTTGATTATTACGACAATCCAAGAAATAGGCTCAGCATTGAATTGGTTGATTGAAGATTGGGGTTGATACACAGTCATTGTCTTTTGCATTGAAGATTATTGGGATGTTAAACTCGGCATTAGTTATAATTGTTTGATGATGTTCACGCGTAATGCATTTGTATGTATGGTGTTCCTACACCACGAATGAATGGTCACTGTAACTATGATTTTTTTTGGCCAAATGGTCATTGCAACCAGGATGACTATAGCAATTCCATCCATTGTATGTGTTATGGTTATTTGGTTGCATCATCAAGGATGAGCCCGAGTTTTACACAACATGGTTTTGATTGCAGTTTGATTAATTTGAGCAATACTATATTAGATTGATAGCTCGGCACGATGGGTTGAGTTAATGATACTGTGACTGTGTGTTTAGAATTGTCAAATGGGATTATTGCATTGTGGTGTTTGAGGTATGGCTGCCCATTGTGCATGATATGGATATTTTTGGATTGCGCACTCAGAGATAGCTTTGTGTTTTGTGTTGCGCACTCAGAGACAGGAATGAAATTGTGTTTTGTTGAATGGTTGTATATTTCCCAGCATAGTGTGAGTTGAAATGGTGAGTGGTTATCTGGATGTTTAAATGACAAGCCAGGATCTTTGCAAGATGAATATGGATCATATGGTTGATTGTCCATTGGGTATGTTAAATGAATGTCATGCATTCTAAAACAGTGGCAGGCACGAGTGTTGTGACACTATGGCCACATTGCAGTTTAATTATTAAACAAATGTAAAGACATAATCAAGCATGATTTTTATGCCTGCATTTGATGAGCAAAGTGAAAATAATTGACTGTGTATTTATTTGGAAATTGCTTATGGATAAATGGGAGAAAATAGAGCTCCCCTACAGATTGTTGTGGAATGCATATTGTTTTGATTGTTGACATTGTGTAAATATTTGGTTATGAACAATGAACTAGTTAATACACAGAGTTGTTATTGGATCACAATGGTCATTTGGTTGGTGTATTTCCTTTTTCAGAATGGTTATATGGATTACTTAATTAGTTTTATGAACAGTACCCTCTAAATTCCCCAACATTATTTCTCTTTTCGCTAATTACAACCCCATCGCCTTCCCACATTCATTTTTCATTCCCTGTTCTAAAATTTATTGCAGTCAAGAAAAATTATGTGTTGAAGCAGTTGGTAGTAGCAGTGTCTTGGTTGAATAACAATGATGTTTTCTTTGATATGCAATTGATTGTTGTTGTATTTTAGCAGTAACCGTATTTTCCCCCCTCATCATATCATGTTTCGCTCAATACAAACCCCTCACATATCCCAGGACCCTTTATTCACCCCTTGCTCATTGATTAATAGTTAAACAATTTGTATGGATTGGATTGCATGAATCTGATACATTGTTGAGCCAAATCTATTTCATATTTTTAAGATTTTTCATGTATGGTTATTTAAAAGACTATTTTCTAATCAATCATGCATGCAGGAATGACTTTTTTCAACCGAGGTAGCCATGGCCGAGGAAAATGAGGGAGAGGTAATTGGAACAAAGGCCCAAGAAGGCCAAGGTTCTCCATACATTTTGATGTTGACTCACAAGATCTTGGTCAGTTGTTTCAGGCCAGATTTTTCAATTGGATTGGGCAAGGAGTGGTCCAACCTAGGCCTAAAAGGCCTCCTTTCCAAGTTCCACAAGCCCCTGGTATCCCTGTGCCTCCTCACATCTCATTACAACCCGAGGTTCCTGAAAATGATGGATGGCAAGATATTGTCCACCCAACAGTCTCCCAACATCGTGGCTGGCCCAATTTATCCCTACCTTCTCCCCCACCTAATAACCCCATTGTCCAAGTTTATTTTGCTTACTCACCAGCGCATTCCTCTCATGCTAGAAAAAGGTTGAAAACCGAGGCCCATCATGCCCTTGACAAAGGAGAAGCCACTGCTACCCCTTCCTAACCCTCCAATGGCTCTGACAAATCCATGTCTTCCTGGATGCATTTGAGGGACGATTGTTCCCACGTGATCAGCGAGATTACGCCTAGAGGCTTAGCGCAGCTAAAGGAAAATTTAGGAAAATCAAAAGGTGACAGTAGAAATCAAGGAAAGATTGCATCTCAGAGTGGGAAATATGGCTTTTGAGTTTTTTATATATTTTTTATGACAGTTGACTTCAAGATATTTGGGACAGCATCTTTTATTTTTGGATGTATGAGTAATACTTTTTTTTTAAATAATTTCAAATATCACGAGCTAAATTTTCAAATGTGGATATGATGATGGGAGTCACAAGGAGGTGTTTTTTTCTTAACTAACTAGTTATGTTGGGATTGTTATGAACTAAAGGGAGTCACAAGGGGTCTCACCTACTAGTTATTCTTTATTTATAACCCTTATTATGATTATTACTTTTCCCCCTTAACTAAAAATTTGGTTGAATCTTTAGTTAACTTAACTAATGAGGTGATTCAACTACCTCAACCAATTTTGATTTTATTAAAGGCAAAAGGAAAGGGAGGAACAATGAGAGGATAGAAGGAGAAGCATACTAAGGTTTGCTCTTTGAATTTATGTTGAGATAGTTCAGTTTTCATTCATTCCTTAATTTATCCCAAGCTTAATTATTTTTTATGATAGCAAGGTCTTATTGTAGAAAACAAGATTCAAGGTTGAATTACATCATTCAAACACTTGTTTTTCAGAGGTGTTGATCTATCTTTGATAGTCTGTGTAGACTTGTATGTTTGTGAATTGGTTTTCATGACTGACAAAGGCTATTATGCAGAGTCAAGTGGGCAGCAATCTGTGGCAATTGATCCAGCTTTTAGAGTTCAGTTTTGATTTTTTGTCAGAGGTCTTTTTGTATGTTCCATCAGAGATCTCTAAGTTTGACTTTGGTCCTAAATTTCTGCATGAAATTTTGTAAAGAGAGTGACTCTTTGGTGAATTGGAATGAAATAAAGGATTGCTTTATGTCTCGTCTATCTTGATTATCATCTTGGTGTATTTACTTATGTCTCTACATTGATTTCACCAATTGTTATGTTTAGAAAAACACATAAAAAGTGAATTTTCAGCAAGCTTTATTACTTATAAAAGACTATCCTAAGCACCATTAATTAGTACTTATGAGTTAGGATGTTATTTTTGTTGGCTATAAACGTAGGGTGATATTCCCGTCTATTTTTCTTTAGCCAAGAAGAATCTGATAATGTTTGAGTAAGATCATTTCATATATTTTCCTCAACACCCATCATGAAAGAAAAATTTTCCAACATTACAAGTAAAATAGCCCAGCAGGTAAATCAAAGGACAAGCAGTCTCGACAAGAAGCAACTATGACTAGAATGATAATGCAATCAAGTGTGGGGTCAACATTTAAATTAGCCATGACCAATATCAAGGAAAAATGTGTTGAGAAGATAAATCCAAGGATGCTCTCAACAAACATTTTGAAACAAGAAGACAGAAAAACAAAGGATGGAGAAACAACAATAGATAAGCACAGGTTTAATAAGCATCGTTGTTTGGCATCAACCAAAAGTAACTAGACTGGCCCCAAGCACCAAGACTATCCCAAAAAGGTGGATAATGAGGCTAGGAATGATCGAATTAAAAAGGGATTCATCACATGTCGACCTTGTATCTATTGTCAAAGAAAAAATGGCAATAAAAAATTTCCTTGGTCAACAAAAGAAAACAAGGAGAATGCACCATTAAGTGTCATCTGAAGAAACAATATCAAATCGGTCAAATAAGGAAAGGAGTGAAATTGAGAAAATAAAATCAAGCCCTTGTGACTCTGAAGAAGCCAATGAGACAAAGAAAAATGGTGCTACAACACAGAAACACACAGTTGAGTCAGTCCACACGAATGATTCGACCCACTGTGACTTGACACAGTAAGATAAATTAATATGGTAAGGCTAAGGAACATCAGTTGATTCATTCGAATGTGGAAGAAGAAAAAGAGAAAGAAGCACAAATACACAAAGGCATAGAAGGACAAGGAGAATCCCATAGTCAAGCAATAGAGCACACAAATCCTTCACAAAAATCAAGAGACAATGAGCCAATAATATTGTCGACAACCGAATTGAAATCCTAGTACAGACTAACAAAGAGGATGAAGAGAAATAGTAGGATGAGAAGAAGGATAAGGAACATGAAGTAGATATTGGGCCACACAATTCAACCCAAAATACTGACCCACAAGACAAAGGAGAGAGTAACATTGGAAAGGAAACCCCCAAAAACCAACTCCTCTTCTAGAGAGCCAATTTAAATATCAATCACTACCTCTAGATCATAATGAAAATCAAGAAAAGGATCAAGAAGATACTGTCGAGAAGGGCAAGGGTGAAAACATTGATAATAATGTTGAGGAGAACCCAGAAAACAACCTTGAGAAATACAAGGTGGAAAATACTGAGAATAAAGGTGAGGAAGAACCAGGAAATGATGATGGAAAATACAAAGGAAAAGAGTCTAATAAAAATAAGGATAAATATGCAAGGAAAGATAGAGATGAGGAGCAACAAAAGTAAAAATATGAAAGAAAAGAAGAAGAAGGAGAAGAAGAAGATAGTGCACAGGAAGGAAACCACATATGTAGTCACCACTTTCACAACATTCAGACTAGTTGACTCTTCTGAATCGACGACATAAATGATCTTTGATCCGTCGGTAGAATCTGACGCCCAAATTTTGGACTTATACAACAAAGTTACAAATCAATCAACAAGCATATGGAAAAGGACAATGAAGGATGGAGATTGATTATCAAAAAGAAAGGAGAAGGAGAATGAAGCACTACATGAATGCATAACACTAGTAAAAGAAAAACTCGATATAGAACAACCAATTCATAAAACAACCCCCCTGGAAACCATCAAAATACTAGTCGAGGCAGCCATCGAAGTGAAAGTTCAAAATCAATAGGAAATTAGTCATCTCGAGAGAGTGAATAAGTAAATGAAGAAGCTACACATTCAAACAATTAAAGCTAATCAAAATCTATCTACCAATCATATTACAACAATTCTCCAATCAAAGTACGATACATTCAAAGAAATCATATGAATCCTAAAAGGGGTAACTAACCAAGCACTCGCACTAAACACTCTGGTCAGTAACTGGCCATCTTACTTCACATCTGGCTACAGTAAATTAAGAGCACATAAGACAATGATTGAAGACTTAAATAAAACAAAGAACATGACATCTGACTCAAAATTGAAGGTATCCATGGCAACCCAAATTTCAAAAGAGAAAGAACTAGAGTTGCAACTATCTCAACAGGAAGTAAAGTAGTTTTGAGAAGGGAAGAAGGCCTAGACAGAGACAGATAACCCAATCAGTCATCTTGACCAAGTTATGGAAAAAGATACACCAGTAGAAGAGAAGTTCAACCTCGCATCGACCTCGGTACAAGATGCTCCCATAATATACAAGATGGATTTCTTAACCTATATGAAAACATTGGGGTTGGAGGCACATTATTCAATTGATAATTGGCATATGTTTACCCAACATTTGAAGTGGATGGCCCCAAACATTTATGAAACCAAATTTGAGGGTTTGTGTCTCAACATCTTACACAAAAAAAATAGTAGGATGATGCTTCATCATACATGAAAAGGTTTCAATTTTTTATCTCGACTACGTTCGATTCGAACTTCCCGACCGCAAGTCATCAATTAGTAACCCCATAAATTGTAGTAGAAGGAACAAAAGAGTCCCATTTAGACAAAGGAGTGACAACATTGGATTTGGAAATGCAATTACACCAGTGGCCTGAAACGATCCAAGAAGAAACAAGCGACAAGACAAAACAGTCGGAAGAACAAGTGCAACCTAAAGGCACAACATGATATATCAGTCATCGAATATCTTCATTTTTTACAAATGTATATATCTATATATAAATTTTGTATAAGTATAATATAATTTCATCATATGTGAAGAGGAAATTTTGAAGGATAGGTCAACCTTATCGATATAGACTATAAATTTTGTTTTAGATGGAGTCAAGTAGGATTCCACAGTGACAAGACAGGGCGATCACAAGAGAAGAAATCACATCAAGCAGTACAAATCCATAATCGTTGAAACCATTCCCTCCACTAGAAGCCACCCCATACATGTGCCAAAACCGCCATAAAACGACTAGGGAGGGGGGCATAAGAAATCAGTTAGAAGCAAAGCCCGCTTGTATGTGAATCAGAGCGGAAGTTATTAAAGTTGATCTATCTGCATGGATATTTCCTCTAGGAGGGACCAAGTTTCAACAGTAGCGTGAGGATCTTCACTTGTTTTCGAAAAGGAGAGAAGGCACCCTCTCCTTTCACAGTGGAATACTGCAACATCAATGGGACATTATGCAGTTCAACCTAAGGTACTTTGGCACCATCTTGTTGTCGACCGACTCATGTACAACTCTAAGAAAAGGGAGTCATAGTTGTTGGTCGTCTGCATCTATAAGGGATTGGGGTCAAGAGGAAGATTCAATTCATTCTTCTAGCCAACAAATCGCCACAGCAGTCAGAATCATCTGGTGAGAGTGGTGATCGAATCAAGTTTTGAGACAATAGGCCCCAATCCATGAGCACATTGTCTCTATGAGTTGAACTAGTTTGAAAGATCTAGACTAAATGAGCTCGGGTTGAAATATACATACTTCTTCTCAATTGTACAAAAATATGTTCTACTCTTCTAAAAGTGCATCAAGAACAACTTGAAAGAATCCAACAACATCAACAAAGGAAACCGCAAAATATCCAACCAAGTCATTCATTCTAAATATTCTCTCTCTCAATTCTAAACTCATAATCTTTCCTTCTAAAAAATTATTATCAATGTAATGGTCACACCCTCCCCCTTTCTAGGGGCGAGAAAGGAATTGAGGAGGGAGGAGATGTTGTAGGGGCTAGTTGACCTTGTTAAATAGACCTGACTGTCGATCAAATGTAATTCATTTGAGTATATGAGTTGGTCGAACAACCCGTTGGATTGACCGATTGAGGCACTTAGGAAGTTACAACAACCATGTAATTGTATACACAAGTATACATATGTGACTATGTAAGAGAGGAAAGGTTGATTGTTGTTGTACATAATAAATTTGTTGGGTATGTGTTATATTCTTTGTGTGTGTGTGTGTGTGGGCGCATTAGATTCGACAACTGCGTCTGCGGTTTTTTCTATTTTAGCGGTTTTTTCTATTTTAGCGGATTTTTCTTTTTTTAGCGGTTTTCTAATTTAATCCTGGATTAAGGGATTAGGGTTTTGGTAGCTACAGAATACCTAAAACATTGTATATATTGTATGGTGAATGGTGAAATTAATACAATGAAGAGTTGAAAGGTGCGGCACCAAGGAAGGCTGGTTTTCTACAGGTTAAGGGTTTCCAGCGTAAATCTATGTGTACTATGTGTATGAGCCATTGATTAATTTTTGTTTTGCTTAAGAATCTGTATGCATTGCTTTACTTCACAAGTTTAAAACTTACAAAAGTGTATATTGTTGGTTCTCCTTCTACTTTGTGTATGTTTACATATATGTCCTTGTGTGTGCATATATAATGTTGTACCATATATGTGTCTCTATCTAATGAACTACTAGTAACACTCTCGCACTTCCCCCTAGATTACAATAGAAACCTAGAATCTGTTTTTTCTTTGTTGGTTAGTTTAGTGACAATCTCTATTTCCCTTTCTTTTCATTTTTCTCTTTTTTTTGTTGTTATTAGGAATAGGTAGGTGTAATCTTGTCTAGGTTGGCCTATCAAATTCATAGCAACACTATATTTTGTTGTTTAGGTGATTTTATTGAAAATTTTGTGCATATAAGAGGATTTTTTGTTAGTTATTAGCTAGATTTTATCGACCATATACTATTAAATTGCATATAACTTCCATTGATGCTTGTTGGTTTGGATTTCTCATTGTATTTTACATTAGATTTTCATTGTCTATTTCCATTTATAAACATCAAAATCACTAACTCCTACAAGATAACCACCAAGGTTATCCTTTTTGCTTCATTCAAGAGGTACGAAACCCTCAAAAGCCATATTTTGGGTAAAGGCCCAAACACAAAACATAGCTATTAAAACATGCATATTGTCTCTCTTCTCAATAAATTTTAGTTTTAGGTTAAGAACAAATCTTTTGTAAATGCACAAAAACTTGCCACTTAAAGTTTATTTCTAGTTCAATACCATTACTTCTTAGTACATTTTATAGTTTCAAATTTGTGTTGTTTTCCACATGTTGTTCCTTAGGTTGTTCCCCTCTCTTAGAAGGGTTTCAATGTCAAGGCATAATGTGTAGGAGCACCTTTCCATGCCACTCTATGCCTTCAAGCTAGAGGGGGGTACCCTCAATTATCATAAATTATCATCCTAACTTGTCATAGTAGAACATTTTTTATCATGAAGCCCTTATTGGATTTATTACATAGACAAGTGGTGCATGAAAAATATCCCTACAACTATGATGATTTATGTTTGCTTTATAAGTGGTGTTAAAGGGAAAAAATACATAGAGATTGTTGAAAATAAAGTTCAATAATCCAATATTGGAAGGCACCCTAATCACGATTCCATATTCACAAGACATAGTGTAGAATAAAATGAACATGTATCATAAGAAGAGGGAAAATACTAATTTCTTATTTAATGAGTTCATTTAAAATTGAAAATCAAATGGACATGACAAGCATCTATCCATTGATTCATTCAACACAAAATATATGACAAAAAATGGATGAATGCATGCATAATTTTCTTGATTTTTATTATTTCACTAAAGGTAATGTGCCTTAGTCTTGATTATATAATAAAATCAATAGTTATTTGAATTACAATGAGGGAAAGAGATGGGGAGTATAAAATCTTAGTCTCGGGCCTCTATTACTTCCCAAAATATGGAGCTTACAATTATGTTTACAGAGAAGAGGAGAGTAATAATAGAAGGAATAGAAAATCAATGTGACATGTCCTCCCAGCATGGGGTCAATGAAACAATATTGGACAAATAAGGAGAGCAAGCCAAAGGATAGAGTTCAAGAGAAGGTTTGAGTGCAAGCAAGTCATTGAGTGAAAGCCAAATGATATAGTTAGAGTAGAATGATAATGTTTAATTCTCTCAAAATCTCAATGGCTTGTTAGTATCCAAATTTATGATTCTTTTTTTGACACCGAGGGATGCTTATATAGACTATGAATGTCTTGTTGATGTTTGTGATTGGTCCTTCCTCTCTTAGGGATGAACCCTCAATCAAGGGTTGCTACTCATCTCTAATGTCCACAAAATTATGGGGACATGTGAGAGTGAAACAAAAAATGGTTGCTTAATACTTTTGTTTCTTTTCCTTTCTAGAATCACTTCCCTTTTGAATTTGGGAAGGTGGTCTCACATGTGATGAAGCTACTTCTATGGGTAGTTGGGAAGGTTCATGCTATACATGTAACATCTAAGTCGGAGTAGGGAATTCTCGAGGTTCTCCTTATTGGGGATCCCTCATGGAAATTCATGTACAATTATGAGTTGTTACTACCCCTCCTCATTGACAATATTTTGACCTATCAAAATCCTAAATGACTTGTGTAACTATGTCTTGTCTATGTGGTTGATGGGGCCTAGAAAGTAGACAAGGAATTTCATTTGGGTTTAGGTGGAATTTGATGGGTGCAACTTATTGAAGGCCTCTAGGGGTGAGGGAAGAGTTCCTTTTCTTGTCACATTGGATAATCTATTCTTGGCTACCTTCAATAGTTTATTGTCCATACTACATAATGAAAATTCAACTTATCCATCCTACAAACATGGTAGGCCACAACCGGTCATAATTTCAATGTCAACCATAAAGTATTTAATGGGTTTTTCTAATGTAGAATCCCTCCTGTCAGTGATCCTCTATCTTTTCAATTTGTTAGCATAAGTATTGGTCTCCATAGATATGGACGTTTGATCCCTAGCTCCCAATAGTTCCAAGGTGTGAGATGGGATCTTTTTGAGTATTTGGTTAACTACCTTAGCCACTGCAACCTTGTACTCTACTTCCCTCCTAGTCTCATTTAGATATTTCATTACTTACCTATAAAGACCATCAAATTCTAGATAGTATTGGAGAAAATCATCCATTATTATTTAGTCAACTTAACCATTAAAAGATTGTTAAACTTAATCATTTTCTCAATGCTTGTACCTACAAACTAGCTTACAACATAATCATCCATAATAATCATAAGCCTCTCCAAATTACCCTTGACAAACATATTATTGTCTGGATTGTAATTCATCACTTAATAGACTAGCTATCCTTTGAATTCATAAATCCCATGCTAGAGCTCGCATTTCAAACACCTAAATCAAAAGTCGTTGCACATTATGAAAATACCTTTTCCAAAGTGTATTTAATAAATAATGCCTAACATTAGTTGTTAGAGGTCCCATATGTCACCAAAGGTTGAAACATAAACTTTTATTCCAAATTAAATAACAAATGATATTCAAAAGTCCAAATTGATTTTTTTTCGCTTGCCAGAACAAAGGAAGTCAAATATCAAAACCTTGTGGTACATTAAAAGCAGTTACAGAGCGCTTGAAGGCAATTTTATGAATTTTTTTGGTAGTCTCGTAATTAACATGCTATTGGCATGTGTTTTGGGAATGGTTTTCAGTTACGAGAGCATGAACATAAACTAGCACAGCCACATAATTGTGGCTAATCAACGTCGAAAGGCTGATAAGATTAAAATAATCCTTAAAAGAATATATTAAATTTTATTATTGATTAACAAATAAATGGTTGAGCTTCATTTATTTGGTGTTAATATTTTTATTTATGTTAATCAATTACGTGGCAATTAGTTAGTTATCAAAGTAATTTTTAAATATGATTAGGTAAATGTAAAAAAGTAAACACATAAACAAATGTCTTTATAATAGCTAGGAAGTTAATGATTGAAATCACAGCCATTTATTTTGTGTGACTACTAAGAATATTCCAGCCATATTTAATCATGTCCATAGAAAACTTATTAAGCACTAAACCCTTATTAAATCTGTCCATTGTCAATAGGTGTACACCTTTCGGCATAATTAAAACATGTACACATTTAATCATTGACGGTCCTCAAATAGAAGGACGCTTGGATGGTGGATAGATTAAGAGATACACACTATTTGGCTTACCTATTGTTTCACATATTAATATTAAAGTAAGCAAGGGATTGAAATTGGTCCAACTTTGGTTTATGGAGTTGTAATTTTGTGGAGTTAACTTGTTTAATCATGGCAGGGTGATGCTTGAAAGATTGAAAGGACGTGAAATTTAATTTGCAGGGTGTAGTAAACATAAGCAACTAAAGTTCCAAACATATTCAGAACTTGGTAGTGTGATTTCAAGGGAAGATAGGTTGCACTCACTTTTATTAAGTCTTGGTTTTGTAGAGATCCAGTGCATTCACAAACCAATTCAATGTATCCATAAATTAGGAAAATTTTACATAGTTTTGAGGAAAGTAATATTTATGATGAGTGATAGAGACCAAAGTTGACCTATGTAATAATTTGGACTATGAAGAGGTTTGCTAGTGTTTTGTGCTTATTAAAAAATAAAATAATTATTGTTAATGATGGCTCATTTTTATATGGCTTCATATTGCGTAAAGCAATAGTGTCTCCAAATTCTTATGGTCCAACCAACTTTATGTATTACATTGTAGCTTTACTCATGATACTAATTTACCATCATTCCCATTGAGGATATCCAATCCAACACTTTTTCATGTTCACTATTTTAGTAGGTTAAAATTGATAGAAAATCAGAATGGTGAACATCATATTTCAGTTTCCAATTCAAAAAAATGTTTACGAGGGTCCTTGGCCTGGAACACTAATAAAATTGGTCTGCATAACTATCAATTTGAAAGCAAGATTCCATATCATGGGCTTAAATGCTTATCATCATGTACATTTGGGAAATTATTTCAAATTTGTCGAAGATACTCTTCCTAAACTACTAACAAATTGAATGATAATTTAGCAGTAGAAGATTCAATTACATCTAATGCAGGATCAACTAGTGGAGCCAGTGATATAGCTAGGGGGCGATGGATAGATATGGAGAATAGTGCTTCAAAATATGTTAAAGATGAAAGCATGTATACAGGAAAAAATCCTAGGAGACATCATAGTAGCTTATGACAATTTTGCAACAATGGATGGATTCATCTCCTTATGTAAAAGATACCATTATTCCAACCGGTTGGACAAAGCTAATGGACCAAGGAATTGTAACAAGAATGTTGAAATCCTCAGTTTAAATGTCAACCCGGGGTTCTTGCAAACTTATAAGCTATTGTGCACTATATGTGCAAACTACACTAGGACAACTATCTATTAGAAATGAAACATGCTAACTTTAAGAATATAAGAACTAAGAAATAAAATGAATAATGAAGTTTGAAATTCAATTGCAATGAATGTTGTAAACTAATTGAAAGAACTATTCTAATAACAAGAAGGGATGCCCAATTTTAGCCTCTTTAATTCTATTTTTTAGATTTCCACTACGAATGGCTTATGCACCCATTCTACCCAAAGTCAAGGGTGTTAAATTTTTAATTAAAATGAAGTACCAAGGCAAGTGTTTCTCTTCCCTAGGTGCCTAAGGGGAGAAATTGCCGAATGTGGGTCTTAGTCAAACTAATTTGTGAGATGAAAATTAAAAGATAACTTTATGATTAAAGTGAGGGTGAGTGAAGAGACACCAAATCTCAGCCACCCATCTAATCTAATCTCAGTCGTTAGATTAGAAAACTCCTCACCTTCCCTCATGAGGTTGATTAAGGCAAGTGGGCGCACCCATTCTTGGGTAAG
>ML776849.1:589805-621322 GCA_009831015.1 Picea engelmannii | reverse complement strand
AAGAGACTCTTGGTGAGATGCCAAGAGCAAGGGAAGCTGAAGCATTCTTGTTGAGAGAACAAGAGAGAGCAAGAGAGAGGTCGAGCTGAAGAAAAGAGACAGCAGCAGAAATTTCTGGGAGTATTGGCATGCATTCCAAGGCTTCCGAATAACATTTAGTGGCACAAAAATTGAATCTTAGCAGAGTTTTGGCACGAATTTCGTGACAGTCTGTACAGCATTAATTGTCGTACAGTTGTACGAATTTCTGGTTCAGAAATTGAGGAGCAAAGCTACAGGAATGTCCAGATAAGTTTGTGTAAACATCTGAAGATGAATATGCTGTAAAAGAATTTCTCAGAAGCTCATAAATAATACAAAGCCCTCTCTAACTGGTTTTCCCCTTGTGGGTTTTTCCAGGGTCGAAGTTAGACCAAAAATCTTTGTGTCTATATTTTATGAGTTTTGCATATTGCTGATATTTTATTTCTGCTTTGAAAACGATGTTCAGAATTCTCATGTTTCAATTCTGAAATTTATTTCTGTTAAGTTTTTAGATGCTGAAACACAGTGCTGAGTATATGCTGAAACACCGCTGTGAGTAGATGCTGAAACACAGTGCTGAGTATATGTTGAAACACCGCTATGAGTAGATGTTGAAACATAGTGTTGAGTATATGTTGAAACACCGCTATGTTGAAACACAGTGCTGTAGCAAATGTTGAAACACATTGTTGTAGCAGATGCTGAAACACAGTGTTGTAGCAGATGCTGAAACACAGTGTTGTAGCAGATGCTGAAACACAGTGTTGTAGCAGATGTTGAAACACAGTGCTGTAGCAGATGCTGAAACACAGTGTTGTAACAGATGTTGAAACACAGTGTTGAGTCATATGCTGAAACACCACTGTGAGTATATGCTGAAACACAGGGCTGTAACATATGCTGAAACAGTGCTAAAACTGAGTTTGGCATTTAAATTTGACTGAAAAATCAGCGAGACTGAAACTGGGTTGGGATTTTGAAAAATTAACAAAGGGTTCCAAGAGCAAAGGGTGTGAGGAGTGTTGCCATTTTATAAGAGAGGAAGGAGGCAACAATCATAAAGATACCTAATCAACCAATGGTGTCAAGGAAGGATCACCTTAGAGTCATAGGATAAGCCAAGATATTGAGCAAGGGAGAGAAGAAAAGAAAATGACCATAAAGTAAATGCATAGAAAGGAAATGAACAAGAAGTAAAAGTGCATAAACTAAACTATTCTAACAACAAGCAATGACAAACCATAAAGCAAAATAGTAAAGGAAATGCATGAAAGCAAATGAATGCTAGAAATGAAAGCACATAAATTTAAGAAATGGAAATGAAGAAATAAAACTACAACTCTTGACAGAAAATAAAGCAACATCCATCTAATCTATATGTAGAGGGTATTCAACCTCCATTGCAGCTTCAAAGTAGGCCCAAACTCTGAAGCTAGCAATGCGGTGAATCCATTTAGATAAAAACACCATTTACAACAAGAAACTTGAACAAAAAATATGCATTACTTCCAAATTCAAATTTACAAATTGATGAATGACAATCCTCAAGAATAGACTAACTAAATCTATCAACTATGCTTCCTCTTATACTTGAAAATGAATCTTATTTAATCCTTTTAATCAATCCCTTCATTGATGAAGGCTATCCTACAATATCCTAAAACATGCAACATGTTTGGTGGGATTTACTCTAGTCTTCTAGAGAAGGTGAAGGAACAAGATCCCTTAAAAATCACAGCAGTCGTCAAGTTGGTCTGGAGCCATGAATGAGAGAGATCAATCTTCTCTCAGTGAGTCGATTTCCTGCACTTAACCTTTGGGGACTACATTAGTCTTCATATATAACATATGCAATAATAATAAAAACCACAAATCACTCTAAGATCAATCATATGTAACATTTCAACTTGAATTAAGTTAATCATATATAATAAGATAAAATATTCATATTGGTCATCAAAAGGGTGATTTTTTCTCATGAAGGTTATGGATTAGGGGCACAAATGTATTGAATGTAGAAGTAGAATGGGCCATAAAAACAGAGAGTTTGGAGGCCCATCATTACCCCCCAACTGGAAGTTTTGCATGCTCCGATGTAACAAAAAAAATCCCTTAAAATTAATCTATGTGATGCTCAATCCTCTTTTGTTCTTATTCCTTGGGTGTCATTGAGTGTTTGGAGATATTGGAGCTGTTGGAAAATTCATTAGAGCATTTGCAATTTGGTTTCCTCTGTTTTCTTGATTGCTCCAATAATGGTTTGTAATTGAGTTTTTCGAAAAGTATATCCTCAATATCCCTTGATGAAATTTGTATGGAAAATAGATAAAGATATCCTCTATACTCTGTGAAAATTTCTTTTATTTTATGGCATGAGTGAGAACCAACCAAAAAACTTGAACCACTCAGTTTTCTTCTGAGTTTTATGTATTGTTCTTGTAGGGGCTTGTAATTAAATTCTTTGGCCCACTTAAAAACCAATATCCTCTGATACAATTTTTATAGGATATATAAGAATATTTCCTATACACCCTCTAAAAAATTTAGATTTGTATTCAAAGTATTGAGTGAAAACCAATCAAAACACTAGAACCACTCAATTTTCTTCTGAGTTTTCTCGAATGTTCATGTAGGGGGATGTAATTAATTTTTTTGGCCCACTTAAAACCAACATAACTTGATGAAATTTTTATGGGACGTATAGGAAGATGTACTATACACCCTATAAAAAATTTAGATTTTGAATCAAAGTGATTAGTGAGAACCAATCAAAACAATAGAGCACTCTATTTTTCTTAGTTTTCGGGGCTGCTTTTGTAGTGGTCTATAAAAAACTGTTTTGGACTACTTAAAACCAATATCATTTGATGAAATTTTTAGGGGATATATATAAGAATGCATTCTACACCCTTTAATAATTTCAAAGTTTGATTCAAAATAATCATTGAATTCCAATCAAAACATTGGACCATTGTCATTGCAGAAATCTTGGAAGAATGTGAACAATTGGAGTGCTGAATTTATTCTTCGCCTGCTTCTTTTCCTTTGTTCTTTGTGACAATATTCAATCATATATCCTTCATGTGAATTAATTACTTAATTTGATCATGGATTATTGGATTCATGATATTTTAGTATACTTAGATCATAGCATGAATCTCCCCCCTCCCTAGCTTGATTTTTAATGACCACGTTGATGAAAGATATTAGCGGATTAGGAATTTGAAGTCAAGTTTAGGGGTTGATAACTATAGAATATGACAATATATATATATATATATATATATATATATATGATCAACTCAAAATAAGAGAATTGTAACATACCTTTTTCTTATTGCGATTCAGAGTTGATTTTGCGACAGGATGTTCTATCCTCTATAGTGAATTCTTAGCCTCTTTGTATGCTTTGAAGGTTTTGATGTTGTAGGTGGGGCCCTTTGTAGCTTCATGTAGGAAC
Source organism: Picea engelmannii (assembly GCA_009831015.1). Taxonomy (NCBI): domain Eukaryota; kingdom Viridiplantae; phylum Streptophyta; class Pinopsida; order Pinales; family Pinaceae; genus Picea; species Picea engelmannii. The sequence goes on along the minus strand of ML776849.1, from coordinate 617,838 downwards.
AAGATATTTCTCTTCTTATCACATGGAAACTATATTGATTTGAGATTCATCACCCTTCATTGAGGCTTTATACTCTTGTGTTATGATGTATACTCCACAAACCTTCATTCATTCCCAAAATTTAGGAAGTAAAAATGGTACTCATGGTGTATTAAAAGCTCACCACAAGTTAAGCATTTCTTATTAATTTTGTAGAAGAACATGCTTATAAATATCATGATTTCTTGACAAGCATCCTATAATTATGTCTTTCAATTATTGCTTTGTTGATGAGAAAATGACTCCATAACTATTTGGATTAGAGAGTTTGAATAATTTGGAAAAAGCCTCCTCTGAACCTACAAATTTATTGTTGAAATAGGAATAGGGGATTGCTTGGCTGAACCTTCCAACAAAGTGCTATTTCATGTAGTTGTTGATGATGTCTTATATAGATTTTCAAATTCTAGGGCTTGAATTCTATAGTAGACCACTACTTTGATGATGGGAAAATGAATCATGTAGCTTTTCTTCACCATTCTGCATGCTTTTGAGGGTTGCAAAACTAGTCATATGAGCTAGTGTACATTCTTTCATGCATGAGAGAGAGATTATTGAATGATGGAAGTGATTACTTAATGTAGCACCCTTGACAAATCGATGCACTTTTGGAAGTGGCATCCACCATCATTTCCACCTTTTGTGATAATATGCTTTCCAATAGCCTCTTTTTTGTCTATTTGTTGACTAATGTTGCCAAATGATGCCATCTTGGATTCTCATCAACTCATCTCAATGGACTGAAGTGACCCCTTGACATTATCACTTGACAAGCATGAATGCATTTGTCTTAGAGATGATTAGTGAAGGTTGCTTTGAGAATCTTCTCTTAATATTTCCAAAAGCCTGACACTCTGAATTATTAACATTTCCCACATGATGCAATTAATACCAACTTCATAATCTGCTAATTATCTTGCGAGCCATCTGCATACAATGATGTTTAGCTTGTGTTGAGCACTCAACACACCCTCAAAATTTCATGAATTTTGGGGTACCACTTTGCTTTCCTCTTGATCTCAGATTTTGATTTAGCTTGATCATAGTTTGTTTTAAACTTTCTCTTGATCGATTTTTCTCATCCAGTTGTGTCCCAAGCCTAAACTAAATAATTATTCGAAATAGGAGAACACATATGGTTTCATTTTGAAGCAAAAAGAGTTCAAGACTTAGATATTTTGCAGAAAAGGAAAAAACCCATTAAAATCCATGACTTTTCTGACTCCCGACAAACAACCTTGTTGATCGCTAACAGTGCATCAGGCATCACCCACCTCTGTTGTAATGTCCCCAAGGCCGAGACCTATTGTAAATCATGTTCTAAAAGGAATTGTAATTATGTTTTATAGGCTGGTGAGCCAAGTTTTTATAAGTTGGTGGCTTATGTGTTTGTTAGGCCAGGGAGCCTAAGTGTTGAAGGGTAGGAGCCTGTTGTTGTAGATGTAATCATGCAGAACAAATTAATAAAAATTTGTAAACACCGCCAGGTGTATATCGACCACAATGAATGAGTGAAGGGGAACTGAGCTTCCACAGAGAAGGCAAGGGATTAGGGGTTGGAAGGTGGGAAAAGGGGCTAAGTGTGGATACGGCCTGAGTGGATACGACCTCTGAGCAGTACGACGGATCCAACCTCTGCAGAAAAACCTCGTACATATTCTGAACTGAAAAACCTGTGTTCATCTAGAGAATCTGTGTGTACCCTCTATCTGAGATCGAGCTTGTGCATGGGGTCTCTATCCCAAAGTCGTGACCGTGAGCCATTCGGCCATTGTTGAGCCTATAGGAAAGCCACGTCAGTTTTCCCTATTGATTGTTGTGGCCACGCTGTGCTGGACTCTGTGTGGCTTGTTGGCCAGTGGAGCAACACTCTCTCCAGGAGAGAGAGTGTACAAAGGAAGGAGAGAACTCCTGGAAGGAACCTTGTAGCTACCACAGAGCTCGGAGTCTTTCGATCCAGCCTGTTTTTGTAACCCAAGGCAAGGGAGGTTAGCAGTCGAAGGACTATCCAGGTGACAGAGAAGGTGTATACTCCTGGGGTAGAATAGGCATGTGGGGAATGAGGGTCTGTGGGAAGTGAGCGTGAGAGGTTCCTGGGAGAGAATCCCATCCTTGTGGTTGTGTGTTGTTTCCCTGTAACCTCAACCTAGCCTAGGATTCCTTGTCTTGGGGTGGAGCTTAGTCCCAGCTCGGGGGTGACCCATTGTTAAGCTGATGAGCAGTGTGGTCTAAGGCTGGGAGGTTTGTGGATGGCCTACACTTGGTTGGTGGAATCTACCACTGTTCAAAGATAAGTACCAGATGACGCTTTAATTATGTTTTTGTATCTCTGTGTATTATAATCATCATGTATTATGTTGTGTATATGAATTGATGTTAAATAGTATTGATTGTTGATTATGGCAGTAAATCGTATGATTACTCTGTGTTGAATGTGTTTAACTTGTTTTGAATGCATGTGATTAATTGTGAGTGAGAATGTTGTTATTCCGCGTAGTAACACCTACATAGTAGTGAGTGAAAAGTGGTGCTACATCTGTGCACAAAATTGAAAACAGTTGAATAATATTGTTGATCGTCGGTGGCGATCACTGCTTGATGCAAAACATTTGAAATAAGTCCTCAACTCATTGACGGTGATGAATGAACTGAGAAAATCAGTCACGACCATCCGATGCAAGCATCGAATCAATCTTGACCATTGGTAGACTAAGTCGAGATTTGCCCAATCTTAGTTGTACAAGTGTCCACATCATCTGATAGAAATCAACCTTGTATTTCCACGTCACCCTCCACGTAGACCTCCATACTTCCATGTCATCAAAGTAACTCCATTTCAACACGTCAGCTCATACAATCCTTTGAGTCTGTTGGTTTTTGGAGGATTTGATGGTAGAGTTGGAAACACAAACACTGATGAAAGTATGTCCACACTGATGAAGTTCATCAGTCGTCGGTGAAATATGTTCCTATTGCGAGAAATGACAAGATGGGTCTCCTTACAGATGGTTGATGCTTCGTTGACATCATCATTTCACATTCCAAAATAGGCCTTTCCACACACGAAGGATCTCGTCGATGGCTGAACTCTTGGAGGAATTTTGAATCTAAATTTTTCATTATGTACCTTCTTTTGATCATGACCATCGAAATTTTAAACATAGGATCAATTGCTCACATGGTTTTAACTAGAAACTTGTGCTCACACATGATTTTATCATCACTCAACAACCAATTAGATCATGCCACGTCAAACCTAGCACTCCCATTTGACATTGTAGATGAAAACTCACGCGCCTGCCATTGTACGAAAACATGTGTGGGACACGTAACCACCCCGAAAAGCATATTGTGCACCAATAGAAAGAGAGAGTTTTAACATGAGATATCATTGGGATCAACGATGAGCAATGAAATGAAATAAGCTCGAACAACCAACAACCTCAAATCCCTAAGCCCCAATGTAAGAAACCATTGTGTTCCAAATCATGATCTTTTGAAAGTGTCGATGAACTAAAAGACTAGAGTTTTTGTGCCATTGTTTGACATAATCCATTAATGTCAAGAATGGCACGTAGGTGATGCATTCAAGCCTACAAGATTTGCAATATCCCACTGTGCCTTATGATTTTAACTATCGGATTTAAATGGTAAGAGTTGGGGTATATGAGCTAAAATGTTTTCTTTGTTTAGGCATTCTTACCCTTGAGTGTTTAAGAGAACTCACATAACAAAGAATGTCTCAAGATGAGACAATGTGCATATTAGAACTATATTTCTACTCAATTCATAGTTTTGTGACCAGAATCGGTATGTATTAATGTTGATTTCCTGATTTTTCACCAGGTATGCATTTTGATTGTATAATTGTTATATTTTTCAAATGATATGGATAGATTGTGAGATAAATAACATTGTTTATGTGCAGAAAATGCCTCTACGCAAACCTACTACTCGACAGTCCCCAAAAATGCCTAAGGGAAACAATGTTTTGACAGGTGAGACATCCAACCCAACCATTATTGAAGAGACAAAGAAAACGAACAAGGAGGAGCTTGTAATTCGACTTCCATAGAAGAAATTTTTCATCTAGCCACTATTGTATAAATACATAGAGTCAAGCACTAGGTATAAGGTATTTTTTCCTTCCTAGAATGATCTATTCAATAAGATTAAGCATTCGAATTTCCCAGAATTCACGCCTCACTGCAGTCTAAAAATTATTATTCGAAATAGGAGAACACATATGGTTTCATTTTGAAGCAAAAAGAGTTCAAGACTTAGATATTCTGCAGCAAAGGGAAAACCCCAATAAAATCCATGACTTTCCTGACTCTCGACAAACAACCCTGTTGATCGCTAATAGTGCATCAGGCATCACCCACCTCTGTGCACAAGATTGAAAACAATCGAACAATATTATTGATCGTCGACACACATCAATCGTCAGGGTCGATCACTGCTTGATGCAACAAATTTGAAATAAGTCCTCAACTCATCGACGATGATGAATGAACTAAGAAAATCAGTCACGACCATCCGATGCAAGCACCTAATCAATCTTGACCATTGGTAGACTAAGCTGAGATTTGCCCAATCTTAGTTGTACAAGTGTCCACGTCATCTGATAGACATCAACCTTGTATTTCCATGTCACCCTCCACATAGACCTCCATACTTCCATGTCACCAAAATAACTCCATTTCACCACATCATCTCATACAATCCTTTGAGTCTATTGGTTTTTGGAGGATTTGATGGTAGAGTTGGAAACACAAACACCGATGAGAATATGTTGACATTTATGAAGTTCATTGATCGTAGGTGAAATATGTTTCTTATTGTGGGAAATGACAAGATGGGTCTCCTTGCAAATGGTTGAGAATGAGAAAGTGAGTGTGTGTAAGAAGTGAGGCGCTAGCCTCTTATTTATATCAACTTGGCACGTGTGAAAGGTCACCATCTGGTAGGGCTAACCTCTCACTCTGGGTGGGTAAACCCACCTTTAATTAATTATGGGTCTTCCATTATAATTGTTGGGGCCGACTTCTTATTCTGCACTTTGTAATTGTCCGATGACCAATCTGCAAAAGGGGATTTGGTCCTTATACAATTACCGACATGATTAATCCTCAATGGGGATTAATCCAATAACAATTATAATAATAATGACATGATTAATCCACAATGGGGATTTAATCCAATAATAATAATGACATGATTAATCCGCAATGGGGATTTAATCCAATAACAGAATAATAATAAGAATGCTCTTCCCAGTTACATTATTTCAACACAATTTACTCAGTTGTACAGGGAGACGAGGTTAGCATATACAGTAAGCGACCCTCAAAATCTGAACAATTTCCCTATTTACATTGCAAATCAAGATTTAGGAAATTGTATCTTATCTTTTGATGACAGTTTAGATGGTTGCACAGAGCAAAACGATATAGAGCATGAAGAGTTAGGTTACATGATCGAGGATATGTGTAGCACCGGTATCTGGAAATGTTTTTTGACGGTGCCTCGTCTTGCAAAGGGGCTGGTGCAGGAGTGTTTTTTGTGGCACCTGAAGCAAGGTTCGTTGTCCCTTTTTCTTACAAAATACAATGGGATATAGATTATACTAACAATGTATGTGAATACGAAGCCTTGGTCTTAGGATTAGAGGCTGCTAGGAGGCTAAAAATAAAAAACCTAGAGGTATACAGAGATGCGGAGTTGATAGTCAAACAAATAAATTGGCAATACCAAGCCAAGAATCCCAGATTAAGATCGTACAAAAATTGTGCCTAGGATCTGATGGAAAACTTTTTCTCGTCTGTAAATGTCCACTTCATCCCACGCACATAAAACTTACAGGCTGATGCATTAGCTAAGGCAGCTTCAACTTTCACTCCTCCTACAACCTTTAAATTGAAGTATCACATAGAGATAAGACACAGACCATCTATACCGGATAATATCCAGCACTGGCAGGTTTTTGAGGATGATGAACAAATTAAGAAGTTTCTTGAAGCAGTAGGTGAATTTTCYGAAACTCACATGGATCAAGAAAATCAGAATGACCCTATATGGATCATGCAAGAAGGAGAGGACCCTCAAGCTTTCCAAGACAAAATCGCAAATCATCTCATGTTGGTCCTAAAAAATAACCAGATTCCAAAAGGATTGATCCCTCTAGAAAGACTGTTTGATCAAAATGACATACTTGTAAAATCCACCTTACAACCCCAACCAAAAGAGGTCGAGGACTGTGACATAAGAACCAAAGAAGAGTCCAGGATGGTTAAAATATCTAAACTCCTCCCCCCTAAAATAAAAGGCAAGTATAAGGACCTACTCAGACAATTTAAAGATGTTTTTGCCTGGTCTTACGACGATTTAAGAACCTACGACACTACCGTGATTGATCACAAGATACCTCTAAAGCCTGGGGTCAAACCTTTTAGACAGAAGCTTAGGTAGATCAACCCCATTTTATTGCCTGTGGTCGAGAGAGAAGTAAAGAAGCTTTTAGAGGCGAAAATTATAGTACCTCTGAGACATTCCGACTGGGTGGCAAACCTGGTCCCGGTCAGAAAAAAGAATGGGGAAATTAGACTGTGCGTGGATTTCAGAAATCTAAATAAATCCTCCCTTAAAGACAACTATCCGCTACCTAAAATGGATCATGTGTTGGAAAGGGTAGTTGGGGCAAGCAAAATGTCTATGATTTACGGTTTCTCTGGATATAATCAATTTGCCATGAATGAACAAGATAAAGAAAAAACAACTTTTACTACCCCTTGGGGTACATTCATGTATGATAAAATGCCTTTCGGTTTGATGAATGCAGGAGCCACCTTCCATCGCTCTATGAACATCACTTTCATTGGAGAGAGGGATAAGTTCGTAGTCATCTATCTCAATGATTTAATGGTTTTCTCCAAATCCGACAAAGAGCATTTGATACATCTTAAACAAACATTCGAAAAATGTCGCAAGTTTGGTTTGTCCTTAAACCCCAAGAAATCACACTTCGCCATGCAAGAAGGTAATATTTTGGGTCATATTGTATCTAAGGATGGAATTAAGATTGATCCTAAGAGGGTTGAAGCGATAGACACTATAAGCATTCCTAGAAATGTAAAAGAAATTCAATCTTTCCTAGGAAAAATAATTTTTTTACGAAGATTTATCCCAAATTTCGTTGAAATTGTAAAATTTATTACAGATATGCTGAAAAAGAGCAGCGAAGTAAAGTGGACAACAGAGGCCAAAGCGTCGTTCGCACACATTAAGAAATTCATAGCCGAGGCACTTGTATTGGCAAGCCCCGATTATCTAAAAAAAATTCATATTTTCTCATTTGCCTCCGAACACACGATTGCTGCGGTGCTCCTCCAAAAAAACGAAGAGGGTTACGAACAGTCGATCGCCTTTTTTAGCAAGAGCCTCAGAGACGCAGAAATTAAATATGATATAATAGAAAAACAAGTGTATGCCATGGTAAAAGCACTGAAGGCATTTCGAACATATGTATTACACTCCAAGATAATCGCGTACGTACCTACAAGTTCTATGAAAGATATTTTGGTTCAACTAGACAGCGATGGGAAAAGAGGACGATGGCTTGCCAAGATTCAAGAATTTGACCTGGAAATCAAACCTACTAAACTGATAAAGGGACAAGGCCTGGCCAAACTTATGGCTGAATCAAATCTCAGATCTCTGGATATAAACTCCCTGCAGGAAGGTGAGGAAGACATGAACATAAACGAGCTTGATGAACGAGCAAGTGCAATTAAAATCGAGGAGAAGTTCATACCATTGGAATGGTACAAAAACATAGTATCCTACCTGTTGACTCTAAAATGCCCAAGTGAACTATCACCATAAAAATCCATGACTTTAAAGCTTCATGCGGTTAAGTATTGTATTGCCGAAAATCAACTATATTAGAAAGACCCACTCGGTTTCTTGTTAATCTGCTTAGTAGAATCGGAAACAGAAAGGGTTATAAGTGAATTTCACGAACGAGTGTGTGGAGGACATCACGCGTGGAGGGCCACAGCTTACAAAATCCTAAGGGTTGGGTATTACTGGCCAAAACTTTTCTCACACGTTAACGCCAAGGTCCGAGCCTGTAACCCTTGTCAGCTATTTGCAGGCAAATAGAAACTCCCGGCGCTACCTTTAGTTCCAGTCAAAACTGAAGCCCCTTTTCAACAATGGGGCTAGATTTTATAGGAGAGATTAATCCACACTCTAGCACCCAACACAAGTGGATCTTAACTTCCATAGACTACTTTACTAAATGGGTGGAAGCTATTCCAACCAAAAGGGCAACTGACTCGGTGGTAATAGATTTCTTAGAAGACAATATCTTGTCAAGATTTGGCTGCCCCCGAAAGATAGTCACATATAATGCCCAGGATTTCAAATCTATGGCTATGATCAGCTTCTGCCAGAAGTATAATATTATTCTTGGCCATTCTACAGCGTACTACCCCCAAGGAAATGGATTGGCTGAGTCGTCTAACAAGAGCCTGATCAATATAATTAAGAAAGTGTTGGAAGAAAACAAAAAGTCTTAGCATGTGTATTTAAAGTACGCATTGTGGGCGAATTGTATAGGCACTAAAAAGTCTATCGGCATGTCCCCTTTTCAGATGGTATATGGGACAGACGCAGTGTTACCTATAAATTTATCTCTCCCAGTGATGAAATTATGGCAAGATCAAAAAGAAGAACCTAATCATCTCACCAGGAGGATAAACCAGTTAATCAAGGTTCAACAGCACAGGGTCGTAGTAGATGAAAGGTTGCAGAAGTATCAAGATGACATGAAGGAATTATTCGACCGAAGGGCAAAGGACAGAGATTTCCTCCCAGGTGATTTAGTATTAAGGTGGGATGCAAGGAGGGAAGAAACAACGAAACATGGTAAATTCGATCACCTCTGGTACAGGCCGTTCAGAGTCTCGGATCTCGAAGGAAAAAATTATTTCCTACTAGAAAATCTAGACGGTGAAATCCTCAACGCCCCTATCAACGGGCGTTACCTAAGGCATTATATGACATAAGCAGTCGCCAAAAAAAAAAAAAAAAGAAGAAGAAAAGATTTGTATATTCATATATAGAATTTTTTACATATGTATATATATTTCATTACGCATTGCTATTTTGATTTCCTTTTCTTTTCGTAAATTATCGACACCTTTAAAAAAGCCTCGATAACCTTCATATTTGCCTTTTTACAGGTTTCCAGCAGCAAACAGAACGAGCAGGAGAGGTACACAGAAAGTCGAGTATTGGAAAATAAATTGGCTTAAACAGGTGATATAAAGGATTTTTGAGAGTTTGAGAAGAAAATGAAATGGTAAGGTAAAGGAAAGATTTCCTAAAAGACTTGTTCTAAAGGGATATCAAAGAAAACCAAGATAACCTCATAAGATACAGTAACATCGTCTGAACTAATAAATAAAAGAACATTTCCATGGTTAATCGTTTATGAAAGAATCAGACGAAATAAACAAGTTACTCAAAGTAAAGTGCCCCTGAAAAAGATTTTCAAGAGTCAGTTTTGATTTTTGGACCTCTATTTTTCAGTTTATAGATCTTCATCTGTCACCCTTTTCTGTTTTCTGGTTTACCTTTGAAAAGCCAACATCTTTCCGGTTTAGCATACGTAGGGAGAAGAGATTATGTTTTAACCTCAAGAGCTTCAAAGCAGATTGTGAAAAGTAAGCTAGTCTTCACAACTCCTCTGTCCCCTGCTAAACAAAGTGACGCTTAAGTGATCCTGACTTTTCTAGGTTTTTCAACAGTTTCGGAGGATTGAGGCTTGCTCAAATAGGACACCCCAAAAAATTAATTTTTCCCTTTCTCCCTGCGAACGAAGGTGTTGTGAAAGTTAAGGAAAGGTTGGTACCGAGTAATCAAAGTAAGTTGACAGACCTATATTGCAAAATATTACACAAATATCAGCCCTCATATAAACTGATTGTCCCCATCTTCACGCTCTAAAAAAGAAAATTATAAGACAGGTGGTGAAAGGAATTTCAGAAATGATTGCCCCCATCTAGTCCAAAAGATGATGAAAGGAAATTCAGAAATGATTGCCCTCGTCTCAGCATTTAAATGCATAAATATATTTCGAAGTGGTGAAAGGAAATTTAGTAAAAAGGGCTAGATAACTTCACCAGGGTACTAAATAGGCTCGCTGGCAGTGAAGCAATATCTGAGATATCTATAAGGTTGTTATACATGAATATCACTCTACTTTGGTAACCAATTCTTTTTTAAAACCTTATCTACATCCCAAGTTCAGACAGGGCTTCCTGATTAAAAAATTTGATGCAAGTCGATAGCCACAAGATCTATTGGGTCTCCTAGAATTGTTTTGATTGTCTTAATGCAGACCTAAATTCAGTAATGAGAAGGAGAAAGTCGTGAAAGGGACTACAACTGAGTTTAAAAAGTATCTGAGTTTTGAAAGCTTTTCGAAGGTAAAAGACGGAGTCCCTTTCCCCTTTGGTATCCTATTCTAAGGAACATTTTCGTTGAATTAAAGCCATTGACTCCATTTACCCAATATAGGCACGTGGTCTAATGTTCTTCCCATCTTGCAGGAAAACGGGATCCCTAGTTGGAGCCTATGTTGGAGTCACCTTTGTTTTTTAGCCTGTTTAAAATTTCATATCTTAATGTTTGAAATCAAAAACCGGTTTTCATAATCTCAGAAGTCTCATCGCACAAGCAATGACGGTTATCATACTCTTAAGGCAAGATTTATTTTTTAATCGTTTAATCGAGTCTCTACTTTTGAAACTCGAGATGTCGCATGTCGGGAGTTATAGATCACATAGTTTACAAGTCCCAAGGGGCGAAACGGTGAACTAGTTTGAAAAAGTTTACCCAAATCCTTACTGAGAGTAAAAATACTCTAAACTGCAGTTAAGCATCATCGGGATTTCGTGTCTTGGTGTTTGCTAGCTTCAAAAGTATTACCGTTGTAACCCCAATAGCCGAAACCGCGAGATTCTTGTTTTAATAACTCGGGTTAATGTTAAAGGTAAAAATTTTAGCCGCGGTTAAGCTCTGTCAGGAATTCGCAACTCGGTGTGTTTTCCCTCAAAAGTTATACCTTCAAAGCCCCGAGTCCCGAAGTCATGATAAAAATAGAAACGTAATTAATTAAACACTTAATCCGGTTTTATCCTCCAATTTAATTAAATTATATCATCACGATTTCGCAATTCAACATACGAGCCTCCCGGAAGTTATACCTTCGAAGCTCCGAGTCACGAAGTCATGATCTCGCGATTTCACAACTCAACATACGAGCCTCCCGGAAGCTATACCTTCGAAGCTCCGAGTCGCGAAGTTGCGATATAAATAAAAACATAATTAATTAAACACTTAATCTTGGTTACGTTTTGTATTAATCAAAGCTAATTGTCGCAATCTCGGGTTTTGGAGGTGTAAAGGGTTAAAGTGAAAACTCTCAATGAGGCGAGTGCCGAAAGATTAATTAACATTTAAAAAGGACCGATTAATCAAGCTAAGCCAGCATTTTCATTGTTTTAATACGAAAATTAATATGCACAGTCTCTGAGGCGATTTTAAACTTTCCTTACACCAACTTGCATTACGAACTGTAAAAATTTATGACAATAATTGGAAATGAGGCGAATTGACAAGTAAGGGTTTGGTTTTTATTGCTAAGTTTATATTTAAGAACGATTTGACCATTCTGTCCCTAAGGATGACCTAGTTTTAAATAGTCGAAAACATGGATTTTTTGTTTGTTGTTTCAAATTTCATTTCTATTCTACGCAGAGACAACTTTTCGCGAGCGAACTAATTTCTGTATGTATATTATCGTAGGAGAGCTAAAGTAGAATCCCCCATCATGGCCCCGCGAAAAGCATCTAAAGCCACTGTTGAGGTTTCAGGACAAGGTTCAGACAATGTTTCTGATACTTCACCTCGAAGTGTCGACTCTATCAAGACCTGGTCACATATTTCTGAGGTTCTATAGTCTGAATTGGTAGATGTTTCGGATGATTCCAGTGGAAATGAAAAAGATGACCTGGTCACCAAGTATAAGATCGTCGTCCAGGCTCAAATGCATAAAGTGGCGGCTAGGCCACGTCTGCTCCCTTATTACGATATGGTCAGGTGGGCATTAGACCATGTAGATATACCAACCAGAACCATCATCAACGAACAGAGGGTCACCATTGGGACTTTCAGACCTGAACAATTGCAAGCTATGTACAAGTTACCAGCCATGTCGGACTTTGTTTACAATGTCGAATTCCTGGAGACTTTTAAATAGAAGGAATGTGCGCAATACGATAAGACTATGTCTGGTTTAATCAAAGATTAGGTTTCACACCCTACGAAGTTCAGGGTGGACAGTAATGGTATATATTCAATAGCTTCTCTGGAACCACAGTTCAAATATATCACTATGATGACCTGCAGATTATATGGGAGAGAGGACACCACACATTTTTTCCTTTAGTGGGTGCCTCTAATTCACACGGTCGCCGAAGGTTGTTCCTTCAACTGGGATAAACTATTGTCTGATAGTTTGACCAGTTGAGTTACAGAGTATCGAGCGCAGAGGGAGAGCGGAAAGATTACTTCATTCTTTATGTCCGCGCATATCATGGATGCCGTATGTTTTCTGACACCTTTTCCTTTGATGAGTTGGAGCTAGACTCCATCGGAGGCTGAGCCCATCCATGTCTACCATTCAAAGTTGTGGGAAGACAAAGCCTCAGATTTTGTGTATGAAATCTTTAACTGGGTGATGGTACCACTACCTATCACTATCTTTGGCCACCCGCCACCCAGGATCTCAGACAGTATTGCGACAAATCTGAGCAGTATAGCCGACTGGTACGTGGAAGCGGAATTTTCATATCTCGGGGTTTTCGGTGCCTCTGTTCCTCCGAATGCATTACCATTGTTCATACCCGATAGGTTGGCTTGTCGTGAGGTTTCCAGACAAACCGTAATCGGTGGCATAAGCAAGGAGCTTAAGGGATATTCTAAGAAGGTATGGCCACCTTTTCCTATTCATTTAAGTTCCTATTCTTTGTTAGATTTCGGGCATGCTAAAGCTAAGGCAGCAGCCCTAGAGGACCTGAAATTGGTTCATGTCGAATTCAAAAGCCACGATCCATAGAGGGTCATAAGTAATCACTTAGCCATTTGTGGGCTAAAAAGGTTTGAACATGAAAATTCGCCCTCGGATGACATTTTTCGAGGCGCGAGATCTTATGCCGAGGTGTTGGCTCGGATACAAGCCTTGGCACTCGAAGAGAGGGCCGATGTTTTAAAATTCCAAGAACATCGACGGAGTTGTCTTCCCCCAGTATTGCGGGCTGAAAACCCAATAACAATAGAGGTGCAGGAAAAAGGAGCCGAAGGCTCAAAAGATTCAGCACCCAGGACGGGGAGGAGCAAACTAAGAGTCTGAAACCGGAAATAAAAACTCTCGACCACTGAAAAAGAAAATTCCAGTTACCACTCCAGGCCAGTCAGCTAAGCAAATCGGAGATCCCATCGCCTCCATTACTCCCTTACAGTCAACTCAAGGGAACATAGATGCATGGTGGATTTTCAACGAAGAATTGAGACCTATAAGGGTGGAAGAGCTCCCTCCAAATGAGTTCTTTTTTGATAAAAAGAGAAAAGTTGTGGTAAAAAGAGAATTTTATCAAGAAGAGGGATCAACGGCCAAGAAGTTCAAGGTGTTGACTGATGGGAAAGATAAGAAGAAAGAAGAGTTTGCTACAGAAATAGCCGAGACATTAGGGGCGTATGCTACGGAAAACCAATTTTCAGTCGGGGCATTTAAAAATCGACTAAAGCGAAAAAAATCGCCTCATCAAAACCGTAGAAGCTAAACTAGCCACAGCATAGGAGGCTTCCAAGGACCTGGCAAGCGCAGGAATAGAACAAGCAAGAATGGTCGACAAAAAGGAAATTGAGTTGCTCAAAGCTAAGCTCGAACAAGCATAGCTGGTAGCTCAGACCAGTCAGATACAGGTGGGTCAGCAAAAAGACTTGATTGAGAAGCTACAGGTTAGATTAGAGTTCGTCGAAAGCCAAGTCATAAATATCGGGATATTCCAGTCCCAGGCTATGGAGATTCGGAGCAGAGTTTCTACAGCCCAGCGAAGTTTACTTGCCAAGGTAGAGACGATTCAGGATAATTTTCTGTCGATTGATCAAGTATTAGAAAACTTATCTGTCAGAGAGAGAGAGAAGCTGGAGCAGCTCGGGTCGCATTTCAAGAGGCTGTAATAGCTACAGCAAACAGGGAATCAGGAAAAAGTTCTAAGTTTTCCATTTCGGAACAGACCCAAGGTAATATTTTGTTGAAAGAATGGGAACGCAGCATATCAGAAGGCAAATTGCAAGCCAAGAAGGTAAGGAAATCCTGTGAAGAGGCTTTCAGTTCCATAGATGGAAATTTGTTAGGCATTGATAGCGAGAGTAATGCTGAGACACTGAGCCAAATGGATATGGCGAAACTCTTGCTTGATATAAATGAAAAAGAAGAAAGAGATTTGGTCGAAATCTCACAAGTAACTATGGCAGACATAGTTCAAATAGATAAATGTCTGATTAAACCAAGTGTGCAATTGTGCGCTATTGACACCCTAAACCAACAGATGGAAGAAAGGTTACCGCAATTAGTCAAAGATTGTTACATTTTTTAGGCCAATTGTCAAGCGGAGCCTTCAAGGTTGATATCTCAGCTGGTGGAAAAATGTGTCACTTGTACCAAGCACGCGAGAGGGCAGGCTTCTAGTACCAAATAAAGACATAGGATAAAGAAATGAAACGATTGATCTCCTTCTTGTTGTAACTGAAAATCCTGGAACAATTGAGATTCCATCATATGTAAATCTGTATAAATATACAATAGAAGGGAAGAACAGAGGCTAGACCTTTTTGGGTCGATTGTAATAGAGATTTTTCTCCCTCGAGAGTTGATATAAAGCAAATCCAAATATTCTTGATTCCGTCATGACTGTGTTATGAGTTTGTTTCCTTGTATTTCATATTTCATTTCATTTCATATATGTATCTGATCAATACTTCGCTATAATTTAGTACAACCTCTACTATGGTGAATAAATTTTAGTTTTCTATATTGTTTACTATTTTTCCTCTGTACCGGCTATCAGCAGGTATAAGACCAGTGAACATTTTAGATTTCTATATATATATTTTGTGCTTCATCAGGTTATCTCTTTATCTTTTTTCCTCTTCTGTTTATAAGTGAGATTCTCCCTTGATAGGAGCCTTACATGATAGAGAACTTAATGTTTTTCTTACACCTCATACACATTTATTTAAATATAACTCAGTTGTGGGAAAGGGCCTTTGGTTTGTACTCTGTTTTCGCTACCGGAGCTATAAACTCTCCTTTATGTGACTGAAATCGAGACAGCATCTAAAAAATTTCTTTGAGATTTTCTTATTATCATGTTCCTCTATGACTGTCCCTGTGACAAGACAGCCTAATATTGAACCCGGACTATCAGATCAAACACATATTGCCTTGAATCTTTTTGATATTATTCTCAAAACAACCACTACCCGGGTCGAACTAGAACGTTCGTGGGCAGCGATTGAAAGGGACATAAACATCCAGGAACAGTTGGAAGCTAGACAAAAACCTAGAAATCAACCCTAGCTTCCCTTGCCGAAGGTTGACATTTCTCCCTTTTCTACCCCTTACTCACTTTCGTATGCCTAGACACTGTACTTCTAAGCCTTAAGTACAGACTCTGGAACAACACCACCAATGACAGAGCTAAGGAGGATGAAAGGGAAGCCGATGCCATGAAGAGAGAACTAGAAAATCTCGGACATCAGGTTGATTATTACAAAGATACCACTCAAGTACTTATATTTCTAAGGGGTGAATTCCTAAGGGAGTGTGGTAATTATAAGATGGGTAGGGATATTTTCATGGCCAAGGATGTGAGTTATCAAGAGGATACCTTGATATGTCTTGTGGCACATAAATATATGTGGAGATGGGTTGATTGAGCACATAGGACCCTGACCCAAATTGAATACAATAGAGAAATTTGAAAGGGTCGAGGAGAAGAAGAGGATGGCATAAGAATGTTCATTGATGACAACATAGACATGATACAAAGAGAATCTGAATATTGGGTTCAAGCAATTGTTGAACCACAACAAAATAATGCAAGAAAGGTGGGAGGGATGTCTCATAAATTGGGAGAAAATAAATAAAAAGATGAGAGAAATCTAGTTTCATGAATTTGGCTCCCCGGAATATTTCTGATATATTGGTGATATAGTGAAACAACATGTAGAATGGGACCAGAAATATGAATCATATGTCCTCAAAATAACCACTCTGACATGAGGGTAGGTTAGGATGTTTATGGAGGACCTGATTAGAGCATCAACAGTTATGGAACATGTGGTTTCCAAGTTGGCCAAGTTCAAACAACGCATAGGAGAGATGAGGGAGGTGCTCAGTGTGCCTATGGATCAACATCGTTTCCCCTGTGTGCACACATGCGAATATATTTTTGTCAAATGGTTTGATTATGACAAGGCAAATCAGCTAGAGTAGTCACCTAATGACTAAGAGATGATTTGAAAAAGATACTTGGATTACTTCAAATTTTTATCTGTTTCTTTACTTTAAATAGATTTAAGACTATTTTTAGAGAGTTTGTTTTTTTATAAATAAGAGAATAAACTATGCAGATGAGGTTGATGGTTTTTATAAGAATTTTTGTAATTAGTGATGAGCACTATTTTTCGCTACAGTTAATTCAGAAGCTCCAAGAGATCCGAAGACGTTTTTCCAACCCTGTGTTTCTAATATGATCGGTGTATTGTTCTGTGTTTTGTTTAGAAGCTACATGCATTCAATAAGATTTTAATTATTTTAAGCTATCTTGAGTAGTTAATATATCTTTGAATGAAATTTGGTGAAATTTTATTTCTTTAATTTGTTATGTTAAAGTGAAGCATAGAATTAATTATCACTTTTTTTCCACGTATCTTCGCATACATGTTACTTATTTTGTTTCTTAAAGAATATTGGATAATTGATTAATGTTAGCATTAGTTCTATAGTGATTCAATTGTAGGTGTTGTTTACATAATGTAGCCAAAGGTTATCCTGGGCTCGGACATCTTAAAACAAATCAGTCCTCTTTTTATATTAGTTTCATTTTCTTGCATTAAAACATAAAAGAAATAAATACAAAAAATAGGCCAGTAGTTCAAGGAACGTATTGGAAAAAGACACTTAATCACTAATCCCTTTGAGAAGGTTGTCGGACCATTAATTCAAAGAATCACACCATTTCGAACGAAGAAGATTATAATTGGGCCTCTTCTTTGGGTGTGATTCCTACTGTTGATTTAAAGGGAATATAGACCCCTCGACAGACTTGGCACTAGAAGGAGGGCATGATGTATGGAAAGTCATCAATATGACCCACATATAGAAGAAAATCCGATTGTCAGTAGCTCGCCTCATGTTGAGGAAATAATTGATCTTCACCCTAAGATACCATACACAATCTCTCACAAAGAGGTTAACACATTTAGAAGAATCACAAGGGCATACACTGAGTAGATCATAACATTACCCTTAGCTCTGTTACTTTCTCGTAGAAGGAGAATGGTAAAACACGTTGTGACTACACTAGAACATACTTTAGTACACACAGTTGAAGATTTAATGGATTTCACCCTAATAGAAATAGAAAAACCTCTCGGATTAATCCCTGATGTAGCTATTTCCACCCCACCAACAAGTAATTATTCTGAAACAGGAGATTCGCAGTCTAAGGAAGAAGGATATTATTCAAAAGCCTCTAACTACGAATCAAGAAACATAGGGGACAACAACGAAAATAAACAGGAAGGTAATAACCAACCTGGAAACAACCAGCCTTGGTTTGCTAGAGATGCATTGGTCTTACCAATCCGATTACATAACTTACCTAGGAATCCAGAGAAACTGCTTCCTAAATTTGACCCTGAAACTTATGGGTTGCCATAAGATCATATCAAAAATTATGTTGGAAATTAGGTTGATGAATGTATAGCACAAATATGTAGTGTGTAGATTGTTTCCATATACCTTTGAGAATTCATTCTCAACCTAGTATTTTAACCTCCCAGTTGGTTCCATAACTAGATGGACAAAGTTTCAAAAGGACTTTCTAGAAAAAATTGTAGAAGAAACTACAATAGGAGCCCTGATGGATGAACTGTTTGTTGCTACCATGGGCCCTAAAGAGAAAGTGAAAGATTTTAACTAAATATTTGCCACAATATTGAATAAATTTCAACCCAAAGCCAAACTTACCCAAGAGCTGCAGATTGAAGTGTATGCAAACATTGTACTAGCTTCCATCTCCATGTTTCTGAAGAGGGATGCCAAACCTACCTTAGCTAAGAATTTTGAAGAGGCTAAAACCATTGAGCTTCAGATGAAAGGATTTAAATATAGCCATATATCTTTAGCAAAGAAGGAAACTCAACAACCACCTACAAGAGGACTCTTGTTAACTAAACCACCAGGTAAACAAACAGAGAATTTTTTTGAAAAGGATGGTGCCGATATGGAAATCCTGCAAAGAATGATCAAGAAATTGTCCAATGAAATTTTAGATACAAAAATGAATGCAGAAGAAGGTACCTCCAATCAAAGGCCTTATAGGCCCTTTTTCAAGAGACCACCACCTTATAAGGCCATAAAACCTCCCCCAACAAATATGAACATTGACTTGGGAGATGTAGCCTCTTATTCTTTTTGCACCTATCACCAAGAAAACCACTCCGAATAATATTGTCCCCAGTGGATAAACACCATGAACTTGATGACCAACCACTTCTTGGATGGGTGTGCCTTGACATAGAAACCTGGTAACCAAATTTCAAACAATAAAAATGATGAATGTAATGAACCACCTGAAGAAACAACTATGGTGTTGTGGGATATAAACCACATGATGCCTTTTGATGACCTTACCGAGGAAGAGGAATTGCCTAGTTATACTTTAGTTGTACAAACAAGGAGAAAATGCCTCTTTCTTCAAAATCACCCTATTAACAGGACTTAGCCGAGAAAGCGTTGCAAGGCTCTCCTTTGAATCACACTACTTACGCGAATTTTCACCTATTATCATTAAAGAATTTTCACCTATTATCATTAAAGATTTGCGCAATGTTGTTATTGGAAATTTCATCGTGACACTGACTTGTTTCTAAGCATGACTTCTTTTCCCAATGGCGAATCATTCGCGCTATCTTTAAAGACCTTTTTTTAAGAGGAAGCGAATAAGTGTTTGAGAAATTATTTTTGACTATGTCATATTTTCATGTTTTGCTCGACAATTCACTTCCAGTGTGGTTAGTCACTTTTCAAAGATATATGGTTTTGGCACCATGCCTATTATTTGCATGCTATCTCCATCCCATTTCATTATTTCATGCCACTTCATGAGCTCACAAATCTCTCAAGTATAGTTGCTGTTACAATGAATCTTCAGGCAAAATATCTTATTGGCAGAACAGGGACAGCTGTTTCTCCTCCAGCACCAGTAGCATTTCTTTATGATACTGGATTACAGTTCGTGGTGGAATGGTTTCAAGGTTTAAAGAGTTATCAAAGACAGCATACATATTAAGCGTTCTCATTGCAATGGAGAGTGTTCTGTCAGTGTTTGTTCCAGAAAACAAGGTGAGTGACATTGCGGGAAATCTGAAATTGGCATCTAATCAATTGGTGTGAGACGCTATTCTTCACCTGCAATATCTGTTGCATTATATTCGTGGCACCTCCAGGTATTTGCTTTTTCAGATTGGCTATCTACCAGTCTGCCTATTTAGTATCGTGAAACCACCAGGGGACTCAGGTGGCTTATTCTTCATGCAAAGCTTCCCTGGAAAATGCATGAAGTCATAACAAATACATCTAATTCTTAGTTTGTGGTTAATGATAGCCTGACATGTCTACAGTCAAACACAAGCGCAGTTTGATATATGCAGCATCCAAGTATCCTAACAAAAGATACCGATATTCACTTGTTTTATTTTACCTCGCTTACTATTCGCTACAGAGGAACGGAGCAAAACAAATCGTGCACTGAAACGGTCTTTAAAACTTTGCAAGCATTTTCGTGGTTAGATACTTACTCTGCATAAAGATGCTCTAAAAACAATATTCAGGTTGCAACGCCATCTATGGTTACCTGTGAACATGCTTTGCGAAAATCCTAGAATGTCATTTACAGTCCTAGAATTTTAAGGGGGCATTAAACCAATGATTGATATCTTCTTCCAGCTGTACATGCCGCAACCATATTAACGTTTCAGCCATTTAATAAGCTGGGAAGGTTTTTGAGAATACGAGGATTCTATTGAAAGTCGTTACAATTGAAATAATACCAGCAGCAAGTCCCCTTCTATCAACATCTTCGAGCGTGTTTTCAGAAGATTAAGTGCATGTGTGATGTGACTGTGGATAGAGATGGATTAAAAAACAAAAACAACAACTGCGTGGGAGAAGTGGTTATTACTAGCACTCATTCTATGGCGCGGATACAAATAAGATACAGGAACATGACAAGAGATCGCACTTGCTCCTTGCTATTGAAGAATAGGTTGTCGAAACATAGAGTGACATGGCGAATTGTAATATTTCCTGGAACGTCTTCGAGTTTTGGCATTATAAGAGCACTCCAACAGGTATTAGAAAAACAAATGTCTGTTCAAAATCCAATTAAACGCAAGTATCATGGTTCCAACAACCATGTTGCGCATTCTCGTTTTGGAGCACCTTTGGAAGCCTGGTCGTGATGCGTATGTTTCTCAGTTTCGTGGATACATCTTTTGATACACAGGTAGCTATAACCCAACAAAGAGGTTGCGCTGCTAGATATACAGAGTTTTCCTTGCAGCAAGGAAATAAATCTCCCATACAAGGAAACAGGCATATAGTTCGTTTTACTCAGCGTTGCATCCACTCGGTAGTTATTGGCATGCATCGACACTGCCATATGTTGTTGGATTGCATTAATAATAACAGAAGCACTCTGATTATGACCAGAGATACTCTTATTAGGGTTGCGATTCCAACTAACCACAGGAAATATGCGGTGAAGGGACTGTTATGCGAAGAAATTTGAAGGTATCAGGTTCACAAATTCAAGAATTCTCGAAGTGCCAAAATACCCGAAAAAATGGCATGTAAAAAAAAGAATAATAATGAAATTCCTTAACTAATATTGTTTTCATGTGTATACTTTATTAAAAGGGAAAATAAAGACGATTCTAGCCAGTACGGGTTTTTGTTCGTTGAGCCTCAACGACTCAAACTGTCAGTGTGCATTAACATCCATATCAGAGATAACAGTAGCAATTTTTGTTGGTAATAAGAAATCCCGGACAGTTCCAATTCGGTTACAGAACTGAAAGAACCGTCCAGTAAAAGAAATAAAAGAAAGCAGCGCGCAGCCTGGACAAAGGAAAAAGGATTCTAGAGGAAGTCAAAGAGTACTTATTTTTCTGAAGGAAGTATTGTCTCAGAAATAAAGCTCAGAGAGAGAACTTAAGCAGAATTTTAAGAGACGTATGCTGTGAGTGTTGAGAGGGTTCTTCCATTTCATTCTTTCATTACATATTCAGCAGAGACTGGCGAAATCGGGTCTTGCATAGCAATGAAGAGGATAAGCGAGGATGAGTTTGCTGGCCTTCATGAGGTAAATATTTACTTGTGTAGTTTGTTGTAAATTGGCTAGATTTGATTCTGGGCTAATCAGTTTTATTATACATGTATTTTCCTCATGATTCGCCACCATAACTCCATTCCTTCTTGGTTCAACTCTCTTTTTCTTCTTCATGCTTACTCTTTTTACTTTTTATTGTAAGTTGCGTCTAAAAAGGCTAAAGATTATATACCTGGCCCTCCTCTACGCAGAGACTTGAAGATTTTGACATTCTATGATTTTGTATAAAAGCTTTTTAATGGGAATCAGCTCTTCGTCTTTCTGGATATCTCCTCCATTTTCTTTAATGCCCTTAGTTTTTCTCATTTTTTAACTGATTTAATACTTTAATTTCAGATAACAGACTAGTGTACTATGGCTAACTGATGTATATATATTTATATGAGCCTTTCTTTTAAAAGTGAGGTAACTTTTGTTTCTTTATTTTATTTTTTTGGAAGTAGTTTTTATAAAAAGAAAAATGATAAAGTAATAATCATTACACTACTTTTACTTAAAAAAAAATTTAGTGGTTACTGTCAATTAATTTCTTTTTGTTCCATCAAATGTAAAAAAACACATAAAAGTAATTTGAATTGTAAATAGTATTAAACCATAAATCAATTAAAATTAAATATTGTTAGTCTAATATTATATAATAAGTTTTCTTTACTTTAAATAAAACATAGGGTTTTAGCTTTTAGATTATCTTTGCTTTAACTTATTTTTGCTAAAATAAAACAAAACTATGCATTTTACTTTTATCATTACATCTCTTTTTTTAATTTTAATTTTATTTTTCAATTGTATAAATGCTCACATAGAAATGATAAAATCTTAAATAGCACAAATTCATAAATCAAATAAAAATTAAATATTGTTAAAAGAAAAATTATAGAGCAAGGGAAACTATGCTTGGAGTGTATGTTAGGAGAAATTTAACTTAAAGTTCAATGTGCAATTTTGTTTGGGGCCTTAAGCCTAGGGTGATATTCTCGCTTCTTCTCGCCTAGCCCCGTGGGAGGTTGAAAATGTTGAGGCTTGAGACTCTCTAGTCTTTTAGCGTCAACAAGACCCATTGGCCAAACCATCTCCCATACCCAACTCTGCTCCGAAATTTCCAACACAAGAAAAAACAAAATTGGAATACAATGTGGTAGAGGATTTAAGAAAACTGAAAGCAAACATTTTTGTTATGAACCTGTGCAAGATTCCTCAACAAAAAAAAGTGGTTGTGGCCTTTAGAGGATTAATAAACAAGTGTGTGGTAGTATATCTAGACAATGTCATGGTCTAGTTTAAGAACATTTCAGATCGTATTGCTCATTTAACTTAGATTTTTGAAAGGTGCAGGAAATACGAGATATCTCTAAATCCAAAGAATACCATCTTCGGTGTAGAAGAGGGGAAACTCTTAGGCCACATCGTTTATAAATATGTCATTAATATTGACCCTAAGTGCTTCAAGGTTATCTCCCAACTCCCTCTCCCACTTAACAAGAAGGCCATGCAATCTTTCTTTAGGAAGATTAACTCGTGAGAAAATTTATTCTTTATTTTGTGGAGACGATAAATCCATTACAGAAAATGATACGAAAAGATGCAGAATTAAAATGGAATAAATAATAAAGGGAAGCCCAAAATCAAGGATGCTATCTCTCAAGCCCCCGTTTTATGCAACCTTGATTTCAGTAAGGATTTATTTCTTTATAATTTTTATTTTGATCAGTCTCTAGCAACAGTCTTGACACAAAAGTATAATGAGAACAATGAGGCCCCCATCTCATTTATGAGCACCAAACAGAGCTCACTTATCTTGCTATAGAAAAATAAGTGTATGTTGTTTACAAAGAAGTAAAACATTTTAGATCTTACAACTTGAAGAACCATACCAAAGTTATAGTGCCCCACCCTGCGATAAGGTCGATTTTCACACAACGGGAAATGGGTGAGAGGAGAGGATACTGGATGACTTTCATCCAGGAATTTCATCTTGAGATCAAACCAACAAAGATAGTATGCAAGTTGGATGCAGAGTCCCAAGACCTAGTAGAACCAAAAGATTCAGGATGGGACAATGAAATTTCCTTGTGGTGCAGTGAAGTCAGGACTCCTAGTACTTAGTTTTATCTTACTTTCTTCATCTTGGTACATGCCTTGAACATTTGAAGCCTAAGGAAAGGAGAGCTCTTAGACTAAAATATTCCCAATATCATCTCATTAACTTTGTGTTGTTCTACATGAACTATGATGGAGTATTACATAGATGCCTTGAGAAGGAAGATGCTAAAAATATATTGATGGATATTCATGATGGTCCAACAAGTGGAAATTTTGTGGGTGAAACCACTACCCATAATATTTTGAGGGCAGGATACCACTGGACAACTTTTTTTAGGGACACACATGCACATGTTATAAAATTCAAAGTTTGTCAAGTGTTGGGAAAGAGAAAAGGACATCCATTCCATTGTAGCTAGTAACAATTTCAAGACCTTTTGAGCAATGGGGGATATATGTCATAGGATAAATAAATTCAAAATCATCTAAACAACACAAGTACATATTGACTACAATCGATTATTTCACACGATGTTCCAAATCCATTCCCCTACCCCATATTAATGAAAAGGTGGTGATTCAGTTCCTGAAGAAACACATAATGACTAGGTCTGGGGTGTCGTTTGTTCTTGTTTTTTATAATGTTGTTTATTTATCTTCTACCCTTTTGACTGGATTTTTTTTTGCTAAAGGGATTATATTGAGGTATTCTACTAACTACTACCCACATGGGAATGGTGTTGCAGAATCAACAAACAAAAATCTGGTCATGATCTTAAAAAAGAAAGTTGCAGAAAATCGTAAGAACTAGCACAATGCTCTTCATAATGCCCTTTGGGACGATAGAGTGACTCCTAAAGAATCCTTAGGAAACCCTCCATATTTTCTGGTTTATGGAAAATAATCCATTCTTCCAACCAACTTGTATCTCCCATCTCTACATATTTCCCAAGCCTCTAGAGGCCAATCTCTATCAAGCATACAACAATGTACTAACACACTATTGATGATAGATGAAGAAAGGGAAAGGGTTAGAAAGAAATTTGCAGCTCACCAAAAATTAGTTAAAAGGTGGTTGAACAAGCATAAAGCCAGAGATAAAAACTTTAATGTGGGAGATTTGGTTTTGAGATGGGATAAAGTAAATGAGCTAAAAGGGAAACATTCTAAATTTCGAAGTTAGTGGCTCGGTCCTTACCAAGTTGTTGAAAAAATTGGGGTAGGCACTTATCGATTAAAAAACCTTAGGGGTGAGTTAGATTCTTTCCTTGTTAATGGCTAATCCCTAAAGAAATTATTTTCTTAGTTGCTCAGTAACAATATCCTTGTACCATAGTTAACTTTGTTTTTGTTTTCTCTTCTTTGTTTTAGTTTCGTTAATTTTAATCTTTTGGCTTTTTTCTTATTTTGTTTGTTTCTATTTGTTTTGGTTTGTTTTTTGTTTTGGTTTGGAAATTTTCATGTTCTTCTATTGCTGATCACATTTCATGAGTGTTGAAATGATATCAAATCTCAAAACTCATGGTGAAACATGGAAAAATAGTTACTCTTATCCTGATCCTTCACCATCTAAAACAAGAGTAAGGAGTTTCCATTCAATAAAATATTTAAACAAATGGATTATTTGCATCTATGTATACATGTCAACTGAGAAATGGATGTATTGTTTGTCTCGTGGTTTAGAAATTCTGAAGGGTATAATACAAATGAAGGAGAGTATGAACTATGCCTACTAGAAAAGCTAGCAAGGACCCCTCCTCTGTTAGTTTGAATGTTCCAAATAAGAACCTAAGTATTGATTACCTCTTTTCCAAGAAACATATATCCTCCTCCTTGATTATTTCATGGCTCTACATTTGTTTTTTTGAAAGGATTCCAATAACGGGTATCTATTGCAATAAAAGTCATAAAAAAATAAAATGGTAAAACAAAAGGCATAACACAAAGAATGATGTTATCAGGGAGGGTATGCAGATATCGCTTCCAGGGCTATGGATGCTCGTTGGCGAAGGAGAAAGGTCTATGATATTGGGGTGACTCCGTCGAGGATATGGATGCTTGTTGGCAGCGAAGCAACACTCAAAATGGGTCTCAGGTACTTAAAGGTTGAATACTTAGTGTCCCCAATAAGCGACGATTTTCTTCTTAGATCATGCTTGGTAGAACATGGAGTATGGGTTTGCGATAAAGAAGCATGGAATCTGAAAAAACCCTACGGTCAGACAAGTCTGGATGTTTCCTGGATCATATGCATACAAGTTTATAAATAATCATTGAGTTGTTATCTTAAATTAAATTTTACCTCCCAAAGTTGTTACATCACTATAGCTAAGGTAATGAACAAAGATTTTGGTTTCTCCCAATGAATTGTCATTTTTTTAGAACTTAACACACCCTCAAAATTTCATGAGTTTTGGGGTACCACTTTGCTTTCCTCTTCATCTTGGATTTTGATTCAGCTTGATCACAGTTTGTTTTAAACTTTCTCTTGATTGAGTTTTCTCAGTCGGTTGTGTCCCAAAACTAAACTAAATGATTATTTGAAATATGAGAACACATGTGGTTTCATTTTGAAGAAAAAGGGGTCTAGGACTTAGATATTTTACAGAAAAGGAAAAAGCCCATTAAAATCCATGACTTCCTTGAATCTCGATAGACAACCCTGTTGATTGTCGATGGTGTATCAGGAATCAACCATCTCTGTGCATAAAATTGAAAACAAT
Organism: Picea engelmannii; assembly: GCA_009831015.1. Classification (NCBI taxonomy): domain Eukaryota; kingdom Viridiplantae; phylum Streptophyta; class Pinopsida; order Pinales; family Pinaceae; genus Picea; species Picea engelmannii. Next base: position 591,221 of record ML776849.1, on the reverse strand, counting down.
CAAATACTCACGTTGATCAGTGACGCTCATCGGACATCGGCATCGATCATTTCTTGTTGTGAAACATTTGAAATAAGTCCTCAAATCACCGATGCTAATGAATTGACTACGAAAATCAGTCGTGACCATATGATGCAAGCATCAGATCAATCTTGACCGTTGTTGTACTAAGTCGAGATCTACCCGATCTTGGTTGTACAAGTGTCCACGTCATTTGACATAAATCAACCCCATACCACCATGTCACCCACCACGTGAACCTCCATACAGTTGTTATCTCCCAAAATAGCACCGTCATTTTGGGAGATAGAATGAGTAAAAAAAATCATTTATGTGAGTCTTGGCTTTCAAAATTTTGCTTCCCAGCTTTCAACAGCGCAACAGTTTTGATTTTTCGCGAGTTAGCTGTTGAAAGCTATCACTTTCAACAGCGCACAAGTCATAAAATGATAGCTTTGCGCTGATGAAAGCCCGAACAATTGACACCTCAAATTCTGTTACAAGTTAGTCATGTCATGGTTTTTGCTGAGCATCTACCTTCGTTAATTGAATGTTACCTATATTCTCGGCCAAAGGAAGATTTCATTCCATTTATGAACTTTAACTCTTACTGAAAAACAGATGAGTCTATTCCAGAATGCCCTAACTAATAGCTCGAATCAAGAGTCTTAAATGACATTGCTAGTCGTCTTTCATTGTCGAGTTAATTCAGAGGTCGAACTCAAAGCTATGTCTGTTATCTAAATTTCCTCCTATTTGATGACTCATAGTTCCGTACTTGTCAAAATTCTGAATACTTACCGCCTCGTCAAAGCTCAATTCAATGCCTACTTAAAACATCTGTTTCTGTTTCATCGAGTCACTAGGCAAAGCACAAAGCCAAACCATGTAGCACGCAGCACCTGTTCGAATCATGCACCATCTGAACGATTCAACAACAAATGTCATTATTGATGTTTGTGTGTCATTGGGTGAAGTCGAGTCAATGTGCCAAGCTACATTGGGAGATCAAGGAGCGGCAACATGTGGTACTCTGAAAAAGCTTTTATTGCATGCATGTGCAAAGCAATGTGAGCGACATGCGTTGCAAAGAATGAAATAAAACCTGGACAGAGATACCCAAAAATTCATTGGCGTTGTATAGACAATGGTTCACAAGGTCACTATGTCGATGAACAGGAGCAAAGTATGGCTGCCAGAATTGTCCGTGTCATTATTGTTGGAGATTTAGTTGATACGCAGCAGAACCTTCTGGCCTTGGATTAAAGGATCGAGGTAGACTTGCAGAGCCCGTCAGGGAACTGGACCTTGTTTTGACACAGCTTGCACCAGCTCTGCTTATTGATAAATGACAGAGCCACACGATCCAGCAAATTTCTCTTTGCCGCAGCAGCCTTTGCATAAATGTCTCTTATC
>ML776849.1:533644-583569 GCA_009831015.1 Picea engelmannii | reverse complement strand
ATTGGACCAGCACATGAAGATCACCCTCATTTTGAGGATCTATCTCTACATTTCTGTAAATTAGTTTTCTTTACTGTTTTTAGCAAAACAGATCCATATTTTTAGGATCTGAGAACATCTTGTAAAAGCTATAAAGCTACATTCTGAAGACTAAGATAAGGGTCAGTTCTGGATACAGGAATCCTCTATTGTACTCAGACTTTTTATTTGTTAATACAGATCACAGGTTTCTTTCCATTTTGGTGGCAGTTTTTCACATTTCTTCTTCACTGTTATATTGTTGTCAAACCTTGAATAGCTGTTATCCTATTGTTTGGTTCATGACATTATAATCAGTTCTTTTAGTTGTTTATTAGACCCTGCTTTGAACTGGTTTATGAACAATATTTTCTTCATCCACTGAAAGCTATTTTACTGTTTAACCAATCTTGGAGAGCACTGTCTATTTGTTTACCATTTTGATGTCTGAATGCCATAAGTGGAATTGAGTTATCCCATTGATCCACCTTTACAAAATACAAAAACATTCATTTCTTAAGTTACCAAGCACCTTTGGTCTACAACCACAAAGGGTTTCTTGGAGTGATAACAACAGCCACATCACCAAAGTAACTCCATTTTTCCACATCAACTTCCACGCCATCTCATACAATCCTTTGAGTCTATCATTTTTGGAGGATTCAATGGTAGACTTGAAACACAAACACTGATGAAAATACATCGACGTTGATGAAGTTCACCGGTCACTGACAGAATATATTTCCTATCAGGGGAAATGACGAGATAGATCTCCTAGCCGGTGGTTGATGCTTCATCGACATCAACCTTTCACATTCAAAAATAGGCCTTTCCACACATGAAGGATCTAGTTGATAGCCTAACTCTTGGAGGCATTTAGAATCCGAACTATTTATTATGTACCTTCTTTTGATGATGATCATCGAAATTTTAAACACAAGCTCAATTTATCACATGGTTTTAACTAGAAAATTGTGCTTGCACGCGCTTTTATCATCACTCAATGACCAATTAGATCACATCACGTCAAACTTATCACTCTCGTCTGACATTCTAGATGACAATTCACACACCACTCCACTATAAAAACACACGTATTGGATACATCACCACCCCGAAAGGCCTATTACATGCCAACCAAAAGAGAGAGTTTTAACACAAGATATAGTCAAGGATCGACAATGAACAATAAAACGAAATTAGCTCGAAGAGTCGATGACCTCAAATCCCTGAACCCTGATGTAAGAAACCATTGCATGCCAAATCACGATCTTTTGAAAGTGTCAATGAATGAAAAGACTAGTATTTTTGTGCCATCGATTGAAATAATACATTAATGTCAAGTATGTCATGTAGGTGGTGCATTCAAGCCTGCAATATTTGTAAGATCCCATTGTACCCTGTGATTTTAATTGTCGGATTTGACTGGTAAGAGTAGGGTATATGAGCTCGAATGTTTTCTTTGTTTAGGCATTCTTACCCTTGAGTGTTTAAGAAAACTCACTCAGTGAAGAAAGTCTTGAGATTAGACATTGTGCTTGTTAGAACTATATTGTTGCTCAATTCAAATTTTTGTGACCATAATCAATAAGTATTAATGTTGATTTACTGATTTTTCACATGTGTTTTGATTGTACAATTGTTGTATTTCTCAAATGATATGGATAAACTATGAGCTAAATGACATTGTTTCTTTGCAAAAAATGCCTCCACACACACCTACTACTCGAAAATCCTTGAAAATTTCTAAGGTAGAGAATGTTTTAACAGGTGAAGCATCCAACCTAGCCGTTATTGAAGAGACAGAGAAAATGCCCAAGGTGGAGCTTGTAATTTGACTTCCACAGAAGAAAGTTTTCAGCCAACCACTGTTGTATAAAGACACATAGTCGAGCACCAGGTCTAAGGTATTGTTTCCTTCCTAGAATGATATTCAATAATATTAAGCATTCAAATTTCCCATAATTCACGCCTCACAACAATTCAAAAATTAGGGCCTTGGATAACCAAGAGTTCTTGAACATAGAATGTTCCCTATGTACATGGTAGCCTCTAGATCCCTTTTCTTACCTTGTGTAGAGACCTTAGAATGGTTTATTAGCCACATGAATGCTACCAAATGTTTGGTCAATGATGAAAAAGCATAGTGTGTGGAGGTCTTCTTTTCGATAGAAGTGAATAAATATTATAAGCTCGGGGAATCAAAAGTTAGGATAAACATTGATTTTGTAGTATCATTTTATGAAAAACATGATACCAACAAACGGTTAGCATCATGATGGAAGGAAGACAATAAATTCATAAACCAGACTACAAGATGGTATGGAAAACAAACCTGAGGGAGCCCTACATGTAATTAATGGCATTAATCTGTAGGTTCTATGGGTAAAGATATTTCTATAGGTTATCAGAAGCCTGGATTCCTTTGACATACATTGTGGTGATATCGGGAAGCATCTTTAACCGGGGAGATATTATATCCAAACAACTGAGCACTAGAATAGAACAAGACCAGAACCCTCAGCCCGAGGATGTACGTTCTTTTTATATGGCTTCCTACTTATTATATGTAGTATATGGCTTCCTACTTATTATATGTAGTATGTGCTAGAAATGTTTTTTTGGATATGGGCTTGAGTTGGCATGTGTCTAATCTCCTTATTCATGTATACTTCACCATTTTGTGGGAGAACATATACAAGAAATCTTATTCCATGATATGTGATGGATTCCTAGCCAGTATGTATTATGTTATCTTTAAAAAGGAGTGTCCACGACTCTCAAAGCAAGCCAACAAGATAATCTCATTGATTGGATATTGGTACTTGGGGGAGAAATGCACCTATTCCGGGATCTTTGGAGCCAGAGGAGCCCCGCATATGTTTCTGGCTTCTGTACCAGACAAATTGGCTTTGGGGGAGATATGTTATCAAACTATTTTGTAGCGTTCCAATGCTTCAGTAGTCAAAGAAAATAAAATATCTTTCATCCCTTATGGTTTCCAATTTGGGTACTATTTTGTAAAGGATACTACACAAGTGAAACAATAAGGCTTGAGTCATTTGGAATATATGTTCCCTATAGGCAGATATCACAAACATGATCCAAAATACTTAGTGTCAAAACATGCATGACAAGTAGTAATCTACAGGCCATATTCTCATGATAAATTTGAGGGTGAGGTTTTTACTGAGAATGTTGTAAGATGGGAGAAACTACTTCAAAGGAAATCCTTGCTTGATTTAACTATATTTAGAGCCATGTCCATGGACGAACATGTGGAACTCATCAACCAAACAGGTTAGGTAGCAATATGAGAATAGACATCCAAGAGGAAGAGAGAAATTGAAGAAGCAAGGAAAGTTGAAGAGGCTAGACTCCAAGTAGAAGCTAAAAGAGTAGCTCACAAATCTGAACAAAACAGGGTAGCTGAGGAGCTAGAACAACAAAGAAAAATTGAAGAAGAATTAAATAGCGGAGAGGTTGAATAAATTCCTCAAGGAGGAATAACACCAGAAGAAGTCAACACCCAATTAGAATTGAGCACAAAGAAGGTGCAAGCGGGGTAGTCATAACCAATGGTATCGTATGAGGCCTTGAAAGAGGTGCATATCACAATGGTATCTACCCTTACAATTATATAGTTAACAATTGTGGATGATGATGACAATGATGATATTGAAACTTTGAAAGCTCTGATTATAGATGAGTCCAACCTAGACATGAAAGGAAGTTCACATTCTGAAGATCTGCAACCAGATGAGATAGTGGTAACAACAAACACAACTGAGGAAGTCACAACATAACTAGAAACATGGTCACAACCACCCAAAGAGGTGAAGACTCAAGAAGGTGAGGATGGAGGTGACAATAATGACCAGAGTTCAGAAGGCATGACCCATGAGGAAGAGAAAGGTGAAAAGGATAAGGACCAAGAGAAATAGTTAGGAAGGGTTATGAGTAAAGGAGAAGAAAAGGAGAAACAAAGTGTTGCTCCAACAGGTGGAGAGACAATGATCAACCCACCATCCAATTCCTTTCCTAAGGAGGTGATACCACCAAAAGTGCCAAAAAAATGCACTAGGATACATTACATCCCCCAAGCATACAAATCAAATATCCATAGAAGCAGGAGAAGAACATACCAACAAAATAGATCAACTCCCTGAAGAGCTGAGCAAAGAACAACCAATGGATCAAGTGATGAAGGCACTGAGTGGTTAGACATCAACAATCGATAAGGATAAGACATTTATCCTAAAACACTTCCATACTCTAGGAAGCATAGGGAATTTTCTTCCATAGGGTGAGTAGCATATACCAGAGCTAGTAGATGAGGTAGCAGACATTGAGACCATAGCCTATGACCAAAAGAGAAAGGTAGTGGTAAAGAGAACAAGTAGGAAGAGGAATCTCACCATGGACAGTTATATAGTTATAACCACTGAATAAAATCTATTATACACCAAGAATGATAATATAAGTGAGCTATTGGGGTTACGGATTGCCATATCCCATGCCACTATTGGCAGAGCTAAGGAGGATGAAAGGGAAGCTGAGGCCATGAAGAGAGAACTAGAAAATCTCAAACATTAGGTTGGTTATTACAAAGATACAACTCAAGCAATTATATTTATAAGGGATGAATTCCTAAGGGAATATGGTAAGTATAAGTTGGGTAGGGATATTTTCATGGCCAAGGTTGTGAGTTATCAAAATGAGACCTTTCTATGTCTTGTGGCACATAAAGATATGTTGAGATGTGTTGAACAGGCACACAGGACCCTAGCCCAAATTAAATACATCAAAGAAATCCAAAAGGTATGAGGAGAAGAAGAGAATGGAATAATAGTGCTCATCAATGACATCATAGAAAATATACAAAGGTCGACCGAATATTGGGTTCGAGCAATTGTTGAACCACAACGAAAAATGCAAGAATGGTGGGAGGAATGTCTCAGAAACTGGGTGAAAATAAATGAAAATATGAGAGAAATACAATTTCCTAAATTTGGCTCCCCGTAATATTTATGAGATATCGGTGATATAGTGAAACATCATGTAAACCGAGGCTAGAAATATGAATCAAACATCCTCAAAATAACCACTCTAGCATGAGGACAGGTTAAGAGGTTTATGGAGGACCGGATTAGAGCATCAATAATTATGGAACACGTGGTCACCAAGCTGGAAAAGTTCAAACAACGTACATAAGAGATGAGGGAGGTTCTCAGTGCACCTATGGACCAACATTGTTTCCCCTATGCACACACATGTGAATATATTTTTGTCAAATGGTTTGATTATGACAAGGAAAATATGTCGAAGTAGTCGCCTGGTGGCTAAGAGACGACCTGAACAAGATACTTGGATTGGTTCACATTTTTATCTGTTTCTTTACTTAAAATAGTTTTAAGACTATTTTTAGACAATTCATTTTTTATAAATAAGAGAATCAACCATGTAGACGAGGTCGATGGTTTTCGTAAGATATATTGTAATCGGTGCTAACGACTATTTTTCGCTACAATTAATTCAGAAGCTCCGAGAGAGCCAAAGACATTTTTCCAAACCCGTGTTTCTAATATGATAGGTGGATTGTTCTGCGTTTTGTTTAGAAGCTACAAGCAGTCAGCAAGATTTCAATTATTTTAAGCTATCTTGAGTAGTTAACGGATCTTTGAATGGAATTTGGTGAAATACGATGTTCTTTAATTTGTTATGTTAAAGTGAAGCATATAATTAATTCCCACTTATGATTTTTAACATATCTTTGCATACATGTTACTTATTTTGTTTCTTAAAGAATATATAATCATTGATGAATGTTAGTATTGGTGCTATAGTGATTCAACTACAGGTGGTGTTTACATACCACATCGAGATTTTATCCTGGGATTGGACTTCTTAAAACGAATCAATCCTCTTTTAGATTAGTTTCATTTCCTTGCATTAAAACAAAAAATAAATAAATACAAAAAAGAGACCAATAGTTTGAGAAATGTATTGGAAAAAGACACTTAATCACTAAAGCCCATCAAAAAGGTTGTTGGGCCATTAATCCAGAGAATCACACCATTCCTAACGAAGAAGAGTCTAATTAGGCCTCGTCTTTGGGTGTGATTCCTATTGTTGAGTTAAAGGGAATCCATATCCCTCAACACCTTGCCAACAATTAATTGCTTCAATCACAACTTCAGATACCCCCTAAAAGTGGATATCTGAGGCTCATCTTCAACAATTGATGCAAGGATTTCTTGTAGTTTCTAGGATTAAATCGTGGGCTTGACTTTGACTTAATGAAATAACTGAAGTTGGAGTTGATGACCTTGGAGGATCCATATAGGGTTGGATGTGGTGTTGTTGTTGCGACCTTGGCTAAATTATAGCTTCTTGGAGCTCCTATAGGGTGGTAAAGCATCATGTAGCAATTGATATGTTGATGTAGAGTGCATTGTAGTGCCTTAGAATGGTTGATCCATGTGTAATAAGATTATTTTGATCCTCGTATATCATTTTTCTTGAATATTTTCAAACTAGGTTGTTATAACATCTTTTTCCACCTCACAACATAGATATACATATTGGCCTGATTGTTAAATCCCTTCCCTACTTGCAAATCACAATTCTCCTTTGTTCCTTCTTAGAAATACTCAAAAACCCTATTTTCAAGTCGCATGTGCATAATAGTTATGCAACAGGCGTATGTATGCTAGTTGTTCTTTAGTAGAGTGCATATGCATTTATTTGGCTAAAAAAAACATATATTACTAAATTTTGGGCAAGGTTTACGGGTTCCTTCGGTTCCTGACCCCTTATTGTACGTGGATAACTAATCTAGCCAATTATTTGGAGTACAAAAAGAAGAAGGGTAGAGGACAAAAATCATGGCCTTTTGTTGCTAGAGTCTGCAAGCCCCTTTTCATGTGTCTACAAGATATTCCCTTTAGTTATGGAAGCCCCTATTTCTATTAATATTTTCTCATTTAACCCATCAGAAAGAGACCCCTTCTCTTTATTGGACTTGTCAGGAGCGAAGAGTTTGGAGGTGTGAGTTAGTCTTCATTGGCCAGAGTGAAGAACCTGGATATCGATTCTGGGGCAGCGCCGTAGTGGTTACAAGTTGTATTGTTCATTAACTTTGATGTTAACATAATAAAGTGCTCTCTTTCCCATCCATTTTTGTGTTTTGATTTATTATTGTTATATCTAAACATGTGATTATCTGGAATACTAATGTGTTTAATTTCAATCAGTATGTTTAAAATTTAGTTATTTGTAACTTCCTACCTCGAAATTATCTTCCTCCTTGTGTGCAGGTTGTTAGAGAAATATTTGGAGTGTAACATTGGAGAAAGGATTCGAGTCAGGGATCTACATCAAACATTAGGATCCAGGTTCGTCTCCTCCCTTCTTGTTACGTGTTTGTTATTTAGTTACAATTTCTTGATTGTTTCTTAGGAATAGAGTCAGTTCCTTGGGTCAATTGCTCTATTTTGGCCTCTATCCCAACCATAGGAGTTCATTCTCCACAAACATAATTGGAAAATCCACTGGGGGAAGTCTCCTTTGGGTTAGTTTAGGGTGCTTGCTTCTTGTTCTCTTTTTTTTTTTGGATTTATTTCCGTGTCTACCATTGTAGTCAATCTTATAGAACCTTAGCCCTAATTCTCAGGCTTTGAACTTAGTTCTTTCCAAGTTTTCCTTGAAGTTATGAGTTGTATACGCTCTACTTTTAATAGACATAAGTGTATATATGATATCTTCAAAATGAAAAGGCATGTATATACACACCTTTCCTTGAAGACATGTGTGTATTTGTCACGTAGGGTGGTTTTTCTTGCTTTTTTCTTTATCAAAGTCCTATTTGGGTTTGTGAGGGCTCCTCTGGACTCTCTAGGTCTTTGTAAGTCTATTAACAATTTCAAAAAGTAGTTTGTGTTTATAAAATTAAAAGAAAAACAAAAATTGCTTGGTGATTTTTTGTTGTTTAATCCTTTTTTGATTTGCTTTATGTTGTAGAAGACATTGTTTCAAGATCTTTGATTTCTGGATTGCACAGTCAATGTTTCTTATAATCTGAAGATTTGATCAAGAAATCTCTTGTATTTCTCCCTTGCATTTCTTCTTTTAAAGAAAAAAAGAAAAATATTGCATTCATTTTTTCAGTTTTTTCTTTGTGTGACTAGTTGGAAGAAATTGAAAAATAAAGGTTTACTTAGTAGATCAGTTTTCTTCCCTCGTTTCTTGTCATCCTTGTATAACTGAAAAGGAAAAATAAAAAGGTCTTATCTTTAGCATACTTCTCTTATTATTTCATTTGCATAAAAGGCAAATGAACTCTTAGACATTTAGGGTTTCTTGGTTCTTTCAGTAGTAGTTTTTATTTTTGAAAAGAGAAAGCAAAAGTTGTTCATTGTTTAGGAGTTTCATTCCATGTTTCACTGAAAAGAAAGAAAATCATTGCATATCTCATTGAAAAGAAAAGAGTTGCATGGAAAATTTTGAAAATGTTGTCTTTAAAGTGTTCATATAACACTCATTTTCATTTAAAGAATAAGCTTCGTTTTGAAAATGACAATGTTCTTATAGTGTTTATTTTTTGAAAGAGTCATAAAACACCATTAGTTTCATGTATTTTCCTATTGAGTAAAAACAACCAATAAAATAAATGTTAAACTAAAATCTACTAGACTTTTTATTTCTAGGGTTCATGATCTAGTCTAGGCTAGGGCCTTGGAATAGGTTGGAGAGTAAACTCTACAAGGTTATTTAACTAAACATATGAGTCTGACCAGAGAGTGTTAAATATCCAATTGTTGTATAGGTGTGTCTAGGAAACTCCTCTAACACAGGAGATAAACACAAGATCACATGAGGGTGAGTGGTGGAGATTACCCCTCCAATACTTGTCCAAACATCTGTAGATCGTTGCATATATGGGGATTCCTCGAGTACCACTTATCCCTCTAAGGTGTTGGTGGTTTTGGGGATTCAAGCTTAGCTACCCTACCTATACGTACAATCCTGACTGTCGATTGGTAACTCTAGTTGCTCTTCCTAGGTGTCACAAAGGTGATTGCGGGGGGATTCCCGCGATACTTGAGGTAGATGTTGCATCACACTTTGAGTACCCCTGGAGGTTGCCCCGTGTTCACGTGGGTTACTTGCATCAGGAAGGGATGTTTTGTGGAGGTCAAGGAAACTACTTCTCACTATTTTTTTCATCATTCTTGGGACTTAATCAACATGTACCAGTTTTTGGAAGGTCCCTTTTCCAATTTTTTTGTTTGTGTTGTTGCCTTTAGAAATTTTTAGTAGTGTGATCTATGTTCTTAGTCGGCTTTAGGGAGTCTATCTATAGCTACTTTGAATTGTTGATTTAAAGTCGTATACCAACCGCTCATTTGATCTCAAACGATCCAAGGTCTTTCGCTACAAGGGGTGGAGCCTCCACCGCCTCCTCAAAGGCACTAATTGGACATAATTGGTTCTTTTGATCTAGTAGGTTCTTCTAAGTTAGTAGAGCCGAACATTGTGGATCCGAACACTTATTCACTAGAAGTTACTAGGGTCATGGAACTTGAAGTTGAATGCTTTGTTAGACCATATAACCCTCCTCGTACTAGACCCCACAATCCATTTTTTGTGCATATTTTGACTTCTTCAAAGATGGATTACATTGCGAGCCTTCCTATTTAGTGGTCCATCATGGACAACACTGGTAATGTATCAAGGTTTGAGGGTCCTCATACCCCCATGTTGGATATCGTTGGGGGAGGGGTCTCTCCTCCACACTCCACTGCTTAGACATAAAGTGTAACTCAAATTATGATGACTGCATCAATTAGTAGCTCCATACCTGTGATTACTGGGCCTACTCAACCCACAAGTGCAACATTGTAGTCACCATTTTTTTCAAATTCTTTTTCATTTGGGATGCCTATTGTGGGCATGCCCCATGTTTTGACTAGTTCTAACCCTTTGTTTTCTAACCCTAGCAGTGGTGCAGGGAGTTCTTCAATTCCTTTGCAAAGTGTCCCATGGGGTGGGGCACACATCCCTCCATTTTTTCCTTTGCTTGGAAGTGGATATTTTCCATATCCTGGGCCCTTTCCTAGGGATAATCCTTTTATTGGGTGGGGAAATCAAACAAGCAGAGGATTACAACCCTTTCACGTTATTATTTAATTTTGGGAGTAACTCCTTTTATTCATCTGAGGTGCCATCAGGGGGCAACCCTTTCCAAGCTCCATGGAATCCCATGCAAAGGACTTTCTCTTCGCAAGGGATGTTGATATGGGGCAACCCCTTCTAGTCATTTGGAAACCGAGTAAGTGGAGGTTTTCCTCCTTATGGTCATGGGTATCCTAGTTCCTATCAGAACCAGGGCCATCTTGCAACCTCTTCCCAGTAACCCGGTGCCAATAACAATACAATTCATTTTTTTCCAAGTTCCAACCAACTCGTGACCTCCAACCCCAATAGTCAAAATTTGATGGCGCAACTGAGACTTCCTTTTCTAGCAACTTTGAACTTCCCAAACTTATCTAAACTGATGAGCAATCTAGTGTGTCATGATCCCAATTGGCCCCTGCCCCAACCAAACTACCTTTTGACATTCCAAAGTTCGAAGGGAAATCTGGCGAGGATCCGGGTGATCACGTGACAACTTTTCATTTATGGTGTTCTTTGAACTCTCTCAATGACAATTACATTCAACTGCAACTATTTAAATGCACTCTCACGGGTTTTTCTACAAGTGGTACATTGAGTTACAAGGATCGTCCTTTCACCATTTCCATGATCTGGTGATGGTTTTTCTCAACCATTTCCAGCTTTCGGTCTAGTATGATGCCAACATAGATTTATTGTCTACACTTAGGCAAGACAATGTAACACAAATTTCCAATCATATTCATGGATGGTGCAGACGAAAAAGGGTGATTAGGGCCATGATCGCTCTTAAGTTTGTCTTGGAGTGTTTTTTAAAGTTGTTATTGTCGTATATCTCCAAGAACATTTCCCTTTCTGGGGTAACTACTAAAGAGGAGGCCATCTTTAAAGCTCAACAACTAGATTTGATTTACTCTCAGTATAGGATCCTTTATGAAAATTTTCCTAAAACATCGAGGTCAAGTACTAACCCCTAGAATTCCAAGCTTGGACCACATGCCAATGGCATTGTTGGTTTTATTAGCAACACTGCAGTAGATTTGGTCGCTAACTAAATGAAGCAAATGACAATTCATCAAACTGTGGCTGGTCCAGCCCAAGCTAGGAATTCTCCCACCCTCCAAATGTCAGATGTACATGTTATGCAAAAAAGGGTCCCCAAAAACCTTAAGGAAAAAATAAAGGTAAGGGTAAGAAAGGAGGTGGGAATAATAATGCCAGTAAATCCGAAAATAATGTTGGTGGGGCAATGAAGGAAAAAAAAGGTTAAATTTCCTTACAAATTATGCAAAGAGGATCACCTCACACATCAATGCCCCAATATGGAAGAAGCCCAACGATTGTTAGCGTAGTAGAAGATTGCTATGTTGAGAAACCCATTTCCGCAAGGACAACATATGGCTACATGATCTTCTAATAACTTAGGAAATGCACAAGGGGTCACCCAAGGTGTACCCTCGCAAAATGGAAATTCATTGTTAATCCATATGGTGGGATCCAATATTTACGTGTCAACTAAGGTTTGTGACTACGGTAACCCCGAGTCTGCGTCAAAATAAAAAGAGTCTCTTGAACCGTAGAATCTTATTCATATAGAAAAACCTGTGGGAGAAACATTGGAGTACATACCTAAGGGTGTGTACAAATGATCATCACATAATACAAATGCTAGAGTCGCTCTGAACTATTTTATTTTTGAGGATTTGGATTAGATTCAATGTGTGATGTCACCTCTAGAGGTGCTCCAAAGTTTTCCTTCGCAATGGAAAGCATTATTGTATGTTATCGGGGCTATGGATTCTTCTAGTTCTTAGGTTATCAAGTTTGACACTACTAATGTCAAGCCTCGCCTTTCGTATCATGTCTCTTTCTAGATTCGGGTCATGTATTCCATGAAAGATATTGGGGGAAGAGTCATTGATGAAGATGCTTTGAATTGTTTCATGTCTCTGTCTTGTTAGTGAGCCATTAGCTCTCCCGAACTTGCTTAGTCTCCAACTTTACTTACGACATTCAATGGAAGGTCATCTCGACCGCATGGGATTATTTCCTCCTTTATTGTCCAGTTGGGAGGGGAAATTATTTCTATAGAAGTGGAATTGGTCGATGATCTACTCAACTAAAACCTCTTGCTAGGACGTAGTTGGACCTATGTAATGATGACCATATTATCCTTGGTTTGTCGAGTACTATGTTTCCCTCGTAAAGGGGAGATCATAACAATAGATCAAATTTCCTTCACTCACACCGATTCAACTGCATCCATGGGATATAATGTCCCGTTAGTCAGTAATTCTCAAATGGCCGCTCAGATTATGGGTGTCAGGTTGTATCCTTTGTTGATGGGAACATTTAACTTCATGAAGCCAATCTCTTACATTAACTTTGTTCTGGATTGTTTGAATCAACCAATCTCGTCAATTCCTATGTTCCAAGTGTGTCTTTTTCATACATCATACTTTGAGGAACCATGGATTTTACCTTCTCCATCATATGAGGTGGAAGATCTTGAGCATGCCAGGATGGCTATGCCATTGTTTGTAGTAGATATATTTTATCAATCAATTCAAGGTGTCACTACAGACATTTATCCAACTCCTTCCTGGATAGAAGAGTTATATCACCTTACTAAGAATGTTTGGGCCATGAACTCTTCCAACTCTCTTGATTTCCTAGATACGGCGGTGCCTTCCAACGAGGCTATTCTAGAGGTGATGAATGGGACTGAATGGCCTTGGGATGACTTGCATCACAAGTTATACTTCCTATTAGAGCTTAATAGGATTGAGAACAGAGAGTTTCAATCAAACATGTTTGGAGATAATGATTATCTCATGAACCTTTTGGGAACACATGGAGTGTATGTTGAGGGAAATATGGAAAACATTTCGGAAACAAACCCAATCAATATCTCTTGAAATCCCAATGTCATTGAAAAATGTTTATAGGGGCGCATTGTTCTTTGGATGAGGTCCACATTTACACTAACTTATTTAAGGAATTTTACGATGTATTTTCTTGTACATACAAGAAAATTCCATGAATAGATCTTTGAATTGTCAAAGATGAAATTAAAACGTATGAAAATGCAAAGCCTATTCGACAAAAATTTCGACCCATTAATATTACAAAGGTGGAAAAAATAAAGGTTGAGATGGAAAAACTTCTCAAAGCTAGTTTTATCTACCTAGTTCCTCTGATTGAATGGGTATCCAACCCCATTCAGGTAGACAAGAATCAGGGAGCAATCTGAATCTATATGTATTTTAGAGATATGAACAAGGATTTTATGAAGGACAACTTCCCCACCATTTATAGATTATATTATTGATGAGTGTGCTGGAAGTGAGATCTTTTCTTTCATGGATGGATTCTCAGGCTATAATTGTATTCAGATCCATCCTGAGGTTCAACATAAGACTACATTTATATGTCCTTGGGGAACATTCACTTATTAGAAGATGCGTTTTGGCCTTAAAAATGATGGTGATACGTTCCACCGGGCCATGTCCTTCGCTTTTCACGATCTTAAGAAAATTGTGGAGGACTATCTTGAGTATCTAGCTGCTCACTCTCGTAAGAGAGAAGATCATCCTTCTCATCTTTGCCTTTTGTTCAAAATATGTCGGTACTATCAAATTTATTTGAATCCTAACAAGTGTATATTTGTTTCATTTTGGGGCATATCTTGGTTTTTATAGTGTTTAATAAGGGGATCATGGTCGATCATTTAAATCTCGAGGAAATATTTCAGTTTCCTCCCCCATGTAACATTCGATAGCTTAAGAGTTTACAAAAGGAAAGCTAATTTCCTTCGTTGTTTCATAGCTAACTATGTCAACATCACCAAGGGATTTATGTGCTTGTTGAAAAAGGGGGTCCTATTTATTTGGGATTATTTCGTGCAACATTCTTTCGATGTGCTTAAGAAGTCTCTTATGTTTTCCCCCTTGCTTAGTCCTATGGACTATAACAAAGATTTCATGTTGTATCTTGCAACATCAGAATCAATGGTCAGTATGGTATTAGTTCAGGAAGATGATGTGCTCCAAGATCCTGTCATTTACTATCTTAGTTGTGGTTTGGTGGGTCCCAAACTTAATTATTCACATGTTGAGAAGTTGGCTTTAGCATCCATGCATGTTGTCCAGAGACTTCAACACTATATTATGTTGCATAAAACCACTGTGATCACTGACTTTAATCAATTTCAGTATGTTTTAACCCCACATATTTTGGGGGGAAAATATAATAAGTGGATTGTCATATTATAGGAATTTGACCTAGACTTCACATCTACCAAGTCCAAAAAATCATTGGTTTGCATTGAGCTTATGCTGGAGTTTTCGAGTGAATATAAGGACGTTATCATAATAGAATCATTCCTCGGCGAGAACATTTTCCTCATTTCTTCCTCTAACCCTTGGTATGGGGATATACTTATGTATCTCCAAGATTTGAAGTTCTCTCTTAAACTATTCACGAGATGATCGACGACGTCTTCACCATCAAGTGAAGAATTATGTTATTATCTATGACACTTAGTATTTTCGAGGGGTTGAGTTGGTTCTTCATCATTGTTTGACCCATGAAGAGGTAGATAGTGTGCTAAACCATTCTCACAGTGGAACCTATGGAGGTCATATTTGTGTGTTGGTGACAACCCAAAAAATACTGCACACCGTATACTTTTGGCCCATGATCTTTAAAGATTGCATAGAGGTGGTTAAGAAGTGTCATCCATGTTAAATGTTTACGAGGAATATGTGCATGTACCCAAATCTGTTGTTTCTTGTTATCATCGTCGGATATTTCACTAAGTGAGGGGTATATTTTACCACGTTCCACCTAGCTTTGTCTAGGGGGAATAGATACATTATTGTGGCCATCGACTACTTCACAAAGTGGTTAGAGGCCATGCCCATGTTTTCTAATGATGGTGATACTGCCACACTCTTAATTTTCAATTAGATTGTTGCTAGGTTCAGAGTTCTATTAAGCCCTAGACAAAGCCCCATGATATGTATAAGACCCCTTATTATTCCCTAGATAGTGAATTATTACATTTCTAGTAGGTCGGCTAGAACCCTTCTTTGTACCCTTTCATTGTAATTGTAACCCCTTGTCTCCTATATATATATATCAAGGAGATCTAGTATTAGGATCATCTTATCTCATCTCATATTGTGTTTTGAAGTTTATATACTATAAAGGAGGTTTCCCCCTAGAAGTTGACTAAATTTTGTTGATTTTTTATCATTTTTAAGGCGTTGGGTCATAACATTTGGTATCAGAGCTCAAGGTCTTGGGGTTTCGCTGCTACATCTGAGACACCTTGTAATTTTAGCTATAACTTTTTTTGTATGATGTTTCAGAAAAAACCCCTTGGAGGATATTTAGTATACGGATCAAGGTATGTGGGGTTAAAATTTCAGCTCTTGAGGCCTTACCCTTTCAGAGATATAGCTTGTGTAAGACAGGGTTTTGGAATCATCCTGAATTTAGCCATCACGGAATTTTTTCTATAAATATTTTTATGTAACGTTTAAAACCATGAAATACGGATCATATTCATAGAAATTATCAAGGTATATGTGATAAATATTTCAGCTTCTGGGTCATCCTACTTTTGTAGATACACCTTATGGAAGATAAGGTATCGAACTAGTCCTATTGACTAATCTCAAATAGGTGTTCCGGGTAAAAAATTCATAACTTATTCCTAGAGTATCCAAATTGAGTAAGACTAGTTGCATTGGATAGTGGATAGTATGTAGTATCTCGGGTACAAATTTCAGAATTGTATATCAATTATTTTGTGCGGGGTACTCTATATAAGTGAGATCTCTTGGAAAGGCCAAAAATCAGCAAGGTGTGGAAAAGTTACCATAGCTTCCACTTGGCACATCCAATTTTGGTTAGACCTATGACATTGGAGAAACAAAATTTTAAATTACTACAGGTCGAAACTTCAGAAGCACCAAAATTTTAGAGATACACCAGAAGAAAGGTCGGCCAAGAGGAGCAACTCCAAATTAAGGTTTTTAAAGGTACGTAACTTACAATTGGCATAATTATTTTTGGAATATTTGTTTTGGGTGATTTAAAATTTGTGATATATATATAATAGAGGAGTATTATTATTATTACTCCATATGGGTCCCAAAAAGGTGACAAAACCTATTAAACCTCCAAAAGTATCATATATGACTCAAGAAGAAAATGAGGACATACATAACAGGTTGTCCAAATTGGAGGAACAAATTAAGAATGTGAGTGAAAATTCTAATAATTGGGTAAACTCACAAAGACAAATTCAAGTAATGGAAGGGAATATGGTTGGCATGGAAAATAATATGGAGGGTATAAAAAACAAGATGGATAATATGGAAAATAAGATGGAAGAAAATAAGAATGACATAAAAAAATAAATACAAAATTCCATGAAGGAAATGCAAAATATGTCTTCCCTGATATCCCAAGCTATAGATGGGAGATTCCCTAAAGTAGACATCAAAATGGAATGGACTCATGAAAATAAAGGTAGTACTCATGTTGAACAAACTGCCAATAATAAGCCATTTAGTTAATCTAACTCTAATTGTGCAGTTAATTCTGGTGGGGGTCCTAAATTCAACTTTCCCAAAATTGAATTAAAGAAGTTTGATGGTACAGAGGTATTTACTTGGGTGAACCAAATAGAGCAATATTTTGAACTACATATTATTATGGATGATAAGAAAAGGATTCACATAGCGACCTTGAACTTTGAGATAAAACCATATCAATGGTATCAATGAATAATGAAAAGGCATCCACTTTATATCACTACACTTGGGATTTATTTACAAGAGACTTAGAAGAACAATATGGGAAAGTTTGGGAACAAGAATACTTCAGTCAATTGACAAGAATCAAACAGTTGGGTGATATTGAAGAATATAATTCAGAATTCTTGGTACTGGCCACAAGTGTTATTGGATAAATCAGTATATGTGAACATTAACAGATCTCCCTAGATCCACCTAGATCTAGAACAAAACAGGACATGACATGACACTTCCCCTAAGTTACAATCATTGAATTTATCATTGAAGAAGGAATAAGTGACATACATTTAGATATCGCTTCCTTATGTCTCAGTTGTCCCTGCTTCGCTTTGGTAGCCTTGTGATATCAGATCTACAACAACACAAATCGACCAAGGTGAAAGAAACAGTAATATATTCAATGAAGACCTAAACATGTGATCAAGGAGTCATGTAATAAAATAAGAGTGATTTTAGGGGAAAGAGACATGTCACTGTATTTATATTAAATGAAAGTAGAAGATACAACCAGATTGCCTTGATGTCGCAAGCTTCCTTTCGGTGGTCCTTCGTTCCAACACACACACTTGCTCTACACTTGCATGAAGAAAATCCACTATGGCTTGATGGACAAATGAAAGCCTCAAGCATCAATTCAAACAGGATTCCTCACACAATTCTGAATCTATTCTTTCATCAATTCTCTATTCAATCTTGCTTAACCTCTTCCTTGAGAAACCTTTCATTATATAGGAGAAGGAGAGATGGTTAAAGGGATGAGGATGATCCCACTAAATCTGAGAAGTCAGTAGGATGCCAACCATGCGAATGCCAACTCATTTTCTAGAAGATCCTCTTCTAGAACCTTCGTAACCTCTTCTTCCTTTTAAGCTTTGAAGCAGGTTTGCACCCTAATTATAGAGCAAACTGCAAACCCCTCGCAATCCTAGTATAGAGTAGCCTGCGAGAATCAGGGTTCTTGCACCCTACAATATATGCAGCCTGCGAACTCATCTTAAAAATATGTTTTGTAAAAGAAGACAACAGTCACTTTTCTCAGGAAAAAGGTCCTTATGAGAGCCTGAACACATAACTGTAGAGACATCACCATAATGACCAAAATAATGTGTAACAGAATGCCCCCCAAAGTACGAGGCTTGAACTTGTGACAGCCGAAATACTTTGTAAAATGCCTGTGTGTGTCAGAAACAAGGATCACACCTAATCGGAAACCTGCAAACAATCAAGCATCTGCAGAATATAATACCAGTTCTGAGGTAGGCATTTTCATGCTCAGACCACAAATGAATGAAATCACAAATGTAGGCCATGGCCACCAGTCATACACCGTGGATCCATGTCATTGAAATGCGACATAGACACCACGAATACACTGTGGATCTATGTGTTAGAAGACTCAGATTAGGACATAGCCACGCGACATACAAAGTGGATCTATGTGTCAATACAAATCATAAATACTCCAGCGCAACCTAGACCAAAAAGATGAGACCCAGGGTCTTCAATCTCATCGTCTGAAAGTACAAATCTAGCCATGTGATTAGATGTGTCGAAGTCGAACATGATAGAAACCACTTGATTACCGGTCATTGATAAAAACTGTTAACAAGTGCGAGGGAAATCACCATTGATGTCAACGACTCCCAAGGTACCTAAGTACAATCTGAACGAATGTGAATAAATGAGTTGAATTCGAACACTCGGTGGAATCTCTCGATCAGGGACCAATGATGTGAATCCACTATTGAAAGCGAAGAGACCTTCCATTAAGGCATGTAGGTTCTAAGGTACCAAACGATTTCTAAGTCTTATTCACGGATAATGAGTTGGAGTCGACGGAAAAAGACTCGTCACAGGAGGGCCTTGATGTATCCCCCATCAATGACATGAAATAAGTAATAGATTTTAGAGTAAGTCAAAGTATAAATATGATTTGAAACAGACACAAGGAAGGCAGACATGGTAAGAATTGACAATTGCAGATGACCGACTCAATGGAGGGCTTGTTTGGACTTCTCTTGAACATATGAACGACACGACAATGGTCTTGACAGCATTGACTCAAAGACGACCCAAGATATGACCTTGTAGCAAGTCAGACGAGAGACAAATGGATTTCCCAAGCCGGATTCAAATGACGAACAGGGGGTGTCATGTTCAAGAGCAACGCTTACTACTACTAATACAAATACCAAAACACATCCCTTTCCCAAAAATTTCCCCACCATTTCTGGCTAGTACCTCTTTATTTTTACACAAGCTTGGGGAGGATAACATATGCTTGTCGATGTAAGCTCATCCTTCGGATGAGTCCCTCAGAGTACATTTAACGAACCCTAGGAAGGAGTGGTTCGGTCCCATAAGGACCTTTCGATGTTTGTTTAACGAGTCCAAAGATAGAAAACTTGAGGGTTTTTCATGTTTTGAGAGTCTGAAAAACACTTAAAGAGAACTCTCCCAGTTCCTTTTTCATAAATTAGTTTGACGAGACCGAAAAAGTGATAAATTATCGTTCATCAAACGTTTTCTTCAAATACTTTTACGAGCGTGAAAAGAACAAGATCGTTCGGCAATATTTTCGTTTTTATGGAGTGTGAAAAGAGATTAAAGGATACTCCCTTATTTTCGTTGTTTTCGTGTTACCATGACGGGTACGAAAAGACGAGAAAAGTATACTCGATTGCGTTCTCATGTATTTTCGAGCGCGAGAACGAAAGAAGACTCGGCTCGAGGTTTTTCCTACAAAACCCTAAAAAGGTATTCGTACATGTGACAGATAAAAAGGAAAAAATACTCATACACTGTCGTTCGGGATTCTAGGTCATCCGTCTGCGAAAAACCATACTCACAAAGCCATTAGGGTATTAGGTTTTTAGGCAAAATAATAAAATTAAAAAAAAAAAAAAAAAAGTAAAAAAGTGAATAAATATGGGTGAAAAGCCCTTTTTACCATTTCATTGTTACTTTGTCAAAAACTTGTCCAACACACGTCTTTTTTCCCAAATTTCTTCACTCGATTGCAGGAGGTACAAGCGGTCATTCAGCAAACGGTTTCAGCCAATGAGGTAATCTCGTGATTCTTCAACTTTTTCATGGATTAAAATTGTTTTTTATTGGCAAATTTTAGTGTTTGATTCCATTTTGGGGCCGGTAGGTGCGCTCAGGCATTCTCGCAGGTGGGCCATTCGGGACCTACGAGAACCTAAGGTTTTCGCAGGTGGGCTTCAGTGCACCTGCGAGAATCTTGCGTTGTGTGAAAACTTCACCTGCGAGGGTCGAAAATTGGATTTTTGTGTATGTTTTTGCTCAATAAAAATTTATTCAAGAGGTGAAAATGAGTTGTTAACTTCCTTCTCATGGCTCCATTGCAAGTATTGATCATCATGATGTTGGAATGGAGGGAAAGAGAACATGAGGAGGATGATGTCATTGCCGAAAATGATCCGGGTATAATTGTTGCCCTCCGGGAATGTGGAATCTTAACATTTTTCAGGATCCAGGGCATGAGAGCCCAACTCAGGTTGTTAGAGTACCTAGTCCACATGTGGGATGTGGATCAACAGGTATTTCATGTAGGGGTCCACACGCTTACACTAAATATCGAGGATATCTATTTTCTGACGGGGTTGTCACGACGTGGATACCATGCAACTCTGACCGGAGGTAGAGGCGATGGACTTCCTATGAGCGAGTATGTTTGCCAATATTGTGTTCCTGAGGCGGAGAGAAGCAAGGGTAAAGTCGCCATTTGGGGTGTTTAATATCTGACCTTACGGACTATCTTGTTTACCATTGCATGCATGGTCGAGAGCGCGGCTCCGCACATGGCTCTCCAGAGCTATTTCCAGTATGCAATAGAGTGCACAAAGCCTCAAGTTTTCAACTGGTCGGACGCGGTTCTCCGCAGTATGAAGAGGCAACTGACAAAGTGCAGAAGGGGTAACCTGAAACAGTTCGGGTACGGGTCAATTTTGGTGTCATTCTTCCTTGAGAGGGTCCCACTACTGCGTCTACAGTTAGTTTGGGGTTTACCGGCCCCACAGGATCCGAGGATGATGAGATGGTGTAACCTCATGGATCGGCACGTAGCAGGCCCTATAATCAAATATAACGATTCATTTTTTGACTGGTTGAGGCCCTAGATGCTGATGATTGATGACTATGCATATGTCGGCTTGGATTTCCGAGGAGATCTAGATTTGGTTCTTCCTAAGGATGCTCAGTGGGGTGACTTAGGTAAGAAGTACACATTTTGTTTTTTTAATGTTTTTTTGCAAATTTTATTATGTAAAATGTTTTTATGTTTTCGATCCAAGGAATAATCAAAAAATTCTTTTGACGACACAGATGTTGGGTCGTATCAACCTCCAGGAACATCTCCCATTCAAAGACGAGGGGAAGTGGCTCCAGTGGCAAGATGGGATGTTGAGGACTACGAGGCAATTGAACAGAACTTAGAGGGACTGGCTGCAGATGTCCCGGACATCTCTATTGGGGAGATACTGAGGAGCTATCAATGCCATATTGTGGGCATGTCAGAGTCTCTTAGTAGACTGCTCCATAGGGTAGCTTGAGCAGTTGTATGTTACTGTGAGCATCATCCGTGATGCTAATTTGTAGAAGCCATGGGCTTCATATATTTTGATATTTTGGTCTTTGGACAAAAACTTTTAGTAAAACTTTTGATCGTTATATATATATATATATATATATATATATATATATATATATATATATATATATATATATATGCGGCTTCTATCGACTTATTTTGTTTACATGTGATGTGTGATTGGTTTTATAAAAGTCTCAGATGTCTGTCTAACACATAATTAGCTAAAACATCAGTCAATGTATTTATACATCTAGGAATGTGTTGATATTCGATATAATCAAAAGAACGTTCCAAGAGGCGAATTCGTAGATATATCCGCAATAAAGTAGGACTTCGGATAGCATAAACATTACTTAACTGTAGCACTACTAGCTGTGAATCAAGTCGTATAACCAGGTGGCGGATACCAAGCGAAATAACCTTAGTCAACAATTCGATGACGGCGCTATATTCTGCAATATTATTGGTCGCACGACCGAGGCAAACACCTTGTTGACTGATAAGTTCGTTTGTAGGTGCATAAATTGCCCATGCAACAAAAGCAAGGTTCTGAGTACTACGACTAGTACCATCAGCGAAGCCAATGTGGGGTAGTGAAGACTCTGACATCTGGAAACCAATAACAACGCAAGGTAAGCGGTCGAGGGTAGAAACCAAATAACGAAAAAGCACACTAAAGTAACACACAAAAGTATGATACAATAAAATACAAGCACTCATGCATAGATGATCTAAGCATAGTACTTCTTTAAGTAAAGCCCATTTCTGGGTTCACTCAAAGGGATACCATCGTAGTCCACTAACTTGTAGGCTCCTTTCTCCAACACTCGTCTGACGATATAAGGACCTCGCCACATAGCCTCAAATTTTCCGGCTCCTAGCAAATCTCGATCTTGTTCATAAAGGAGAACTAGATCACCTTTAGAGAAAACGCGTGGCTTGACATGTTTGTCGTATTGGGCTTTGAGGCATTTCTTTTGGGTTTCTATAACTAGGGTGGCATCACGACGGTTTCGTCTAGTTGCATAAGATACAACAGACGTTCTTCTTCAGCAGAAGTGTTTGGGAGAAGTTCAACGGCTAGCTTTAGAGACGGTATCTCACATTCAATCGACAAGATGGCTTCTAAACCATAAACTAACTGGAAAGGTGTAAACCCAGTAGCAGACTTAACGGATGTCCAGTAAGCCCACAATGCTGAAAACAACATCGTGTGCCAACTAGTTTTGTGAATCCCTATCATTCGTCGAAGCATGGTAATGAGGACTTTATTTATTGCTTCAACATGGCCATTGGCCTGTGGGTAATAGGGTGTTGAGTTTTCATGGCGAAGAACCAATTTTTCTATGAGTTCTGACATCATGAAGTTTCTAAAGTGGCTACCGTGATCAGTAACAATAGCTTGAGGAACACCAAACCGAGCAATGATGTGATTGAATATGAATAGTGTTGCAGTCTTTTCGGTATTATCGAATGTAGGCATCACCTCGACCCATTTCGTAAAATAATCTACGGCTACAATAATGTATCCATGCCCCCCGGCCGAATGAGGGTGACATGTCATGAAATCGATACCCCATTTCGCAAAAGGTCCAACGGAGACTATAGGATGTAGAGGAGTAGGGTGTGATCGTATTTTGTTGTTGTATGTTTGGCAAGCGTGGCATTTTTGGACAACGATAATACAATCGTTGAATAAAGAAGGCCAAAAATACCCAGCTCGTAAGATCTTTTGGGCAGTAGCATACCCAGACATGTGACCACCACATGCTCTAGAATGGCAGTCATTCAAGGCTTTCTCGGCTTTGTCAAATGTGAGGTATCGTCAAAAAACGGAGTCAATCCCATGACAATAAAGAGTATCACCGAGGATAATATACTGACGGGCTTGGTAATGTATTCGATGGTCGTCAATGCTAGACAAATCGGGTCGAAAAGTTTGAGTCTGGAGATATATAATGAGATCCCCATACCAAAGGTCATCGAAACTGATCAGAAAAAGGGATTCATCAGGTAATGAATCCTCTGCTACATTTTCCGTCTCAGAACAGGGAAGGTCACATATCAATTCGGCAAACACCAAGGATTTATTGGACTTAGCACATTTGAATTCTAAGTCAAACTCCTGGAGTATTACGATCCATTTGGAGTATTTCCCCCCTAGCAATTGGCGTGTAAGAATGTGTTGCATAGGGTTGCAGTTGGAAATCACAGTAGTCTTGCGTAAAAGGATATAGTGTCGGAAACGTTGAACAGCTTGGACGGCGGCCAAGGCCAGTTTTTCAACATGTAAATACTTGGTTTCGGTAGTCGTGAGACTCCGACTCAAATAATAAATGACATGTTCGTCATGAGAATCATCCTCCTAGACTAGAACCATAACAATGGTATAGTCCGAGGCTGCGAGATACAAGAAATAATCTCGACTGTAATTGGGTGGGAAAAGTAGTGGGGTATGTGTTAAAGTCAGTTTTAAAGCATCGAAAGCTTTGTTGGCAGTGGTATCCTATACAAACTCAGAACCTTTCTTGAGCAGTCGAGTAAATCTGAGGGTTAACTCAGCATAGTTTGGGATGAAACGACGTAGAAAGTTTGTCTTCCCTTGCAAACTTTGTAGCCGGCGAAGTGAGGAAGGAGGAGGGAGATTGAGAATCACCTCGACCTTCAAAGGATCTACCATGATCCCTTGATGTGAAACAATAAAGCCTAGAAGTCAGCCAGATTCTACACAAAAAACACATTTGTGCGGGTTTAAGCGTATACGGTAAAACCAACATCGAAGGAAAATGTCTCGGAGGTGTGTTGGATGATCTACATGGTGCATGGAATGAGCCGGTATGTCATCAAGATATGGTTGGACAATGTTCTTTATATCATGAAAGGCATAAGACATAACATGTTGAAAAGTCGTGTGAACATTCTTTAAACCAAAGGGTAGTTTCTGGTAGGCAAAAGTGCCCCAAGGACAAATAAAAATAGTCTTGTGTTGGTCGGAGGGTACAATATTGATTTGATTATATCTGGAGAAACCATCCATCAAAGAGAATATTTCACTCACGGCACAATCGTCGACGATCTGGTTGACAAAGGGGGTGGTAAAGTTGTCTTTAAGACAAGCTTTGTTAATATCCCTATAATCAATGCACATGCGGATCATACCTTGTTTCTTGTTAACCGAAACAAGATTGGAAACCCAGTCAGTTAGAGCCATAGGGTAAATAAAGACAACTTTAAGAAGTTTCTCAACTTCAAGCTTGATAGCAGCTGCTTTATGCGGGTGGACCAGACGAAGTCGTTGCCGGACGGGTTTAGCGCCCGGGTATGTCTTAATCTCGTGTACAAAAATTTTGGGGTCAATACCCGACATTTCTTCATAGCTCCATGCGAAGCCGTCACAAAATTCTTGAAAAAGAGACTTGTAGGTGACAACTTCGTCATGAGAACACGAAGCTCCGATATGCACATTTTCGACAACTCCAGGTTTATTGGATATGTCGAAGGGGATGGTGGGTGAGATATTACTTAAGTTCCCTTCGTAGAACACATCGTGTGTAGACTTGGGAATGTTAGAAATTATGACAACGATCGACGGAGTCGAGATCCGTTGGTAACTCTCAATGGTGTGTTGTTCCAGGAAGAGAATGGAACGATGATGTCCATCGTCCCAAGGGGTATCTTCTATGGACATAACAGACATAATCATCTCGTCTGTAGGAAAAATGACATGGAATGGATTCGGAGATAAATCACCAAGAGAGGGGGTAGAAGGGGTTGCTGATTGAATGGCTTGATAAGCGGATTTGACCGGACTCAAAGGCATTTGGTCGCCATAGAGAAGATGATCAGCGGGGTTGGGTACTATCCACAAGTCATAAGACGCAGGGGTTTCTCGAACAGAGGTGGAAATCATGTTGATCAAGGCGACAAACAGATGTGGAACATCAGGTGGTGGAATGGGGAAAGTACCCATCAAAGAGGAATCTTTAAAAAGACCCACACCGACATTCTCATATCCAGGGGGTGTTTTCGCAATGAAAGGTACGTTGTTGGTACGTGTATCAGAGTTAAAGAAAGCCAATTGGTCCACCGTAATTACTTTTCCCTGATCTGGGAAACGTACAACACGAAAAAGAGTGGATACAATTGCATGCATGGAATCGATCCAGCTACGACCAAGTAAAAGGTTGTAATCGAGAGGAGTGTCAAAGACCTCAACTTCAACGTTGACCATTTTGCCTTCTAACGTAATAGGCAATGAAGGGAGGACACCGTAAGGCTTAAATCTAGAGCCATTAAAGGCTTTGAGCGTGTTGTGTGATTCGGTTAAGGGAAGAGAGTCGATGGCTTTCCAGTAGGCAATAGACATGACACACGTCGAGGCACCCTCATCAATAACTGTTCTACAAATGTTTTTGTCGGAGATAATAACTTGTATTTGGAATGCGAGTTGAGGGGTTAACCTTGGAATGTGATCTTCCAAGTCAAAAATTATTAAATTTGTATCCGTAGGGTCGATTCCACCAATGTCTTTCAACAGTGCCTTTCGTTGTGTAGGACAACTCTGAAGGACTTCGAGGGCTAACATCACTGACGGTGCTTGGGCCAGATCTTCTACAATACTGTAGTTATGAGCAGCACGCGCATGAGGATTGAAAGCAGACTTTCGAACAACACCCTTTGGGGGAGGGTGAAGAACTGTATCTAGGCTCGGTCGTTCGAGATGAAAAGGATCGTTGGTAGGTGGAGTCGAGGGAGATGGTTGTACCAACGAAGGAGGTATTTCATCAACCTTCTCTTTGAAGGAAGAATAATACTTGGCTCAAGTGGTAAGTGTGACGTCATTCTTCTTTGAATCACCTGTACACATTAAGACATAGGATGTAGTGGAGGGGGAAGGTTGGTCATGAATGACCAATTGGGCCTACTGTTGAGAAGGGAAGGGTTGTGACAACATAGCTGGGGTAGGTGGTTTCGGGGTTCCTTGAAGGAACTTAGTAACCTCAGCTCGTCTTGGACAATCCTTAGTGTAGTGATCATCACCACAAATAAGACAAGGGTATCAGGGTTTGCGCTTATCCTTATCGTCAACAGGTTGTGTTTTGGTCTTCTCAGATTGCAGATTATTTTTATCCTCCTTATTCTTACCCTTCCCTTTTTTGGATTTATTCTTTCCGACAGGGGTAGATTGAACAGAGTTCACCTCAGAAGTCTTGCCGGCGGGAGGAGTAGGAGACAGAGCATGTTGAACATTAGAAGCAACGGACTTGGGGTTGGTGGTAGAGGCTTGTGCGGAGTGGGGTTGGGCATGTAAAGTGCCAATCACACCATCAGCCGCATGAGAAGCAGCATGAGTAGTTGAAGTAGCAGTAGTAGAAGGATGAGGTGCGTCAGGGAGTAAATCGTAAAGAGTACCCGTTTGTGAGTAAACGAGGTCAAGGTATTGAGCACGACTGATCGCCTGTTCTTATGTGACAACTCCACCCATGGCTATGTCACAAGAGATGTCATTCACGAATGATTTCGTGAACCACTCTGCCAGTAACTGATCGGGAAGCTTGAGTTTGATGAGACATCGTCTCCGTCGCCACTCATGAATGTGATTAGAAATATGAGTGGCCTTGGTTTGTTTGAAAGAACTCAAAATTTCGGTTCTCGTTTCGTAATGGATCAGTAACTGGTAGTGGGTGAGGAAAGCCATGGCGAGGGTGTTAAAGTCAATGAAGAAACCTCATGGTAACATATACCACTTTGTGGCAGAACCTGTGAGAGTTCATTGAAAAAGATGAAATCGAATAGAGTCATCCATCAAAGAGTTGGATGAACACCAAAGGTGGAAAGTCATTACATGATTGTTCGGGTCCTCTCCCGGTTTACCATCGAACTTAGGAATGTCGGATGGTAGTTTGGCCGGTATGACGGGCCATTGAGGAGAGTGATTGATAGGATCATTTAAAATTCTAGACAGATTAGGGAGGTCCAGGGTGGCTAAGAAGGGTAACTGTCTATTCACATGGGGGTAATGGTGAATTTGGGGAGGAAGTCCCTAGGTATACCGGTAGGACGGTAAGCAGTTTTCATATAATGCGAAGATCTGGGCAGATTCGGTTGTTGGTGTGGAGGCAAGTAATTTATAGGGTTGTATTGGTTAGAGTTTTTCCCTTGAACAGGGACGTTGGGTCGAGCGTTCAAGGCCCAAATGGAATTGGACAGACCTGGATATTGTTGGCCTGTACTAGGGGGTATGAAAGAGCTAGCTTGAGGCTGTTTCCCCCCAGTCGATTGAGGATTATGTTGGATAAGATGTTTCCAATAATAGGCCAAGGCTGCAGGTATATTTTGTCCATAGGGTGGGGTAGGTGGGGGTTGCCCTCCAATCGGGGGTTGTGTCCCAATTGGGATTTGACATCCAAAAGGGGATTGTGTTTGGCCTCCAGGGTGAAATTGTCCACCAACAAGAATCTGGTAATTAGGTGTGAAAGACTGGGTGGTGCCACTAGGGTCGGTTCCTCCGATAGGGGATGGAAGAGACCCTCTAGAAGGGGGGCGAGGAAGTGTTGGAATAAAACCAGGAACAAGACGGTGCCCAGAAGGAGTGGAAATGCTAGGAGTCCCGAATGGGATTTGTGTAGGAACGGGAATAGAAGCATTCAACGCATGAAATCCGGGGGGAAGTGTTGGGGTGAGTCTGGATGAAAGAGGCGTGCCAATGGGGGCTTGGCTAGCCATCGTATTCCTGGTGTGAAGATTCACAGTATCTGGGACCATTGTATAATGGGCCATTTGAAGGGGGATAGTCAAGATATGGTCGGTTGGTTGAGCGTCTGAACCAGGGAAACAATAGGCAGTGGTAAAAGGTATCACGTCTGGATCGGATGTTTCATGCGGCTCAGGTGTGACAGTGATATCAACGCCTTCTCCTGAGCCAAAGAGATCCCGTCTAAAAATGCCAGTAGTCCAAAAAGGATCCTGAACTTCAGGGCCTGTGAAAGGTCCGGTTGGTAATCCAGAAGACTCAACAACAATTTCTCTGGATGAATTCACTTGAACAATACGTCTCACAGAGTCGGGAGGAAGTCGCGAGCCCTCTAGAGAATCGATAATTCAGAATTGTTCTAAAGAGTCAGTTCTTTCCACTCGTGGAGTGGCAATGTCTTGGACTTCACTCTGTTGAGGAGAGCCCTCTGGTGAGTTGGTAGGCAAGGGTTGAGAACCTTCCAGATATTTTTGGGGTAGTCCTTGCATTCTACGTGAGCGGCGTGGAGGGTCAATGGTGATCGAGATGAAATCTTACGAAAGAAATTCTATGGCCAACTTATAGAAACAAACAACATGCGCTAGTAAAATCTAGGAATCAAAACCAAGCAAACAAGACCTTCCTATTCCGAAGTCACTAGTTGGTGATGAAATCCAACGTCGTGACGTCGAGACAAGAAGGGGTTGGGCTAGGGTGGAAAAGTTACGTTGACGACCTGCTTAACGGACTTACACCCTGGTGCGAACTCCCACACATAATTGTGGGTATACCCTCCAAGGAGCTCGAGTGAGTTTGGCCAACGTCGATTCCAGGTACTGTGAAGACTTACCCCTCCACAGTCACCTTGTGTAAGACGCTAAGAAGATAGGCTACTAAAGTTACCACAAACAACAATGATGTCTGGGGAAACAGTCGACAGTTCGATCCACACGCAAGGGCAAGGTATCTAGCCCGAAATCAACTTGAGAGGCTTCCACTCATCATTGTGGGTATACCTTCAAGCGACCCCCGTAATACGTGCAATCTCTACACCGAGATCAACAAAGCAGGGTGGGTAACTCTGTCAATCTCAATGCGACCTCAGGTTGGACCCTTGTGTGAGAAGGGATTCCCAGGACAAAATGTTGCAAATGGAATTTGACACTCCCTATCACAAGATACTATTGTGTGTTTTGCGCTTTGGAGAGTGTGTCTCACTGCCTATTCCAAAGCTCTAGCCTAGCTAATGTTGGTGCAAAAGAGCCCTAGAAAATGTTACTAGTTGAATTTTAAAGTTGCGCAATATTATTAAAGGTTGTTGTTACACAAGAGGGAGACATAAATGAAACTAATGTTGTGTAAGACTTTGACCCAACAATGCGTAAATAGAAATGAATGATACAAACTTTCATTCGATGAATTCTATCTACAACAAGGAAAAAGGAGTTTTCTGGAACAATGCAAACTACGATGTACAATTCTCTTTTTAAACGTAGTACCAAACAATAATTGACAATGTAAATTCACTATTCGTTCTCTTTCAATATTTTAATGTCACTATTTTCTGAATAAATGATTGCTTAAAAGAAAAAGACTTTAATTTATTTTTTTAGAAACCAAAAAATAAGGATGGAACTAAGAAAAAGTAAACAACCAATGAAAATAAAATACTCAACAAACACCCAAATCGATCTTTCAATGGAGATAAAAATAAGAAATTGACAAGAAAAAGTCTCTTCAAATGCACATGGACAAAGAACTTTCCAAGCAACAAGCAATCTAAAAGGACAATTAATCCCAACTTTTAATACAATCAAAGACTTTTGACCAAACAAGCACTCAGATCTCAGAATCAGAGATTATACCCTTGTTGATAAAAGGTCAAGAAGTAAAAAATGGGAAAAAAGATTAAGAAGAGTTTTCGATCTCTGAAAACCAATCAACCGCAAGATTTGAAGTCAAGAAATAGTCAAACACTGGCAAAAGAAGTTCTTCCCAAGTAAACAAACAAATCTGGGCATCAAAAAAGACAAGAAGACCTAATCCAAAACTTTTACAAGATGAGTTTGCAGCCTAGTAGTGGGGTACAGTGCAAAAATTAGGAATTCTCGTAGTCTAGACACTGGCAGGGTGTGAGAAGGTCGCACTGGACTGAACAGTAGGGTGCAAAAATCAATGGTTCTCGCAGGTACAGTGCGAGACCGTTTGTAAACAAGGAAAATTTGGAAAAGGGACAAAAAATTTGAGTGAACTTCTAGGTCCAGAGAGTCTATATGGGTCTCTTACAGACTCAGAGACTGGTTGGCAATGAAAAAAGGTAGGCCAAGAGAAAATGGCCAACTTAAAACCACAAAATGAGTTGTATCCCAAGTGGAGTCGCCAATTTTGTTATTGGATAAATCGATATATGTGGACATTAACAGATCTCCCTAGATCCAATTAGATCTAGAACAAAACAGGACAGGACATGACACTTCCCCTAAGTTACAATCATTGAATTTATCAATAAAGAAGGAATAAGTGACATACCTTTAGATATCGCTTCATGATGTCTCTGTGTCCCTGCTTCGCTTTGGTAGCCTTGTGATATCAGATCTACAATGACACAAATTGACCAAGGTGAAAGAAACAATAATATATTCAATGAAGACCTAAACATGTGATCAAGGAGTCATGTAATAAAATAAGAGTGATTTTATGGGAAAGGGACATGCCACTGTATTTATATTAAATGAAAGTAGAAGATACAACTAGATTGCCTT
This sequence comes from Picea engelmannii, assembly GCA_009831015.1. NCBI lineage: Eukaryota > Viridiplantae > Streptophyta > Pinopsida > Pinales > Pinaceae > Picea > Picea engelmannii. The sequence goes on along the minus strand of ML776849.1, from coordinate 552,435 downwards.
GATGTCGCAAGCTTCCTTTCGGTGGTCATTCGTTCCAACACACACACTTGCTCCACACTTGCATGAAGAAGATCCACTATGGCTTGATGGACAAACGGAGGCCTCAAGCATCAATTCAAACAGGATTCCTCACACAATTCTGAATCTATTCTTTCATCAATTCTCTATTCAATCTTGCTTAACCTCTTGCTTGAGAAACCTTTCATTATATAGGAGAAGGAGAGATGGTTAAAGGGACGAGGATGATCCCACTAAATCTGAGAAGTCAGTAGGATGCCAACCATGCGAATGCCAACTCATTTTCTAGAAGATCCTCTTCTAGAACCTTCGTAACCTCTTCTTCCTTTTAAACTTTGAAGCAGGTTCGCACCCTAATTATAGAGCAAACTGCAAACCCCTCGCAATCCAAGTATAGAGTAGCCTGCGAGAATCAGGGTTCTCGCACGCTACAATATATGCAGTCTGTGAACTCATCTTAAAAATATGTTTTGTAGAAGAAGACAACAAACACTTTTCTCAGGCAAAAGGTCTTTATGAGAGCATGAACACATAACTGTAGAGACATCACCAGAGTGACCAAAATAATGTGTAACAACAAGGGTGGATAAAATAAGTGATGAACACTTGATGGAAGCTTACATGGGTGGATTAAAAGAAGATATTAAACATGAACTTTTCTTAATACAACCTACAAGTATTATGGAAGCTATGCAAAATGCTCGTCATATTCATGCCAAAAATAAGGCTACACACATGTATAGAATTGGAGGAAAAGATCATTTTGGGGGTCATAAGACAACCATATCTCAACCAACAAGGTTGACACCTCATCAAATGGATGAAAGAAGAGAAAAATGACTATGTTTCAATTGTGACAACAAGTACAGTAAAGGGCATAAATGTGGTGAGAAGAAATTATTCTACATAGATTGTGAAGAGGAAGAAGATAGTTGACCTAAACCAATAAGGTTGACACCCCAACAAATGGATGAAAGAAGAGAAAAAGGACTATGTTTCAATTGTGACAACAAGTACATTAAGGGGCATAAATGCGGTGAAAATAAATTATTCTACATAGACTGTGAAGATGAAGAAGATGAAGAATTGGAACCATCACAAGACCCAGATCTAGAAGAGACTACTCCAACAATATATTGTCATGCTTTGGCCAGTATCACTACTCCACAAACCCTCAAGATACAAGGATATATCAAAAAGAAAAAGGTAACAATATTGATTGATTCAGGTAGCACCCATAATTTCATCAATTACAAATTAGCAAAAGATCTCAATTGTTTTGTATATCCTGCACCAAAGTTTCAAGTAATGATTGCAGATGGAGGTACCATAAATTGTTCAAGGAAAGGCCATAATATTAAGCTCAACACAGGGGAGTATTTTCTGGATAACCCCATGATTTCCATCCAAATGGGGGGTGTTGATGTTGTATTAGGGGTCCAATGGTTGCAACCACTCGGAATAGTGGCCTTTGATTTTCAAAATCTTTTTATGAGATTTTCCTCAAATGGCAAGGAAATTGAGCTTAGAGGTATCCAAGAAACCCTCTAAAGTGATAAGCTCTAATAGCATGGAAAAATTACTCAAAAAGGGACACCAGGCTGTAATTGCACAATTGTGTTCACTTGATGTTCAAACATCTATAGCCCCAACTCCATCAGATCTCCAAATAATTATCAACAATCATTCCAAGGTATTTGGTGAAATTCCTAATGGTCTTCCACCTACCCGAGACCATGACCATGCTATTCATTTGCAACCAGGAAGTGTACCGCCTAACATTAGGCCTTACATGTATCATATGCACATAAGAGTGAGATTGAACGCATGATCCAGGAAATGTTAGAGGCTGGAATCATTCAACATAGCCAAAGTTCTTTCTCTTCACCAGTGGTATTGGTTACAAAAAAAGACGACTCATGGAGTATGTGTCCAGATTATAGACAACTCAACAAAATGACCATCAAAGATAAGTTTCCTATCCTTGTCATTGATGAATTATTTGATGAATTACATGGAGCATAATTCTTTACTAAGTTGGATCTTCATTTGGGATATCATCAAATGAGAATGAGATAGGAAGATATTCCTAAAACAGATTTTAGAACACATGAAGGTCATTATGAATTTTTGGTTATGCCATTTGAACTGACTTATGCACCGTAAACATTTCAAAACTTGATGAATTCTATTTTCAAGCCCTTCCTTAGAGAATTTGTGTCAGTATTTTTTGATGACATTAAACTAGCACCCAAATATTATGGCCTCTATAAGGTTTTTCGAAGGATTGGAAGTATGGCTTACAAATTGGAGTTGCCTCCATCTTCATGTGTACATCCAGTATTCCATGTTTCTTTCTTAAATAAGGTCATCGGAAATAAGATACCAGTCCAAAAAAGTTTACCAGAGCTTAATGAAGAAGGGAAAATCATACTAGAGCCAGAAACAATCCTTGAAATGAGAATTAAGCAGCTGAGAAATCGAGCAATTACATAATACCTCATCACATGGAAGAACCTACTAGTGGAAGAGGCGACATGGGAAGATTATTTCTTCATGCAGAAACATCTGTGGTTAGACAAGTGTTGAGGATGACACTTGTTTGAAGGGGATGGGAATGTTAAGGCCTAGACAAAGCCTCGTGATATGTATAAAACCCCTTATTATTCCCTAGATAGTGAATTCTTACATTTCTAGTAGGTCGACTAGAACCCTTCTTTGCACCCTTTCATTGTAATTGTAACCCCTTGTCTCCTATACATATATATATCAAGGAGATCTAGTATTAGGATCATCTTATATCATCTCATATTGTGTTCTGAAATTTATATAATGTAAAGGAGGTTTCCCCCTCGAAGTGGACTGAATTTTATTGATTTATTATCATTTTTAAGGCATTGGGTCATAACATGTTCAGAGGGAGATTGTCACTAACCATGGCAGTCACTTTCAGAACAAGATGATGTCAGAGTTATCCTCTAAGTTGAGATTCAGGAAGGAGCATATTTCTCCTTACTATCCACAGGAGAATGGTCAGGTGGAGGTCATTAACAAGTCTTTCAAGACCATCCTCCAATGAACAATTAACACAAGCAATTCCAATTGGCACTTGATGTTGTATCTGATGTTATGGGTATACCAAACTTCAGTAAAGACTGCCACAACTTTCTCTCCTTTTCAACTTGTTCATGGACCTGAGGCAGTCATTCCCATTGAACGTGAGATTCCCTCTTTAAAAATAGATGTTGAGCTCCTTCCTAACACGTTTGGGTTAGAAACATGTCTTGTTCACATGGAGCATATTTATGAGCAATGCCAATATGTTTCCATGATGAATGACAAATACGACAAATCTATCTGCCCTGGGATTTTTTCTGAAGGAGACCTTGTTTTGGTCTATGACCAAGACAAAGATTCTCTAGGGGTAGGAAAGTTTAATGCAATGTGGCACATGCCTTACATTGTGAGGTGTGTGTTGAGGAAAGGTGTTTACGAACTTGTTTATTATGAGGGGAATATGTTGGATGAGCCCAAAATGGGCTCTATCTCAAGTGGTACTACGCTTGAGCAAAGATGATTGGGCATTTTCCCCTTTCTAGTTGTTGTTTATTGATAATATTTAGGTTTAGCTTAGTTTCCTTCCTTCCTCATTTTTTTTCTTAATATGCTTCTTCTTCGATGGTAGATGTCTCTAGGATCAATGATTTTTATAGGATTCATGGATGGTGCTAGCCATCACCATCAAAACCTTACTTCCATCACTTGGGTGATTTACACCCCCATGGGTCGGTTGGTGACATCAGGAGGTGCTTTCCTTGGCCCAACGACCAATAATGTGGTTGAGTATAGTGTCGTGATCAAACTTCTTGGAGACATTGTTTCATACGACATTCGATCCCTTGAGGTTTGATTGGATTCCCAATTATTTTTGTCGCAGTTAAATGGAGAGTACCAGATCCATGACCTGAATCTTCTTCGATGGTTCCTATGAGTACATTTTATGGAGCATTCCTTTGATTTCATAACTTACATGCACGTTCCTAGGAGTCATAATCTTGCTACTAATGCATTTACTAACAATGTGTTAGAATGTCGTTTATTTCATTCTTAAATTAAGAATCATTCGTGTATATAAAGCATCTCATTGCATATAAATTCACATAAGTGAAATTCGAGGAAAAAATATGTATATATTATTTAAATATCTTTCAAGTACAAAATTGTGGATTGACTTTACAAATTTGGGTCTCTAGCCCCAAATATACAACTATAGGGTCGGTAAAATATAATACATAATGGCTATGCTCAGGGCCCTATCCCTATGTGTTTCTCATGATAACACACTATGGAATTTTTTAGATGCTAGAGGAGTCGGACCCAAGGTCGTGGTACTCTGATGACCCGTGGTTGCATCTACTCCAGGAGATCCTCAATTTGTACCATCGGGATTTGATGGTTGAGTTTATCCAGGTTCCTTTGAACATTTTGAAGCACTCTATTTGCATTCCCTCTAGGATGGTTGATCTGGGTGGATATTAGTAGCCACCCACCTATTCCATTGGCTCAAAACACAGTTTTCACCTTGGTTGTTTGGTTGTTTTTCTACAATTTTGCGGGTCCCAAACTTTTGATGTCGTTTTGAGGCTCTAAACAACATTTTTTGGGCTCAAAAGCGCCTATAATGCATATAATGGAAGATGCTAGGCTAAAAGGAATGCCTACTTCTCAACTAAACCTTTTCGACGAGGTAATGAGTGCCCCAAACAAAGATCATATGCAAAAGTTACACCCTCGAGAAGTTGACATATCAACTACCCCCATCAGGGCCCACAAACCTTTTGGTGTTTCAGCTTTTGGGGTTAAGGTTTTGTATGTTTAGAGTTTTCTCATCAATTATTTATGTTAAAAATACCTTTTGAGCCTCATTGTAAACATCTTATTGTGAATGCACGTAGCCATCACATCTCTTCTCAGAGATAAGCTACCACCATTCTAGCAAGTTTATTTCACTCTATATTTTACAGTTCTTATATATTTAATTTCATTAATATAAATCAAGTATTACTATATATGTGTGTTCTTGCAATATTTTTGCGTATTTCCTTATATCCACCTTCATTTCGTTCTCAATAAAATCTGGAGCACTGGTATCAGAGCAGTCTACTCCTTGTCGTTTCTTAGTGCATGTCCCTAACGAGGTCAGGGTATAGAGAGTTGGGTCTCGAGCTAGTTTATCTCGAGGAAAATAAATGTTGATAGCCCAAACAACCTCCCATGGAGAAAGAAAAGAGAGATGAGGGAGTAGGAGATCATATTCATCTGTTGCTTGAGGAAGTCGTCATGTGACAGAGGGAGGATCAAATGATGGAGAATTTTTCTCAAATCCTTCGACCACTACCGACAACAACAACCACATCTTCATAAAAAAACCACTTTGGAAGCACCACCCCATTCAAGGTACAAGTTAATGTTTATATTCTAGTGTTTGAAGGTAAAATACATGCGGGTGCTTTGGAAAAGTGGTTAAATTTGCTAGAAGGATATTTATTTTTCCACAATTTTTCTGATAGGAAAAAGATCACCTTTGTGCTCCTTAAGGTTGCCCCCCATGTAAAAAATTGGTGGTAGACTTACTGTGATAAAAATTCCACAAAGGAGTCTAGAATGTTTGAGGCTGAACCTACTTGGGATTTTTTTATGGATGTCATTAAAGAACAATATTACCCCGCTGGAAACTATGATGACCAATACATGAGATGGATCACACTGTGTTAGAAGAGGGACCAAATAGTGCCAAAGTTCAGAAATGCCTTCCATAACTTGCACACCAAGTTGGGTATCAAAGCCTCTGAGTGACATCTAGTTCTAAAATATAGTGGGGGTCTACATAGGTACATCCAAATAGAAATGGATTTTCTGGACATCTCATCACTGGTATCCACTTATCGATATGTTGTCAAAATCGAGCAGAAATTTAAGCAGTGGAATAAGCGAGAGTTTGGGTCTACAAATCCATAACAAGCAACGTATGGTAAATGATGCCTTAACTCATAGAAAATCCAACCTCAAGACAACTAGTCCAAGCCACAGGAAAATAAGGGTAACAGGAAGATGAATAAGGAAACTGGAAAGTGGTGTCAATTTCAAAAAATCCCTTAGCACAACACCGATGAATATCACTCAAAATAGTCATTAGTGGCCGATCTCAAAGAAAAAGAGTCAAGCCTCAACTTGGAATTTGATTTAGAAAAAAAGAAAAGGAAACAAATCATTGATGCAAAACCCACTACTACCATCGCGACCACAACAATCCAACCAAAAGAACAAGATGATCACGAGGAGGGGGAGTGCCTCTTCCATTCACAGATGTGGGTGAAGGGGACCCCATTCCATTTCATTGTTGATAGCAGAAGCCAAAATAACCTAATCTTAGTAGAAGTTGTCAAGCAGTTGGAGTTTTCGACGACACCACACCTGCAACCATACAACATCGGGTGGCTTTTCCATGGACAAGATCTCTGCGTCATCCAACAATGCCACCTGTTCTATGGAATCAATCCCTTCAAGGATGACATATTGTGTGATGTTTTCCCATTGGAAGTCTATGATGTTCTTTTAGGCAAACCATATATGTGGAAGTGTCATGTTGTTTATGAGTCTCAACCCCGTAGTGTCATTGTTACTTTAGGGGGTCAGCTCTACAGGGTACAAGAGGTAGTTCTAACTACTACCATTTCATCGATCTTAGAAAAATTGTTCCACAAAGTAATCTCTCACACCACAAATTTAAGCCTCTTCATGATCCAGTCAAAAGGTAACAAAAGGACATTGCAACCGCCATAACCTCGACTCAAGACCTTTCTATATAACATAAGCAGATCGACAATATTGTAGAATAGCACAAAGATATTATTGCTTCACCTAAATAGGTTCCTTTGCACTACCAAGTAAATAAAATCTATAAAATATCCCTTCCTAGTTCTATTAGATACAACCCTTTCTAGGTGTGCTTGGGGTTGCAACCATTAGCCCCCATTGATATAACTCTTCATGTTGCTTATTCACTATCAAAGTCCTCCCACACTAAGACCGAGGTAGATCATGTAGCCATGTTTTTTGAATGGATCCATCCCCTCCAATAATAGGTTCATGACATCCCTCAACAGGTTAATGCCAAGCACAAGCAAGACAACTTCTTCAACAAGGAAAGCGACTCATCAAGGGTCAGATTCAACAAAAGCTTCCCCATCTCCCATGGGAACTTGACAAAAAGGTGACCATTTATTCCTAATGGGGGAGGAATGATCCAGGTGGATATCATTGGCCACCCATAGCTCAAAACACAGTTTTCCACCTCAACATTTTTTCTACAATTTTTTTGTGTCCTTAACTTACAGGGTCGTTTTGAGGCCCTAAACGAAGTTTTTTTTTGGCTCGACAACCTCTAGAATTTAATGAAAGGGAGATGCTAGGTTGAACGAAATGTGTACTCCTCGTCTATACCTTTCCAACGAGGTATCGAGTGCCCTAAACGAAGATTGTATGCAAAATTTGCGCCCTTGGGAAATCGATGTATCAACTACCCCCATTGGGGCCCACAAACCTTTTAGCGTTTCATATTCTAGGGTTAGGGTTTTGGATGTTTAAAGTTTTCTCATTAATTATTTATGTCAAAAATTCCTTTTGAGCCTCATTATAAACATCTTCTTTTGAATGCGTGTATTCATCACATCTCTTCTCAGAGATAAATCATTCTAGTGAGTTCATTTCACTCTGTATTTTAGAGTTCCTGTATATTTCATTTCATTAATAGAATTTGAATATTATTGTATCTCTATGTTCTTGCAATATCTCTGTGTATTTCCTTGTTATATATCTACCTTCATTTCATTCTCAATAAAATATGGATCAATGGTCTTTGCCTCATCTTCTGCACCTATGCCGAGGGTATCCCACTGGCCGTGCTGGTCCAATATTTGCACATTCGAAAGTTTGTTAGAGTCATGATCCATGCCAAAAATATTTATTTTTTTGTTTTCCTCTTGAGTTCTTTTTAAAATAAAAATATTTAACTTGAAAACTTTAAAAATTGTTACCCATCTATCCTATTGCAACACTGGGGGGTACATACATGTATGGGTCTCTGGTGAATTTTATCACTTCATAGGGATAATCATCGATCCTGATAATCTGTCACAGCCACCAGCTAAATACATCATCGTCATACGGGCTAGGTAGTCTCCTACCTCCTAGTCACAACATCGCCTCTATCCAACGAGCCATCAAAGGTTATTTGATTCTCTTTGGACGAGCAAATACTCACTGACTAATGGCTGACACTCTGTGAAAGAAGAAAGTGCATTAAATAATTTCATCCCTGAAGTTCTTCATCCTCCCCAACTTGCATTCAGTAAGATGAGTCTTCATTGACATCAATAATGGGGAGCTCCATTCGAAGGATGTTGGTCACAATCAATCTACCTTGTAGAACACCTGCGGGCGAGATGTTTGGTGAAGAGATGTTGACCCTGCAATCCTTGTGATGGTACAAAGGATGATTTTTAAGCCTAATATTTCAATGCTTCTTATCGGGACTTGACTACCCACTTTTATGGTACCCGAGGCATAGTAGGTGGTTATGTACTTCTCAATTGTCATTCCCCCATCTCCTTGAGTCCTAAGGTTTACTATATCTCCTCATCGTGAGAGATCCGTTATGAAGTAAATGTCCTCAACCTCTATCTTTAGAGGTTTCCCATCAAGCATAAATGCATCAACATCTAGGTCCCAATATCCTATTAGAACTTGTAATAGTCTTGTTTGGGCCCTCATGTTGCTTATTTCAAATAATTTCATTCAACCACAATTTTGGAGGGCTTCTAGCACCTTCGGGTCTTCCAAAAATTGATTGTTTATCTCGTTGTGCTCCCTTTCCCTCTAGATAATGGCCATATTGCAATAATAAATCAAAGGAAGGGATTAAAACATATGTTTTTTCCTTTGGACAAGCTCATTTTCTCTCTACTGTGATGACAAGTGCATATGTACATGCCCTCTTGTGATAGAAGGCCCATATAAGGGACCTCATACACACAGTGTGCCAAAGAAGGGCAAGTATGTTCCCGTCCCTTTGTTAAAATTGACAAAAATGTTATTTTTTTGCTCAAATCAGAAATGAAATGGTAAAAAATGAAGAGGAAGGAGAGGCCTATTACTGGTCCAGACAACGAGTGATTTTGTTGGGTGTAGAATCCACAATCGTCCATTGAAATTAGGGGATATTTTGCACTACAAAGCACTATTTGGGTAGAAATTCAAAATGATATGGTAAACCTTGTATTTTTTTACTATTTAACAAAAAATTTACCCACTTTATTATAGTTTGGTTCCCTTATCATTTAATTACACCTAATGGGCTAACTTTGAAACCATGGAGGATGTCTAGTTGTGTAGTTTTTTCAGGATGGATGTCGTACAATGGAGTTTTTACCCATTTTTTATCCTTTTAGTCCATATTTGACTCTTTGACAGGTAATGTTTTCGATTAATGGAATATAAGGTAGGTCATTTTCCACTTGCAGTTTGCATAATTAGTATCATTCCCATATTTTCCTTAGGGTCGATCCCATTTACTTGCGACAAAAACCTTTCCTAGCTGATTAAAAGTGTCATCTTTTCTATGGTAGAGCCTTCCTCTTCATGGGTGCCCTAGTTAGTACATTTCTAGCCATTTTTTCTCCCATGTTATGGTTTTCTATAGGCTCTAGAGCCCTATTTATTCATGCCATGAATTTGCGTCAAAGCCTCATAACTTCTTCTCAATCTTTTTTTGTTTATTTCACTAGGGGGCTCCCAAATTTTTGTGTTAATTTGTATTTGCATTGCATCTTTCTTGCTTGTGATTTTGAGCCTAACGTTGTCTTCAACTTCTATCACTTATAATGTTTCTTATGCATTCTCTTAGTTGCCATCCTTGCATGAATTACCTTTGCGACTTGAAACTCATATCATTGGAGGAAACATCCCCCCGAGTGTACATATCTTGCACTTGTTCCTTGTATTGAGAATATGTGTGTTCTCTGCTCTTGGAACTAGTTTTATTTCCCATGAAACTCGTTTCCTCCACTGTATTATAACATACTTTTATTCATTTTCAGGATTTTATAACATTAAAAAGACAAAAAGATAAAATATATAAAAAAGAGGATGGGAAAGAGTCAAGTTATTAGTTATGTTTGGCAGCAGTCATGTCTCCCTTGAACAAAACACTCTTTTATTCCTTTTCAGGATTTTATAACATTAAAAAGACAAAAATATCAAATATTAAAAAAAGAGGATGGGAAAGAGTCAAGTTATCAATTATGTTTGGCAACAATCATGTTTCCCTTGAACAAAGCACTAAGTTTTGAATATTCATCTCAACAAATGGGGTTTAAGAAGTCCATTTTGATGAAAGTGATAACTAAAAAGAATAGTTACCTTTTGATATTTTTTGTGTGGTTGAAATCACAAATTTATGTTGTTTAAATTGTATATATGAATGTTTAAATGGGTTCAACCTGCTGAAAAATCATTAGACACTTTTATTATACAAACTTAACCGCTAAAATCAATAAAATCAACAATTTATCCAAATTTTGAAGAGTCTTATGGTATTTGGGAAAGAGATGTACAATACTGTACAAGTTGTAATTTTTAATAAAAAAACAGTAAGTGATTTTTCTTATTGAAAAAAAAACTTAGAAAAAAAACACAACATAGAACATTTAGACTAGAGTAGCTAAAATACATCAATAAAAATAAAACAGAGATTATTCACTTTACTTAAATTTTATACCCATCTTAACCCGGTTGAAAAATGAAGGCACAAACCTTAAGTGAGCTCGCGATGTCATATCTTGCCATACCAGCGAAACAGTAATATCGTAAGTCCATAAACTAATCTAATTTGAGAAGCACAACTTGTGACAATTCCAAAGGAATGAATGGCGGAGTCATCAAAATAAATTGGAAATGTAAATAACACAGCTAAACAGCCATGTAACCTGCAATTCGGTTCTCGCGTGCGCTTCACTCCTGTAACCCTATACTATAGATGGTGTAACTGTTACGTTTTGTAGAAATTTGAAGGAAATGGAAATGGACAGCAATATGAATAGTAATAGCAATGGCTCGAGGCATTGGAGGCAGGTGGTGGAGAGGAAGTTGAAGAGGCTCCATTCCCTCATTTTTGGTGCGGAAGCCGGTCTGGAGAGCGGAGATGCCCAAACTGCCCTGGGCCTGGGTTTAAGGTTGTCAGGGTTTCTGGAGTCTGAATGCCGGGATACCACTGATCACATTTACATCACCCCAATTCAGAGAGATCTTCACCGGAAAATGGACGCCGCTCGCCAAATGTTGGCTGCCGATGGTGACTGGTAGGCTCTTGCTTACTTACTTTATTAATGGGAGGAAATGTTATATATATATATATAGTTTGTTGTAATTTAGCTAAATATATTAATAATGTAAAAAATAAGTTACATATTATCTGGGCAGTCCATGTTCTCTGCCGAGCTTGCAGAGAATAGTTTGAGAATGTTCGAGTTCTATATAATAAAATATATTCTAAACGTTCTACATTTTTGTATATTTCGAACAATATTATTGATAGAAAAATCTGAATCCTATGTTATGACTGGAGACATTTCGGACATTTCAAAATTATATGACAACGGACATTCTATATAATAAAATATAGTCTAAACGTTCTAATTTTTATATATTTCGAACAATATTATTGATAGCAAAATCTGAATCCTATATTATGTCTGGACCCATCCTTTGGACATTTCAAAATTATATGACAACATTATCGATATTTGGACCCAATGGGCATTTCAAAATTATATGACAACATTATCGATAGCAAAATCTGAGTCCTATATATTATGGCTGGACCCATCCTTTGGTCATTTCAAAATTATATGACAACCAAAATGAGTAGCAGGACTGTCTACCATCCTTGGGCATTCTAAAAATCATATAACAACCAGAATGAGTAGCAGGACTGTCTAGATAGTGGAAGGACCTACTTACAGCTATCATGACTCTATTGGCAACCAAAAACGGCAGTATTACAAAAAGAAACCTGAAATGACTGACGCTAATAGTCAGAATCCGAGTCAAGTTGATGAAGATGGGCGGAGTGACCTCCCAAGGGTTGGCCCTTCGAGCTATATCAACCTGTATAGCCTCCCCCTTGCCTCTTTCCTCTTCCTTCTTCATGAAAGGCCGCCTGCTCCCCTCTGCTTCCTCTCTTTTCATGACCAGCTTCCTAGTTTCAATGATAACATGTTCATACCGGTGGCCCAAATGATCCATCATGTCCTCCAGCTGGTCTAGCTTGCTGAACTACTCTCTCTGTCATGGCTATGAAGATTTTCACGTGCCAGTGCATTTCAACCATCTTCAAGAATTTGGTTTCTCTCCCGTGTGAGAAGCCTGTATCAGGAACCCACCGTATAAGTTCCTCCTCTACCTGAGTATTGGAGGTTATGCCATGCTGCTCACGTACCATACTTTCAGTTCTCTCCACCTCTATCTTCACTTCCTTTGAGAAACCCTTGTGATAAGCTTCTGCTGCTTCCTTTGCTGCTGCCTCTGCTCTGCAAACCCGTGGTCTACCCCTGCTGTGGCTGCTTTCCCCTTTTTCATGCCTGTGTTTCCCCTCTGTCTTCATGTTGACCAGAATCCACCTCGAACAAACCACTCTCAAGGCACCAGACAAAAGCACCAGGATTCCAGCCTCCTTGTTGAATTATATAGCTTTGGAAGCTATTTTCCCTATTGTAACTAATCATGTAAATAAAGTTTTGATATAGTGGTAACTTTATGTCAAGCATCAAACATATGACAAGTGTCAACCTTATGCCAAGACAACCTTATGCCATGTATCAACCTCATAGCACCTCTAAGAGGGCTGCTTAGGGCGGTTGTAGTGGCCAGCTTAGGGAGGCTGCTTAAGAGGGCTGCTTAGGGCGGTTGGAGTGGCCAGCTTAGGGGGGCTGCTTAGGGTGGTGGTATGACAGCTGTCATACAATCCTAAGACAACAATTTAGGACAGCGTCTAGAAGAGACAAAGGAAGTGACCTTTGGGAGCATTAGGAGGTGGCTCTTGGGAGCTTTAGGAGGTGGCTCTTGGGAACATTAGGAGGTGACTCTTGGCAGCCAAAGGAGGGTAGGTATGAAAACTGTTATACAACTGTCATACATTCATAGGGGGCTGCTTAGGGCAGCCAAACCAACCTATAAAAATGGGCATTCACTTAACATTTAAATACCTTTGTTTTGCTGGAGTCTTCTGCTGAGGCAAGGCATCTATTTGCTGAAGTATTTTTCTGGTATATGACTGATATCTACTGGAATCTTCTGCTGGTATACGGCTGCTAGTTGCTGGAGTCTTCTACTGGTATATGGCAACTAGTTGTTGAAGTATACTGCCGATACAGGCACTCTATTCTTGTTGAAGTCTTCTGCTATTCCTTGCTGATATAAGGTTGCTACAAATATTGTGTTAAATCTGCCATAAGTCTGCTACAACAAGAAGGAAAGTCAATTATGTTTTGGTGATTTTGTCAAGTTGTTACTGTAAGTGTTAGTTCAACTATTTGTGAAGTTTGTAAGTGCTGAAACAGAGGGATTGTTTCAACCCTCTAAGTCCTAGCTAGTTACTCTAAAGTCTTGTACTGGTATTGTACTTCGTTGAAGAATCTAAAGAGAAGTTTTGGCTGGGTTTTGTACCCCAAGAGGATTTCCCAGGGTATACTTGTGTTCTCTCTATGATTGTCTCACTTTCAGTGATCCTCATATATGCATATGTATTTGTATGTTGGTTGTATGCTGTAAATTTTTTAAATTTACCTACATGCATCGGTTTTTCAACATGGTATCAGAGCTTCCCTGAAAGAAGTCATTTCTATAGAGAGTTATTAGATTTGTGAAGGAGACTACAATATTTCAGTTTTTTGAAGGAAGTCAAAAACAAGGACAAGATGATGTCAAGCACTAAGCTTGATGAGAAATTTGAGGGACCTGATAACTTCAGAGCATGGAAGTACAGAATATCCCTTGTTCTAGAAGAAAATGACTTATCAGATTATGTTATGGAAGAGGTTGCAGAACCTGAGGAAGAAGAAGCTAAAGGTAAGTACAAGAAGAATCTGATAAAGGCAAAGAGAATAATTGCAGATTCTATAAAAGACCATCTTATTCCTCATGTATCATACTTGAAGACTCCCAAAGAGATGTTTGATGCTCTATCTTGTCTATATGAAGGAAGGAACATAAACATGAAGATGGCTTTGAGGACTCAACTCAAAAATGTAAAGATGCAGAAGTCTGAATCTATTCATGCCTTCTTTACAATAATTTCTCAGATTAATGAACAAATTATAGTTATCGGTGACTTAGTTGAAGAAGTTGAGTTAGTAATGACTACTCTGAATGGACTTCCGAAGTCATGGGACTCTTTCATAAGAGGAATCTGTTCAAGAAGTAAGTTAACAAAGTTTAACAGGCTGTGGGAAGATTGTGTCCAAGAAGAAGCAAGACTGGGAGCAAGAGAAAAAAAGCTAAGTGATGATGAAGATCAAGCTCTTGCAGTCCATTTCAGTCATTCTTGGCAGGTCCCCTTCCAATTCCCCTGCGAATTAACCTGTTCCCGGACACCAACACTGCCACGCATCCAAACAACAGTGAGAGCCACAACCAATACCTCACTGCTATAAAACTTGACAGGAAAGTTGACAGAGAAGCTGGCCTTGCCTGCGGGCTTAGACAAGACCACACTGTCTTCCTGAAGTGTCATTGCAATCGTAGACAAATTAACTAACATCCAACTCCTGTCCTGTGCTTCCATAATGACGATGGTATTGGAATAAACTGTATGGGGGAGAACCAGGTCCATCAACATGGATGGAGGACGAGCCGAGGTGAATGCCAACATCCTCTTCCCTTGCCCCAGTCTTATCAGACCTGCTATGCATTGTGTCTATTTGAGCTTGCTCCGGACGTGTCGCATGGTCATGATTATGAATGTGTGGCACCCTGATCGGGGAGAAATGTTATTTATATTCATTCTAGAGGAAAAGGAAAATTTAACAAGGGATGAATCATGAATGAACATTGAATTGTTTTACATCGGTCACTCAGTCTGTCAGTACACTACATATACTCCTGGAAATGAAACTTTCAAATCCAAAAGTTGAGAAATATATGTTACTAGCTGCAGAGAAATTTATTTCATTAACAACTAGTTAGTTTGTTCATCATCATCAGAAGTCACCCTACCCTAGGCCTAGGCTTAGACTAGTGCCCTGTTCTATATGTGTTATACACTTGTTTTACGGGTTTTTATTGCTACGAATCACTATGTACAGCTCCCAAATTATTGTCCCTGTTATTTTCAAGTGCGTCGAGAATTGAGATCCATCAACCATTCAGCAGTTGATATCTTACTATCTTAGCAGGCAGAGGCCGAAATCACCAACCTGGAAATACCTTGCAACTTATCTGGATTATATCTTCTGCCATTTCCCAATTTCAACTTCTTTGCTTCACAAAAGAAGAATTCCAACTAAAATTGGCAAGCTACATGTAGCAGCAAAGTGTACTCAGACTCTGTCATCTCGTAGTGTTAGTGGCACGAGGACATGGGTGTATGGATTGCGTCTATGGTATACGCAATGTAACCACTTCTTGTATGTGAAACCTCTGGACTTTGTTTCTCGTTCCCTTTCTGTTTTTCATTCCATTGCCTGTTTCTTGTTTCTGGTAACATAGGACTCCTGCTTTTCTTCTTACAGTGTTCTTTATTTTGGGGCCCTAATATCCCATATGGAAGTTCACTATCCAGAAATATTAAGTATTATTCAAATTTGATTGGAAAGAACACCCTATGCAGTTTGAAAGATGCGTTTAATCTTTTTAGTTTTACTTCTCTCCTCTTTTTGGTATGCTAAACCAACGACTAACTGACTATTTAACCTTTGAAAATGCAGTTACGCTTTTGAACAAGCACGGTGCAAGGAAGATAGCATTTTCTGTAAGAGAGGAAAAGTTGATGTAGAAATGATCAAGCAATCGAGGTTTTACAGACCTCTGATTGACTATAATTCTACCCCTAGCAATAATGAGCTGGTATGAATGGGTCACTTTGTTGCTTCCATGCCTGCAACAATCTTTATGGACTTCTGAATATTTGAAGCATGACTTGATGCAAGTTAAGCGTTTCTGGTTAACAATGGAAATTAGCTGGACGATATTATCATATACTCTATATATTTTATTTTCCCTAGTATTTCATTGTTATAAAATGTAAAATTTGATAATAATATTTCTTGTCCATGTTTGTTTCTATTATCTAATTTATCTGTATCTGCAGGGTCATCTTCCCCTTAAGGATCCCAATCTGGTCATTACACAGGGTTCCAACATGCCACGAAGAAGCCTTTTGCACCAACCAAAGAAAATGGACAGTCACCGATCTGAAATTTCTTCAAAAGTCTCCAAACATTTGACGCAGGCCAAACTAACATCGTTGTATGGCAGTGAGCATTCTAAGTCAGCTGAGACATCCCTCACGAGACAGGCAGGTTCTGCCCAAAGCAATTCCTTTCATGAGCTCCTCCAAAAGAGAACAATGCTTTCAAACTGTTTGAATGGCCAGAGAAACTTGAATTCCACTTCACCTTTACAAATAGACGAGGAAGAAGATAGTGCATATGAAAACAACATAAGAAGAAAACGGCGACATTTAGAGGGGTCTAACTGTATGCCTGAAAATAGTTTGTTACCATCAAACAATGAAGGCACTCATGATGATATTGCAGCTACTGGATTTGTTACAGCGAGATTAAAATTGGTAATTTTCACAACTCATGTCTAATTCTGTCGTATGGTTTTACCGACACATTTCTAATGTTTTTTGGAACTTATTGATGACTGACAAAAGTAGCATGGGGGCATTGAACTTGTCATCAAATTACATTAATATGTTATCTTCTTCACGTAGATTTAGTTGGGTCTTGTTTTCTTTACTGTGTACAATCTTTTGGACCAGCTTTGTTTCCTAAGCCAACACATTGCCTTCAGTTCCCTTTCTTCATTGTGTTCCTATTCTTCCTAACTATTCTCTTATACATTGTACAAGCTTTCCTTCACTGGTTAAACTCTTATACTTCTATCTTTTTTCTCTTCCTGCATTGTTTTCAGTCTAGATTTCTTACTTTTTTAGGAGGCACTCCTTATTTTGCTATTTGTACCAACCATACTCTTGTGTCTCATTGACCTTTCTTTGGTTACGAGTGGACATTAATAATGCAATCTCATTTAAATTCATTTCTCTTGAGTTGGCAAAACAAATCTTCGCTCTCACTAACTTCTCCTTAACCCATTCTCATGTCCCAACATTTTTAGTGATTTCCTTGTGACAGGTGTTGCTATATTATCCGTTTACTTGTATCTGGAAGAGTTCGAGGAGAACACCTCATAATTCCCCATTTTCAACTGAAATAGTATGCTATCAAGTGAAAGATTATTTCTGAGCATTTTTCCAACATCATAATTACTATTTTTAATAGGATCATGTGGTGTGCCCAGCTGCCATTGTCGGCCAGTAGGGCTCCACCCCATAATATTTACTCTATTGTAACAGCTGATTAGGCTCTCAACCAGCCTCCTTCTTCAGATTATTAAAACCATTCTATTGCTGAAGCAAAAATGTATAATTCATAATGGTTTAGATTTGTAATTTAAGTAATTTATGCACAAAATATGCCCATTAATTATACACTCATTTCCAATTATCACCAATGCCCAGATATCATAACAGAAGTCATACAACTTCTCCACCTTGAGTTATAACATGAAACACAACTGGTATAACAATTAATAAAATTACAAAAAAGGTGAGATTACTTCTGTATCGAAGTCTGTCCATGAAAACTAGCTGTGTAGGAGCAATTTACCTCCCAGCCTTAGGCATCTGTTGAAGAATTCACCCCCGAGCCGGGCTATGGGTACAAGGGCAAGAACAGTCTTCTGGAGTCTGTCTCATTGCATCCCAACCACAGTGCTGCAGGACTTAGGCCATAATAAACATCTACCTAGAATCCCAACGATGCAGATTCATCCAGGATCCTCCACCAACACTTTGTCTCCACCAACACTTTGTTAGATTATCGACATCTTCTATTCAACCCCTACCTAACTCAAGCTTGAGCATTCCACCTTCTGTGCATTGACTAACTTGGGGAATCCTTGATGCCCAGGTTATTATTCTAGCAAGAAGATCCCAAACCACTGATTATAATTTTAGGAGACCTTGTATGGTTGTGCAGCATTCAAAATTCTACAGTGAGGGCAACCACTTGCGAATTCATGTAACTATTCCAGTAGAGCCAAGATCCAACATAGATATGTGGAGATGGCAGCATTACGTGTAGATTTTCTGAGGTCCTACGAGGTTGCCACTTAAGATCTGTCCTTGACCTTAGTATGGCTCTAAGTTTCAATTGTGTGGCTGTCTCCTCTTGCTGTTTTAGGACAGCAAACAGTCACCAAACTTTCTTCTTAATATTTGATGGTTAGGTGCTCTTTTAAGGTGCCCTTGCAAGTGTTTTCTTTACTCAATGTTAGCACATGCAATATACATTAAAACACATAACACTACCTCTAGATCTTGAACTTTAAAATGCTGATCTACACTTCTAAGCATGCATAAATTTGACACA
>ML776849.1:500310-520936 GCA_009831015.1 Picea engelmannii | reverse complement strand
AAGTGACATATTTCACTTTTGACTTAAATCTCCTAAGTCAAAGTGAAATTAGAATCATAAAGTAAAGTACAAGGGTAATAGTCTCCCCCTTTGTGCTTAGAGACTCATAAGCACATGGGGACCACTTTCCAAGGTACTCAAATCTCAACATTACCTTCCTAGCCCCCTTTCTCACTACTATCACTACCATATAGTGACCATTAAATTCAACATGAGATGCACACGAAATTAACCACATAACCTTTGATTTTCCTACAACTTACACCCTCTGTCATGCATGGTTGATGGTGAAGGTTGGAGTTGGGGGTGTTATTGCAGGATTTGTGCTTGTGCAAAGCCCAACACAAGTCCCCCCAAATCTTTGTAACTATGGAAAATCCTACCACTATCACCTTAGTAAGAAATTCCCTCGTTTTAGTGATGGAGGAGGTCCACCACAGGGGGAGGCTTCCCCAGTGACCTCAAGGGATCAAAGTAGCAAGTAAAGTAGCCAAGCCTACCGTCCACTCTCTTGATCACTTAAAAATTTGTCTAGGTCACGATGGTAAATGAGATATGAAGCTATTTGAGTACCTGCCCGGAACAAGAACACTTTATGAACAATGAAAGTTGCTATGGCTGTTATGAATCTGCAGCAATGAATAGTAGTACAACAACAATGAATAAATTATAACAGCAACAACGATTATACTTCAGAAATGCAACAATTGACAAGGAAAACTTAGCATAAATCTACTAGATTAGTATCCAATTGTTAGATGCACTTTCTGAATATGTTAAACCACCTTTATATCAATGTATGCAGCAAACTTTGATAACAACAACAAGTTTACTAGCAAGTTAGCTTAATTTAGTGTTAGTAAAGTTTGTAGGAAGCTTAAGAGAATTGAAAGAGAGTGTTTGTTGATCAAATCACCATGAGAGAGCTTAGAGATTAGTGCCTTTGAGGGCTATGGAGTCTTTATAACAACAAATGCAACAATACTTGGAGATTAAACTAGTAAAGAGTAAGAGGTAGGGCTTAAAATCCAAGGTGCTAGCACATTAGGGCCTTAGGGCTTAAGCCTTAAAGAGAAAGATTGCTAGAGTGCAAGCACTTTTGTGCTCTAGCAATCTTTTCTCCCTTATTAATGCTTCAACTAGGTCAAAATCAAGTGTCTAGGTCTAAAATCCTATAGTGCTAGCACTTTGAAATATCCCAAATCCGGTGGATCTGAATATGCTCTACTGAAACTGGTGTTTATGCTCTTAGATCTGATACTCTGGGGGTTTCTGGATGCGTTTAGTGTCTTTGTCTTAACATGAGTGGTGATTTTGCATGTGTGGGTTCAGATAGAATAAGTGTTTTACAATTATATCATGCATGCGAATAATAAAGAACCAACACAACTCAATAATATGTATTATGTGAAATAGCAGGAAATACAACTGGCATGCGGAAAATACAGAAACTAATCATCAACTAGATCTCGCAAGAGTGGATCATCACTGGAAAACAATGCAAAACAATCATGTAATACCCGTAATCGGAAGGGGTGGATGGATTTGCAACATGCATGGACAGATCTGCTGCATGTAGCTCTGGAAGCTCACGAGAACTACTGCAAATGACTGAGATATTCGCCCTGGTGGCTATACTTGTTTGATCGGCCTGAAATCTGTCCCAAACTGTGCGCCCTGGCCTCTAATGTCCTCCCGGTAATTGACAGGCTGAAAATCGGCCCTCTGCTGATCTGAATGGACCACAGATGAGATCCCCTGGGGATTTGCGCCCCTCTCCTGGACAACTGCTGCGCACTATTGATTCCCCTGTCCAAATATGGCCGTATATGTCTCAAAATGAGCGCCCTAGCCTCCTCTATAATGGGTCGGAAGGGTTTCCCCAGATCTGATCCGGTGAGCTCTCTGGAACCCTCGATGTACCTCCCCAAGTGCTGCGCACTTCCTGGCTGAATGATCTTCCCTAGTGGATTCCTCCGTTGGAATCTGATGACCGATGGCTC
This sequence comes from Picea engelmannii, assembly GCA_009831015.1. Classification (NCBI taxonomy): domain Eukaryota; kingdom Viridiplantae; phylum Streptophyta; class Pinopsida; order Pinales; family Pinaceae; genus Picea; species Picea engelmannii. Next base: position 518,933 of record ML776849.1, on the reverse strand, counting down.
AAAAGAAGCGCCCCGACTCCCTCTCAACTGGGTTGGAAGGATTTGGCGAGATTTGCTCTGGTCTCGTCCAACTACACAAAACTATCTCTCAAACCCTTGCGCCCTGATTGGCTGCAATGCACACTGACTGAACTGGGTTTGTAGAACACTGATCTGGCATGGTGAAATACCTGGATGGTACTTCCGATGGGCTAGGGTGTGTCTTACAACACCGAAACCAATCTACGGTGGTGGTTTCCTCCATAAATCCACAAAACAACTGCTGAGGTCGACTTCCTCCTCTGGAACCTATTTCTCAATTCACAAATCAATGATAATGAGGAATTGGGTTGAATTCCTCTTCTTATACCTCCATTGATCTAATTTTTCGTTGACATCACTTAAGCTAGGCGACTTACTCCTAAGTCGAGTATGATTAATTAATTAAGTCCCTCGAAACCCCCTTTTTCTTCTATTTCTTTGTTGACTTTGGCTTAAGTGACTTTTTCCTATGCTTTTTGGCTTAATTCATCGTTTATCCCTTTATTCACCCTTATTTCTCCCTTTGTTCCTTGTTTGTGCCTAACTATAGTCTATGAGAACAGATAGACTACTAAGTCACTCCCTGCTGAGGCTATTCTTGGGAACGAGACATCACACACTTTAGGGCTTTAGGATGCTAACCCTAGCAAGAAAGCTTCACCGATTTTGAACAAGAATAACCTTGTGAGAGGAGGAAGCACTTATGCTTCTCTCTTAGGGTTTTACCAAGCAAGACTTCTAGTGTAAAGTAGCAAGATTCACCATGAATCATAACAACATAAAGATAAATTGCAGAAAATTAACTTACTTTAGCCAAGATACCATGAGACAAAACCCTAATTGCAAAAAATCCTCTTCAAAAATTAGCAAACCATTCACAACTTGATCCTCCAAGAATAGCACATAAGGTAGAAGAGCTATATAGCCCAAAGTGGGCAAAAATTTCAGACTTCTTCTCCACAAAGGTGAGAAAGGACGATCCAAAAATGAAAAGTGAGGGTGGTCTTTTTATATGAGACCACCTGTTATCTCCTAAAATAAACTTGTCATTCTATTTGATTTTTAGGTGATAGCATAGTCATGAACGAGTGTCATTTTTAATTTTTGTGGTCTATGGTCTCCAAGCAAAGGGAATAAGTTGTAAAGTCCAAAAACATGTCGATTTGACATTTATTGTTTTCAAAAAATCAAAGAAAATCTTTTCGGCGGCTAATGTTGTTTTAAAGCTTAAGATAAGCCGCCGAAAGTTCAAGCTTTCAGTGGCAAAACGGCATTTGAAAAAGACAGAGGAGCCGACGAAAGTGCAGAACAGGTTTTTTACAGCACATCAAGTGAGCCTGAATGTGGATTGAAGGACACACATCATCAAGACATAATGACCGCTTAAGTGGCTTTTTGTCATTATCCCACGATCTCAGCCACCGTTTATGTGCTAATCATTTCAAAATGGTTATGCAGATCGTGTGGGGGTTCTGATGTCTTATCATTCCAGAAGATTGTTCAGCCATCATTGCATTCTTTTCACTCGTTCCTGAATCTTGTTAACGTCAACAAAAAGCCGTCATTCGAGTTTAAACACAACACATGATGTAATTTTATAAAAGGCGCCCTTTTCACCATTTGATAACACATAAGTCATGCACTTTCGCCTGCAAACTCCTGCCTTTTGGTAAGAAATATTTGTTTCAGGTCTTTCAGATTAATTCGTGGTTATTGCAGATGGCGAAAAGGTGAGGAGGTCCACCTCTTAGAAAAGAGCTAGACAACATACAGTATTTACAATCTCACCCAGAAATCCACCAGTATTTTTCAGATGCAGGTTGTCTCACTTATGTCGAAATGCTGCAGGATGGATACCACCAAGGTATCGCAAAAGTTTTTGCTAAGTCTTTTGATGGGAAAAGGGCCACGGTTGGCTCTTTGGAAATACAAGCAGATGAAGCCACCATAGCCTCTGCTAAAGGCATGCCAAGGACAGGGCAGAACTGGTTCAAGACTACAGTCACAAAAAACCTGGAATTTAGACCATACTTGAAACCAGAGTTTCAAGACATAATCTGGAAAAAAGACATTCCTAGTTCCCATTTGGAAAAGAAATGGCAAACTCTTCTCAAAGCCATTCAATTATACATAACTACAGAAGGAAGGTATGATAGAGTCATGCTGTATCATTTCAGGCTAATGGATCACTTTACAGGGAAGACACCATTAAATTTGCCATTCTATTTCCACAAAAGTCTTACTAAGATGTGCAACAGAGTTTGGGCTAAACCAGACAGCACTCAAAATACCCTTTTTCATTTTGGTTTGATAAGGATGATCATTGTTGAAGAATTAAAGAAGAAAGAAACGACATGGGAACATTTTGTATTCTGGGAAGGTTTTGAGTTACAATCTCAGCCTGACAAAGGTAAGAAGAAAGCGGGTAAGAAATCATTGACTCCTCAAAGCAGTTTGAAAAGGAGGAGAGCTATCACTCCTGAACAGTCAGCAGGACCAGGATCTAGTTCAAAATCCAAAAAAGCAAAGAAGAGGCTGGCTTTTCACAGAGCAGGCTGCACCAAAGAAGACAAATTTTCTAAATTTGCCATATTCAGATTCAGATGAAGAACCAGAAAAAGAAGAAATCCCTGTTGATGAAAATATAGAATTTTCCATGGAGCAAGCACTTGAGACTGAGATGTTCACAAGTCTTGAAAAAGGTGAAACATCTAGCAGCAAAAAGAAGCAGAACAAATCAAAGAAGATTAAGAAACTCAAAGAGCAAATAGCACAGCAGGAAGTGCTAGAGAGGGTGATAAAGGCCAGAAACGAGACTCTATCAAAGAATTTTGCAGAAACTAGTGCAGCCTTGGAAAGATTGGCACTTGAAAGTGTAAAGGAAAAGAAGGAGAAGAAGAGGATCATAAAGGACAATCACAGGTTATGGAGATTAGCTAAGCATTCGAAGAAAAAAATCAAAAAGTTGAAGGCCAAAATAACTACACACCCAGATCTGCATGTTCTTGCAGAGGTTGCTCAAAATTTGCAAGAGGATCAGCCCAAATAAATCAAGAAGAAAACTTATTTTTGAATTGTTTATCGTTTTTTGCAAAGCTAGGATTTTCGGCGGCATAATCAGCATGACAACACATAGTTAGCCATCGAATCAGGGCTTTCGGCGGCTAACTCGCATTTTTCAGGGCAAAAGAGCCGCCGAAACTGCAGGAAACGGATTTTGAAGATCTGGAGCTCGAACAAAGGAGATTTTTGGGCACATTAGGCACAAGACAGTTTCAAACAAGATCACACATATATTTTGACAATTTTCCTCAAAGTTTTGAGGCATTGAACAAGGTAGATAGGCTGATGGTTATCCTATTACTGTTGAAGTTTCCTTACAGCTGTTGAGATCATCTAGCTGTTGAAGACAGAAAACATCCAGCTGTTGAAGACATGATCAACATATCTTTACACATCAAAGACTTTCATCAGCTTTCGAAGACCAGAAGTTTGAAGACAAATCGAGTTTTAGAAGTGGATTAGATTCATACTTTTTGTAATAATTTTCTATTATTAGTATTCTAGATCCAATTTCTCAGGATCTGAAACTGCTTGTAAAGGCTATAAAGCCTGTCAATTTTATAGACTAGTGGTTCGAGTCTGGATAGAGAGACCTTGATGCTATTGTAATAGACCTTCAGATATATAATACAAATCACAGTTTCCTTTCATTATTGATGTCAGATTTCCATTACCTTTCTCTTTCTGTACTTTGATTCAAGTTTGTCTTAACTGCGAATGACTGTTATCTCATTTTGTCAGTTCATGAGCTTGAATTAATAGTAATCTACACTATCTTATTTGACCCATCACATGTGTATTCTGGTTAATAAGCATAGCTTTCTTCATTCACCATTAAGTTACCTATCTGATCATTAATTCTTGAAAGCATTGTCTCATTTGGTTATATACATTTGATTGTCTTGATACCAATCCAGTAGGTCAGTTATCCCATTTGATCCACACATAAACACAAAACAATTACACTTTAAGTTACCAGGCTTCTTCAAGATACAACTTGAGAAGGACTCCTGGAGAGATAACACCACCCTAAACCAATTTGTCCACATGATTTTGTCAATTACAAAATAAAAGAGATCCGATCCCTTTATATGCTTCTACAATATGCCAAAAATGAGAAATACATAAAATAAAACCCTAGAAGGGTGACGTCATGCTCAAAGTGTGATGTCAAGCTAGAAGAGGGTGACGTCATGCCACTAGGGTGAAACATTGGGCCTCCAAAGGCCACGTGGCATGTTCCAAGGGTGAATGAGTGTGTAATGAGGCGTGTCCTCATCCCCAAGTCATGCAAATCATCCAGAACCACACCATCCATTAAAGTCCCATCCCAAATGCTAACATCATAGGCCTCCAAAGGCCATGTCCAAGTGCAAGAGGAGTGCAATCTCGTCTTTGGGTGATGTCAAGGTGCCTCCAAAGACAACGCTCTCAATCCTCTGTGCATAAGAGCTCCGGGGTGCTCTGCCCAGCCTATGGGCTTCCGACCCATGTATGTGGCATACTAACCAAAACTGCTCAAACCAAACCCATTTGCAATAAAGGCTCAACATCCTGGGTACAAGCCCCAGGATGTCCCTCAAGAACCATGTCACGGGCATCCAAATCAAGCCAAAGTATAAAACATGGTTAGCCAAAGTTCATAAGAAACATCAATTCTTAAAACATTCTAAGTAAGTTGCAACTTAAGACATAATCCATCTAAAATGATTCACCCCACTATCCCCTTCAAGCATCACATTGGTCAGGACCCCATGTGAGTTACCATGATTTATAATGGGAGGGTCTTCATCCAACCCTATTAAGTGTGCCACCTAGATAGGTAATAAAATAACCCAGGTATAGGGATAGGTCTCGAGAGTGACAAGGGAAAGGAAAATCCCACCAAGAGTAAGTGTGAAAGTGATATGGTTTAGGGCTTCCTTCATGGCTTATGGTGTAGTAAATCCAACTCTATGAGTGCCTTTGTAGAGGGTGCGCTTGCTCTTGAGTTACTCGATATTTGCATGCTATTTTTCCCAAACCCCTTTATTAGCCATCTTTCCAATCCTTGCTTTCTTTCATATTATTTAAAAAAAAAAAATAGAGCCCGGGGAAACCCACCGGGCACTTCCCCTCATTACGAGGAAGGTAAACCAGATTTTGTAGAAAGCTGAGGCTTTTTCTATAGCTTACTCATTAAGAGCTCAACATGTCACTTGCGGGAATTGAACATAGGTGGGGGGGAAACACCCCTCAACACAAACCACTCGGGCTAAACCCAATTGACTTTTCTTTCATATTATATTTGCTAGTCCCCTTAAAAAAGTTTCAAGCTTAAGCATTGCAATTTGGGACCGGGGCGGGCATTGAATGAGTAGAGCTCAAGTTGGACCGGCTTTTGGTGGTCTTTATTTGCTATGTTCACTTTCTTTTTAGCATCATTTTCTTATTCTTTTATAGCAGCTACGAAATAACCTCTGTGCCTTTAGCCCCTTCTTCTCATGAGAGTTGACCATAGCCGAAGTTTAGGAGATGTGATAGGATTTAGGGTGGAAATTGTTAAGTATGGTCGTGAGCAGAACGTTACTGTTGGGAGGGCCCCCTAGTATTACCTCTTTTTCCCTGGGCAGTGACACACATGACTAGGGCACTAAAGCTAACCACCAAGGTGAAACAAGGCAACTAACACAATTTCCCAAACTAGCGATCCATTATCCAACTTCAACCAAAGATCCTCATCAACATGCCCAACAAATTAAGCACAATACTTTGCATAAAAAGGACTAACATACCTCACGGTGGCAGTAACTTACCATCTCTCATACTCTAGGTTCCTTGAATGTGATGGGCCTTGGTTGATCTGCTGGGAGGCAAATAAGGGGGGCTGCTAGGCTGCCATCTATGGACATGTTGATCATCATCATCACAATGTAGATCATGTACTCCATTGCGGGCCTCGAGACATGATCTCCTCTAGTTGCCCCTAAGCATGGGGGGTAACATCTGGCTCCAACATGGGGACATGTCCTCACCGTAGAGCGCATGAGAATTGTTAAGTTTTATGATGGTTAAGCTGATGCACATTTATTTTATTTCAATTTCTGTTTAGCATTAACTAAACCATAACCATTTGCAACAACAATACAAGCTGCAGTAAACCAAGATCACAAGAAGAATAACCATGCACAAGAACACAAGAAGTATCATGGGAAAACCCTTCTCAACCAAGGGAAAAACCCAACAATCCTTTGCTATACTGCTAAGAGAAGATCCACCATTCCACCATCGAACCTAACACACAATAGGGTGCTGCTATGACTTAGAAAACTAACTCCTAGAGAAGTGCGAATTGCAGTCCTCATAATTTTAGACCACAACTTTTGAAACCATGAGATGACAAGTGAGAGTGTAATCCACAATGGGGATTCACTTTTTATTTATACAAAACCTATCACATCAAATGATGTGTCTATTGGCACAATAGGGCCAACCTGTACAACTTAATAATATAATTAATAATTACACAATATTAATTATCTTTCACATGGTGGAGTTGACTTGTACCCTTTACATCACAAATTAGGGTTACAAGTAAATCTTACTCTCAGACAATATAGCAAGGATCTCACACGTCCACTAGTGCTTAGCCACGAGGGACACGTCCACATGTGTTCAGCCACAGCGACGTCATACTCAACAGATCACTCAATTGAGTCCACAAGAGTATCATCTGGAGTACCATCTCAAGCCGACTCAACTAAGTCCATAGGAGTACAAAGTAGGAGACCATCTCAAGCCGACTCAACTCAGTCAAGAGGAGTACAAGGTAGGAGACCATCTCAAGTCATCTCAACTCAGTCCAAAGGAGTAGACAAGAGACCACACGTCATAATAACTCAGTCCAGAGTCTGACGCACACCCATCACATGGGCACACATCGTCTCAACTCAGTCCAGAGGAGAACGACACACCCATCACATGGGCCCTCTCACAGATCGACTCAACTCAGTCCAGAGGAGAACGACCTGGAGAATGTCACATGACGTTGCAATCATCAACAAGAACCTCGACATCTCTGGTTGTCCAAGATCTGCAATCCTGCGCCCACTTCAACCAACAAATCATTTTAGAAGTATTTGCTGGTGGACATGATCCACCGACTGTCAGTGATAATCCAAAACTATATTGAAAAGAAAATTTTTCCTTAGCTATGAGATGATAAAGCAAAAATAGAATGCAATTTCCTAACATGTATTCATTATGTACAAATGAAAAAAGCAACACGTATATGCAAAAAATATGCAACTATACTAACATGACATGCATGATGCAACTTATATACAAATGCAACGCACGATGCAAATGCCTACCCTACCTACTCTAATCTATGTTAGTTTAAGAAGTCAAGTCATTTCCCCACGATGGGGCTTGAGGAGGGAGCTACTAACGGGTAGTGGATGCCTCCTCCCCTGCAATGTGGATAGGTCATAGGAATCATTGGCAGACTTCTTCCAAATCCCGAAGGGACCAAGTCAACATTTCTCAAACTCTTCTCGTGTATCGGGCTGGCCCTTCCTTGTATCCCACTCTAAGACCAAATCTCCTTGTTTGTAATCCCCTCCTTTAGAAACGATCGTGTCTTGTATCACCCCAGTGTGTTGTGTCGAGGGAGCGGGGTGGGATTCTGTCATAAGAACATCATCTTGGCGCGGTCTAATCAACAGTTCTTTATCATCTTTCTTTAATATTTTGACGTAGCCAATCTTTTTGTCTTTGTACTTGTCTAGTTGCTGTTGGTAGTCTTCCCTTTTAGGCCATTCTATAGCATCAAAATCTTCTTCTTGGGCGAAAGGGAGGTCATTTGGGCAAAGTTCTGGAAGGGATTTCTTGACTACTTCAAGGATTTCCCCTGTCTCGGGGTCAAGGTCAATCTCTTCAACATGATTCTTTGCCATGGTCAAGTTGGGTAGGTGCACATAAGTATCATCATCCATAGGTATAGTAGCATAAGTCAAATCCATCTGTAATGTGCCACCCAACGTTGCAACAAATTTTCTAGACAAGAGCATTCCCCAAACATCTAGGGCATCTATGACCACTATGTCTATTAGGAAAACTATCTTGGGATATCGATCAAGGCGGACCTTCACGTTCTCTATTACACCTTGTGTGGGAATGGCCCTAGATTCAATGCCGTAGACATTCCTATAAGATCTTGTGGTTTCCAAACCCAATTGCCTCATCACCTTTAAGGACATGATATTTGCACCCGCCCCCGAGTCAAGCATGCTGTGATTCAAGAGTTTATTGTTCAGTTGTAATGAGATAAGAAAAGGTGGGTGCTCGTCATCTTGTGGTCTAAAATGATTAGCTTGCAACATTATAGGAGGATCTATCAGTTCACTTTGTACTTTGAAGAATGGCAATTAATGGGTTTGGAAAAATTGCATTGCGAACGAGGGTACCACACACCCTCTACAAAGGCACTTGTGAATGAGACACTACGACCCCTTGTATGTCATGATCCCAATGCCCATTGAGTCTTAACCCCAACCACTTCATCCACTTTACATGGCTTAAAGAGGGATCTCTTGGAAACTCTCCTTGACCTAGGGCAAAATCTACCCAATAGGACACCTCGTCAACCCTCCCATATTCAAGCTTGACAAATCGCATAGTGTCCTTGAGAAATTAATTGTTTGATATAGTGATCTTTGATGCACATGCTTAGGTGGCTCATTTATTGATTGGATTCACTTATCATGATGTTATGACTTGAGATCCTTGGAGGGCGTGATCATTTGTCTTTGCAGGACCTAGTTGGTGGACAGTTTTGGGAGAACAAGCCTAGCTTGGGCTTCCATGGGGATGCAAGCCCACAGGTTGGATGCCAAGGGTACACATGCCGGATCACAAAGATGAAATATTGAAAGCCTAGAGGACAACTGGATAGATCTAGCCCATGCTTCACTTGCCAAACGATTTGCCTAGGAGAGGCAAAACGTCACCTCCTAGGGCATGACATCGCTTTTGGGGGCTTGGGTTTGGTGGTAATGTAGCCACTCATTGACACATGGACGTTTTGAGGAGAAGAAGGTCTTCACCATGAGGAGATTGTCTAGATGCTTGACATGTGGCCTTTGGAGGCCTACCCATGCTTCTCCAACACTAACGACTTCTTTTGAGTGGCAAAACGTCCCCTAAAGGGGAGACGTCCATGTAAAATTAAGGCTTCATTTGTGCAAAAGTGAAACTTTAAATGAATTGTTTAATATTACTTTGTTAAAGGGGGCAAGATTAGGGTTGTTGATCCCTAGTCTTGTGGTTTACCCCTTAATTTATGACAAGTCACCTTAGTGACATTTTGTATAAATAAGAGATCATAAGATCTCATTTAAACATAACTCTCCCTGTTGTGAGAGGACTTGGATCTGAAATTTTCACTATACTTGGCTATATTTGTCTCTTGTGCAGTTGTTTATGGCTATTTCTTGTGAATGGTTGATGGAGGAGTGAGGCGCTAGCCTTGGAGGAATGCTTTTTAGCTTTTATGGTGGATTATCTTAACATCTTTCTTGATTTTGGTATGGTCTTTTACTCTTATGCTATCATTTTTTCAAGTCAAGGATTGTTGTGCTAGGAACTAAGTGGGAAGTAAGAGTATTTACACCCCCCCTCTAGTCTCCATCATTTATTGCTTAAAATTCATTGATGTTGCAAAGGTTTGTTTGAGGAAGTAAGAGGATTTACACCCCTCATTCTCAAACCCTAACTAAAGATACTTGCCTTGGGAAGTAAGAGGATTTACACCACCAAGGAAGTAGCATCTCTAGTTCATTTATTTGACTCCATTAACCCAATAGTAAAGGCACTAGTCATCTATTTTTTGCATTGGAGATATAAAATCATTGCCTTGGGAAATGTGAATTTTCGTCTTTTGTAAGATCTTTTGCTTGAAGTTGGTTTGCTACATTGAGAGGAGTCTTCCCCTACTAGGGCGTTCCCTCTCTCCCACTACTTTACTAGCTGTTACAAACCCTAACCCACAACCATTAGGGTTGATCTAACCTAGATATATAACTAATCCTAACTCCTAAACTAGCCTTAGACTAACTCTTAAATTTTGCTCATTTACTCTACTAACTGGGTGCATCTTTTGGGCTAACTGTTGGCATATTTTGATGGTGTAATTTGCTGATATAAGTGACTGAAAGATACAACCATAAGGCTGCAATTTTCTGCAGAAAATACATGTTTACAACAACCATTTTCTCTTGGATATACTCTTGGGTTATAGTGTCAACCAGTAGGATTACTGAGCGGGGGGGTGCAGAAATTACATGTTTACAACAACCATTTTCTCTTGGATATACTCTTGGGTTATAGTGGCAACCAGTAGGATTACTGAGAGGGGGGATGAATCAGTAATAGAGCAATTTAATCCTTTTTAATCATAAAATGTAAGTGTTATATCAATGTCGCATTATCATCCAATAGTTTCAGAGTAAATAAACAATGAATAAATGAACAATCATACTCATACACAGTACACCATTGTTTTTACGTGGAAACCCAAAGCGGGAGAAAACCACCGAATGCTTTTTCTTATATGTCTTTAAGAATTACATTAATTGGAAGCACTAACTTCCTTTGTTTTCCAGCTACAACTGGAAGGAGGCTCCAACCCCCTAGTTTCTCAGGATACAACCCGAGGGAAGCTCCAACTCCCTAATTCTCTGGCTACAACCAGAAGGAGGCTACAACCCCTATGTTCTCCGGCTACAACCGGAAGGTGGCTACAACCACTTGTCCTTGCCCTGTCCAACCGCTTTGAAATATAAGTAGAATGATGGAACCACTGTCACACTATCATTGTGAGATATACTGCTGTAAACCTGTACCAATCAACTTGCACCAAACAACCTGTACCAATAACCTGTGCCAACATGTACCATGCATCAACCTGTACCATAAACAAGTGCTTCAACCATGCACCAAACCTGTACAAATAACTCATCACAACAACCTGTCCAAACAACCTATCACAACAGCCTGTCTCATCAATCTTATCAACCAAATCAGATCTACTCACCAAGATCAATCACCAAGACAACTCTCAACCAAATGCACAATATCACCAAGATGTGCATCAACCAAGCATAACACAACAACTCATAATCATCACCAAGATCGATATGTGCTTCTAATAATATACCAAGACAAGTATGCTACATCATCGATAAACCATGTGTCAACAATACTACTAACAAGTGCCTTCAACCATGTACCAAGTATGTACCAATCATGCATCAACTACTCATCAACTATGATTCATCAAGATGTACCAACATCATCAACTATACACCTCATGTATGTGCCAACTCATCAACTACTTATCTCAATCAAGTACCCAACATGTACCTCAACCAAAAGCCCTCATCAATTTCATCATCCAAATCTGATTTGTAACTCTGTAACAGACCTGGTGTATATGATCACATACCTGCAAACCTTCCTTAACTTTAACAACAAGAGAGTAGCATTTCCATCAAACTTTACTTTAGGCTTACATGACTAATTTTGGATTAGTCAACAACCCTAACTTGCAATAATCATAACTATGTACCTGTAATGAATAAAGATCTGAAAATAGTACACAATGTTCTTTAGTGTCTTTTATGCAATTCCTCCAGGTTTCACTGCTTGGAACCTCTCAGAAAAAGAGTTATAGCAAAAATGACATACCTTGTTGAATTCTGGCTTATTCTAGAGAGCAAACTTCTGGAGCGTGCCCTGCATAAAATATTTGTTGTATGGATCTGAAAATGGTACACAAAAATACTACAGACTGTACTCTAACCAATACATTTGGTCTTACTAAATTTAGATCTGTTATGAAGAAGTTATGACGTTTTTACCCGAAAAACCTGTTTTAGATTAGTTTCAGGACTAAACACAAACCCTATTTTCCATGGAGTGTAACTCCAAAAATACAACGATCCACAAGCTGAAATTTTTATCACAGCTACTTGGATATGTTTCCTCAATGGCCTCCATATTTCGCGGTCTGAATCATTCTAGAATTTTTTTTATTGCGAAAATGGTGAGATGACCTGTCAATAACATACCTTAGAAAGCATCATCAAAATAATTTATCCTCCCTTGAATTTCGGCCTTCTTTACTTCACCTTCCCTCTGAAATTCGTCTTAGATATCCTTTGGTTACCTCAGTCACTTATAGATATTCAATATGCTCAAGTGTGATTAAAATGAGAGACCCTTGCCTCTTATTTATACTTTTATGTAGCTTCCTCAAGGGGTTAGCTTCTAACCATCTTAAACCACTTTCCTTATTTTAGGGCTAACCCACTTCTAACCACTTGTCCACTTAGTAATTTCTTCATTAACTTTATTATTTAAATAATTTCTTTTGTATCCACTTTGACTTATAATACACTCTTCACTTCACTTTATTATTTAAATAATTTCTTCTTTGCAACCATTTTGACTACTTTGACCTTTTGGGGCTTCTAGATGATTCATGAGGGTTCTCCAACTTCACATGGCCATAACTCTCTAACCGTGAGGAGTTATGTGACGTTCCACATACCACCGGAAATGACATGACATGTACTATTCATCTAGAATAGTCTTACCTTCAAATATATTAAAACTCATACCATTATACATCAAACAAACTTGGGTCCATTACCCAAACCTTTGTGCTACCGGAATTCGCTACTGGACTTTCTTCAAAGGTTGACATCAATGAAAACCAACCCAAATAATCAACAATAAACACTTGTTCTAACATGATAGCAAAATTGTCAAAGTTCATTGTCGTGGGTGCAACTTTAGGCTTCATTATACATATACTATACGTATGGATGTACATGTTTGTGTGCAACATGTACATGTGCATATATACTTATGTAATTGTGTAATTATCCAAAATATATATATGCCTGTGTTGCAGGAAACGACACCCCAACTCATGTTTTGGTATCAGAAACGTTGCTAAACGTTGAAACGGGTACAAAACGGCCTGGAAACACCGCTAGTCGTACCATACGACATTTCTTGATTTTGAAACGCCACATGGTACCGCTGGCGACATTTTTCGGCTGTTTCGACATAGATGATAGCTGTTTCCATGGATTTTTCTTGCTTTGCGGGCCCAACCAAGTGACCAAGAAAGTTCTGGGTCCCTTAGGTCGCCAAAAAAAGGCTAATTAACCACTAATAAACATTTTAAATCTGTCCACATGCTCAATTAACTGATTTTTATTTTTATTTGAGAAAATGAAAATCTAGAATTCTCTAGAAACCCTAACATCCTCTTCTTTTCTATAAGAAAACACTTCATTCACTCATTCCTCACACTTTCTTTAGCAAAAGAGATTCCTACATCAAGAACAAGCATTTTACTTGTGGTTTGGAGCATTGGGAGCAAGCTTTGGTGCATTTCTAGCAAGAGGACAATTGTGGGAAGCAAGAAGAAGGGTGTGGGCATTCTTATATTTGGTGAGTGGATTTATTTACTGTTTTTGCAACATTCGTGGCTTGTCAAAGTGCCATTTCCAATGCCCCTAGAGCTCCTGAAGCAAGCAAGCAACTAGAATACTATCTTCTTTGGAAGTATGTTACCAAGCTCAAGCAAATGGGTGGTGGGGGTTCATGTGAATGGAGGTGCAATTTATGTAAAAGCGAGAAAACCTTCAAGGGCTCTTACACAAGAGTCAAGGCTCACATTTTGCATGAAAGGGTGAAGGGTGTTGATGTTTGTGCACATACCAGAAGTCCAAAGTTGAGGGTTTCATTCCAAAAAGAGCATAGTGATGCTCAAAGGTTGAAGGATCAAAGAGGCAAAATTGGTATGGGTAGCACTAGCAATCCTCACTTGGGTGCTAGCAATGAGCCAAGGATTGTTCATGAACCAAGGGAGAGCAGGGCGATACAGGTAGAAGAAGAGATATCCAAACCTGCAAGTGCAACTAATGATAGCAAATTGTTGAAAATGCTCAACAATCAAGGGAGAGAAGAAGCTGAGTCAAGAGTGGCAATGGCCATCTTTGTTTGTGGTATCCCATCTAATGTGGTTTGGTCTCCCTATTGGTAGGATTTGGTGAGGGCAATTAACATAGCCCCTCAAGGTTTCAAGGGGCCAAACTGTGAAAAAATCAGAACGATTTTGCTCAGGAAAGAGAGGCAACTTCTTGAGGATGTTTTAGAACCAATTCGTAGCTCATGGGGTAGCATAGGGGTTTCCATTATCTTAGATAGATGGACTGATACAAGATGGAGGTCATTGATCAATGTCATTGCATCATCACCAAAAGGAGCAATGTTCTTAAGAGCAAAAGATTGTTTAGGTGAGGTAAAAGATAGTAATTTCATTGCTGCTATTGAACAAGTAGGGCCAGAAAATGTGGTGCAAGTTATCACAAATAATGCACCTATTTGCGAAGCTGGAGGCTTGATTGTTGAGAGTAGATACAATCATGTATATTGGACTCCTTGCATTGTCCATAATTTAAATCTGATTTTAGAAAAGATTGAGGCAAAACTACATGGATTAAGGAGGTCAAAGGGCAGGCTAGGGAGATCATAAAATTCATCACGAACCACCACCAGTCTCAAGCAATATATCGACAATACTCCAAATTGGAGTTGTTCAAAGATGCCCAAAGAAGATATGCCTCAAACTTTGTCATGTTGCCTCACCTTGTTTAGGTCAAACCTGTATTAATGAGTATGGTGGTGGGTGTGACTTGGGCTGAGTAAAGATAGGCAAATTCAGAGAAGGGTAGTATGGTGCACAAGGTGTTGATTGATGAGGATTGGTGGAGCAATATAGAATTCTTGCTCAAGTTCACATTACCTGCATTTGAGCTTCTCCGAGATGCAGATGTAGACAAACCTTTCTTGGGAGAGATTTATGATGGCATGGATACCATGGTTGAGAAAACTGTGGAAATTATTACACAAGTGACAAGAGGCTTCCACTCTTCTTTTTGTTGATGTTGATTTTGTTGAGCATGATGGCTTTAACACTCCATTGCACAATTCGACACATGCTCTAAATCCAAGATTTTATGATGAAGAGTTCATTGCTCAAAGCAATGGGAAGACGAAGGCTCCACATAAGGACAAGGAGGTGGCCAATGGAGTGAAGAAATCCTTCCAGAGGTTGTTTCCAACTTCTCAACAAACAGATGTGAGGGAGGAATTTGCTTGTTTTGCTACTAGATTAGAGGATTTTACAGACATCTCACCTTTCGAGGAGTGGAGGACCATGACCTGGTTAAATGGTGGACTTGTCATGGGGTAAATGGTGTATATTTGCAAAGCCTTGCCACTCGTATTCTATCACAAGTGGCAAGCTCTTCATTAGTGGAAAAGAATTGGAGCACCTATGGTTTCATTCATTTCATGAAGTGCAACAGGTTGGGATTGCAAAAGGTCGAGGATCTTGTATATGTGCATTCAAACCTACGCCTTGTGCCTCGTAGGGGTAAAGAATATACAAGTGGGCCTCATAAAGATTAGGATGTGGATGCAGAATGCCCAGACTTGAAACTCTCTCTTGCTGCTCTTGATATTGGTGTTGATGCAACTAGAAGTGGAATTGCCTCTTCTTCCAATCCATGCTCTAGTTCTGCTGAACATGCATCTTGTTCTATTTTTGATGATGAGGGTGAGTATGACATGTATTAGGATATGTAATTGCAGTTGTCTTTAGGTCATGTTTTATTTCATTTTCAGCACATATAGCCTCATGTATAAAGGTTGATTTTGAATGTATAGCCTCATCTATAAAAACTAATTTTGGATTTTGTTGCTTGCATCATTTAATCATCTATCAGAGTTAATATAGACATGGTTAAAATGTCATTTATGTGTATTGTTACCCTCCCCATGCCTAGGGGTAACTAGAGGAGATCATGTCTCGTGGTCCGCAATGGAGACAATGATCCCGATCATGATGATGATCAACATGTCCATAGATGGCAACCCAACAATCCTCATTTTCCTTATAGCTACAAGTCAACCAAGGCTCATCATATCCAAGCAACCTAGTGTATGGGAGATGGTAAGCCAATGTCACCATGAGGTATGTTAGTCCTTCTTTCATGCAAAGTGTTGTGCTTAATTTGTTGGGCATGTGGATGAGGATCTTTAGTTGAAGTTGGATAATGGATCACTGACTTGGGAAATTGTGTCAGTTGCCTTGTTTCACCTTGGTAGTCAGCTTCTATGCCCTAGTCCTATGTTGTCACCGCCCACGAAAAGGGGTACTACTAGGGGGCCCTTACAAGGGTAACTTTTTGTTCCCCACCATACTTAACACTTTCCATCCTTGAGCCTTTCATAGTGTACCAAACTTTGGTAATGGGTCATGGTCCATTCTCTCATGAGAACAAGGGGCTGAAGGCCCAAAGGTTGATGTAGTTGCTCTATATTGCTAAATGTTAAAGGCCACCATAAAAGCCTCAGGCCAGCTTGAGCTCTACCCCCTCTGATGGTAATCGCCCCTGTCCTGATGTGAATGAATGCACAATTATAAAGGACCATAGACCTAGTAAGAAAATGAAGGAATAAAACTTGAAACCTATAAAGGGGACTTGCAAATAACAACTGGGTATTAAAAGGAAATTAAGGGGTTCGAAATGCAAAAAGTGTTAAGGTTTAAGCTATTATTAGGTTTCTTTTCAATTTACTAGATAACCATAGCATAGATAGGATCACTGAGAAATACACAATCACAAGAGACACATCATTCTCTCAGTTGGGATCTGTGGCTGAACACATGGTTCTCCATCATTTTTATACAACTTGGTTATCACATAGAATCACGGTGGCTTCCATCTCCAGATCAAATAGATCGGTCAACAACATCTGAAGCCATATGGCTTCACAACTGGCGGAACATGTAACAATGTATTCCGCTTCTGCCGTGCTTGGAGCAATACTGAATTGCTTCCTACTCTACATGAGATCATGGCTGACCTCAGACTGAAACAACATCCTGAAGTGCTCTTTCTATCAGAAACACTTCCAGCTCAATTTGAATCGGTGTAACCACTCAGTCTGAAGTCAACATCTCTAGTATAATAGAGACCAAAATTCAACGTACCCTTAAGATATCTCATCATATGTTTTGCAGCAACAATGTGAACACGTTTGGGTTCTACCGGATACTGACTCAAGGCAAAACATATATCTAGCCTGGTATTCGTCAGATACATAACTGGACCAATAATCTGTCTGTACAGAGTAGCATCAACCAATTCTGACGAGGTATCTACCAGGAACTTCAACTTCGTTTCCATGGGTGTGTACATTGATTTGGATTTCAACATGTCAACCCTTTTCAATTTTAGCTGCATACTTCCCTTGGTTAAGGAAGATCTTCTATGTGCTCTGCCAAACTTCAAGATCTAAGAGATAATGCATTTAGGTCTTCCATCAAACTTTGTGGCAAGCTTCTTCTGCAATCTATGATCTTGTCAAGGATACATCATCTACATATAGTAGTAACATCACTGCCTGATCATTCATAACCTTGAGATAAAGGTTAGAATCAACTTTACTCTTGGTAAAGCCCAAGCTCGTCAGGAAACTGTCAATTCTTCCATACCAAGCTCTAGGAGCTTGCTTCAACACGTACAGAGCTTCCGTCAACTGGCAGACATGAGTCTCTCTATCTTCAATCTTCAATTCAAAGTTTCTCATTACATTGTACCAATCTGGTACATTTGTTCAACTGCAACTCAATATGCATAATCATGTGTTAGCTCTATGTGTTCTCTGCAAAGAACTATCTGTCTCACTGATTGAGAGTATGTCCTCTCCTCTTTCTGCAACTGTTCCTTCTGGAACTGGGACTCTGCACCTGCACTTGCTCTAAAGCTGAGAATGGTTGCTCCATTCTCACTGTGACTGTTGAAATCTGGGAGTAACTCCTCTACTCCATCATGGCAACAACTTCATCTAAAACTGAGAGTGGCTCAATAACTGATACTGAAGATAGCTCTTCTTCTTTCGTGGAGGTGACGCTATCTTTCATCATAGCCATGTCTCCATGACCCGACTAATGTACTGCACCAACTGCCACTCAATTTTAAATATGGGGATTGCTCCCCCTGCATCTCATATTATATATGAATCATGGTTGTTCTGGTTGTCTTCATAACTACTAGAACTATTTCTCCAATTACTGAAGTAAGTGACTCGTCATAGTCTTCTCCCTCTTGCTGGGAGAATCCTCTAGACACACATAAGGATTTGTACATCTGCAACATGCTTGATCTGTATAGATCAATCTTGGAAGTCAATACCAACTTCTCTTCTAGTCTCACAGAAGAATCCATATCCTAGTCTTTCTGACTGGCTTCCTTCTCTATTACTGAAACAAGGGAATCTTCCCAGGAGATTTCATATCTCTTAGAAGTTTTTGAAGCTACGATCTAGTCTTCTCATGACATCTGTCTCTTCATCTGATCCTTTCTGAGATCAAGCTTACTCTTGATTTCTTCTGAGTCTACAAGGACTTC
>ML776849.1:456620-473010 GCA_009831015.1 Picea engelmannii | reverse complement strand
GTTGATAAAAGTTAAAATGTTGGCTACAAAGAGTATCTCGGGAAGATGCTGCTTGGAAACCTTTGAGGGCAGTTGGAACTCCTGGAGCCACGGTGCTCTAAGACTTTCGGTCCGGCCTGTTGCCAAGCCCAAGGAAGGGAGGTGTAGCACCGATGGGCTATGCTTGTGAAGGTATATACTCCCGGGTGGGACAAGCATGTGGGGAATGAGAGACCGTTGGTTGGAGTACTGCCAAGGTTTGAATGGTTGGAGTGTTGCTGAGGTCTGGTACCTTGGCCTAGACCATGTGGATAAGGATTGTGGACCATGGCTATCCTGGGAAGCCATTGCCCGATGGAGTCATAGCTCTGCTCTGGGGTGGGAGGTCTCTCAATCAAAAGATACGTACAATTCTCTATTTATTGTATGTTGTGTATGTTGTATACAGTTTTAATGTTATTGAATTTGTTTGTATATACATACATATACATTGCATATATGGTTGCATTACTGGATCCATGACTGTACCTAAGGTGTCTCATATTTCATTACTTAATAAATATATATACCTTATGCTAATCATGTAATCGATTGGAATATGATTCAGGTGGAACCAAAAAGTGTCCTGCAAGTGCATCCTGTGCGCATATTGGACAGGAAAATAAAACAGCTCCGGAATCGAGCTATTGAGCTTGTAAGGGTCCAGTGGACCTGGTACGGTCCTGAGGACGTGACATGGGAGCATGAGGACGCTATACGGGCGTAATAACCACATATTTTTGAAGATTTTGGAAATCTTGTTGATGCTGTGTGAAAGTTGCACTGAGGACAGTGCAAAAATAAGGGAGGGGGATTGTAATGTCCCCAAGGTCGAGCCCCGATGTAAAGCTTGCATTATGAATTGTAAGTTTGTTTTATAGGCTGGTGAGCCAAGTTTATATAAGCTGGTAGGCTTATGTGATTATTAGGCCAGGGAGCCTAAGTGTTGAAGGCCAAGAGCCTGCTTCTATATATGTAATCATGCAGAACATTAATAAAAATATAAACACCGCTGCGTGCAGATCGACCACAATGAATGAGTGATGGGGGACTAGGCTTCCACAGAGTGGGCAAGGGATTAGGGGCTGGAAGGTGGGAAGAGGGGCTAAGTGTTGAGCCTAAGGGCTTAAGCATTGGGAATAATATTTTAATATTATTCCAAAAGATATGTGCATTATATGTTTTAACCTAAGTCCTTTTGGAAGGACATGTGATTTCCAAATGGTGGGAGGAACGCATGCTGAAGAAACACATGCAGTCGCATGGGGGACAAGTGTCGGCTATCTGTGTTTGTTCTAGGATAGCCGATACATCCCTTGTCTGAACAGTTCGAACCTGTGTTGACCCCTACATGGATTGTTTGTCACGCATCCCCGACAACCAGAGCGTGAGTCTATCCTGTGTTGGCGGATTGAGAAACAAGAAGTGACCTGCCATTGTTGAACCTGTTGGAAAGCTCGTGTCTGTTTTCCCCGTGGGTTGTTGTGACCACACAGTGCTGGATTGTGTGTGGCTTGTTGGCTAGTTGTGCAACACTCTCTCTCCAGGTGAGAGAGGTGATTGAGGTTGGAAGAACAAGTGGTTTGGCCTGTGAGCGACTCTCTCCAGGTGAGAGAGTGCGCAGAGGAAGGAGAGAACTCCTGGAAGGAACCCTGTAGCTGCCACAGAGCTCGGAGACTTCCGGTCCGGTCTGTTGCTGTAACCCAAGGCAAGGGAGGTTAGCAGCCGAAGGACTGTCTAGGTGACAGAGAAGGTGTATACTTTTGGGGTGGAACAGGCATGTGGGGAAGGAGAGTCTGTGGACAGTGAGCATGAGTGGTTCCTGGGAGAGAATCCCTTCCTTGTGACTGTGTGTTTTCCCTGTAACCTCAGCTTAGCCTAGGATTCCTTGCCTTGGGATGGAGCTTAGTCCCAGCTCGGGGGTGACCCACTGTTGAGCTGATGAGCAGTGTGGTCTAAGGCTGGGAGGTTCGTGGAAGGCCTGCACTTGGTTGGTGGAACTGCCACTGTTTCAAAGATAAGTACCAGATGATGCTTTAGTTATGTTTTTGTATCTCTGTGTATTATAATTATCATGTATTCTGCTGTGCATTTGGATTAATGTTATTGCCATGGATTGTTTATGTTAGTAATATTTCTTATGCTTACTCTTAGCTTAAATGTGTTTAACTTGTTTTGAATGCATGTGATTAATTGTGAGTGAGAATGTTGTTATTCCGCGTAGTAACACCTACACAGTAGTGAGTGAAAAGTGGTGCTACAAAAGGTGTTCACAACAAAACATATATCTGGCATGGTATTCGTCAGATACATCAACGAACCAATGATCTGTCTGTATAGAGTAGCATCAACCAATTCTGAGGAAGTATCTACCAGGAGCTTCAACTTTGTTTCCATGGGTGTGTTCATGGATTTACATTCCAACATGTCAAATCTCTTCAGTATTTCAATTGCATACTTCCCTTGGTTAAGGAAGATCTTCTTTGGGCTCTGCCAAACTTCGAGACCTAGGAAATAGTGCAACAGGCCTAGGTCTTTCTTCTCAAATTTTGCAGCGAGCTTCTTCTTACAATCTGTGATGAGCTTTTCTGAATAAGTTATCCACATACAACAATAATATAACTGGCTCATCATTCATAACCTCGAAGTAAAGGTTAGAATTTAGCTTTACTCTTGGTAAAGCCCAAGTTCGTAAGGAAACAATCAATTCTGCCATATCAAGCTCTACGAGCTTGCTTCATCTTGCAGACATGAGTCTTGTACTTTGAAACTAAATTTTCACATCACATTGTGCCAACCTGGTACACTTGTTCAACTGCAACTCAATCTGCACAATCATTTGCTATCTCTATGTGCTTTCTGCAACTGTTCCTTCTGGAATTGGGACTCTGCATCTGCAACTGCTCTAAAGCTGAGAATGACTGCTCCATTCTCACTGTGTTTGCTGAAATCTGAGAGTAACTCTTCTATCAGGGAAACAACTTCATCTGAACCTAAGAGTGGCTCAAAAACTGGCACTGAAAGTAGCTCTTCTTCTTTTATGGAGGTAACTCTATTTGCTAGTGTAGTCATGTCTCCATGGCCCGACTAATGTACTGCACCAACATGCACTTTGAGATAACTCACTCTTAAATATAGGGATTGCTCCCCCTGAATCTCATGTTCATGGTTCTTCTGGTTGTCTTCATGAGTACTGAAACTATTTCTTTAATAAGCGTCTCGTCATAGTCTTCTCCGTCTTACTGGGAGAATCCTCTGGACACACATCAAGCTTTGTACATCTGCAACATGCTTGATCTGTTAGATCAATCTTGGAAGTCAACACTGACTTCTCTTCTAGTCTCACGGAAAAATCCACATCCTAGTCTTTCTGACTGGTTTCTTTCTCTGTCACTGAAACAAGGAAATCTTCCTAATAGATTTCATGTCTCCTGGAGGTTTTTGAAGCTAGTCTTCTCAACTCATGTCATCTGTCTCCCAGTCCTGGAAGATGTCTCTCCATCTGATCCTTTCTGAGATCAGGCTTACTCTTGATTTCTTCCGAGTTTGCAAGGACTTCATCATCTCTTACAGGGTATGCTTGGTGTTGAATACCAAGTCTAAATATGAAAGGCTGAGTCAGACTTCAAACGAGTTCTGCTTCCCGTCAAGGTGGCTTCATTAACCTTTGACCAAGTCTTCTGTGAGTTCTGTTCTAATGTTTGGTCATATTTGGAGCCTTCTGCTCCTTACAGTCAATCTCCATATGAGATACGCTGGATCTCAAAAAATAGCTTCTTCTTCATCTTCTTTGGTACATGAATGTATATGGTCATGTACATAGTCTGCTTCATGTCTCATCTAATTTATTGCCTTCTGCAACCTTCACTATAGCTTCCTTAGGGCACATGTGACTTGCCTAAATCAAGAACAACAAGGGAGAAACAACAGACAATAATAATACTCTTTATAATAATAAAGCAAAAGCAAGAACAATCACCATAGTAGCTCCTTTAGAACTATCACTTGTGACTTGCCTGCAACAAGGGTTAAAAGTAAGGAATACAATAATGAGAGCAACGCTCTTCTAGTGTTGTGAATACTCATTCCTTCATGGTAACTTGGAGACAAACCAAGAAGTTTCTCCTGGAGGAAATGTTAGTTATATCTCGTGAATGATCACAATAAGCATTTATCTCAATATGTTCACATGCTACCAAGTATGCTATCTCAATTATGAGGTAGCTATCAAACTTGACATGTGCAAGTTTGAATCTTATCAACTTAATCGATCAAACCTGGAAACTGAAGTCTTTGTCCTAAAAAATGAGTGTTGTTGCTTTTCTTCTGAATCTCAGACTCAAGATGACAAGTGTTTTCTTCAACCTGTCCTCCGTACTTAAGACAATATGCTATCTTGACAGAAATCTGAGTGAGAGAATAAACTCTATAATCTCAACTTTAATCAATCTAATACCTTGAATTTAATTTTTGACCAATGGTTTGTAATATGTATAATGGTCATAACTTCAACATACAATCTCGATGTTCATAATGTCATACTAAATATATGCAAATCACAATAATCAAACCTGGGGTGCATTACCCCTCTGAATGTGTTGGATCTAAGATCCTTTTGGATCTATGGCAAGAGATCCCTTTTCCTGCAAATACCCTTTAAAGCTTAACAATTTAAACATATGTAAGTACATACCTCAGATAGTATTTGCAGGTAGTGGCACCATTCGGTAGTAGCGGTAATAATTACCAACCCTTTAAAAACTTCAAGGGTGATTGCAACTGGTACTGCAGCTCATTCTGAAACTGCAACTTAGGGTTTTATGAGGAAACCCTAATTTTCAAACTTCAAATTTTGAAATTCTGATCCAGGGACTAGATGCGCTAGGCTGAGGCGAGTTTGCTGGAGTTGTTAGATTTCAAAAATTTCAAGTTTTGCCCCTTGAAACTTGACCTGCAGAAATCTGGACTGGTACTTCTGGTATTGGTTCTGGTTTCCTGGTTTTTCTGGTTTTCTGGTACCAGTCAAAACTAGGGTCTGACTTTCCGGAGGCTCTGTCTACTGAAAAGGTGCGCTCAAGCTGCCAAAAGAATCACTAGGGTAGGGCACACTTTTCTAGATGGTTTTTAGGTAAAAATTCCTTTCGAATAAAAAGTCTTAATTTTCTTGTACGACAACAATGACGTTTTTGCTTATCCAGTGAAAGGTGCTCTCTTCAACATAGCTTTGATACCATGTTGAATTTTGAGCTATTATTAAGTTTCTTTTCAATTTACTAGATAACAATAGCATAGGTAGGATCACCGAGAGAAACACAATCACAAGATACACAACATTTATCCTGGGAAACCCTCATGGGGGAGAAAACCCAACAAAAACTTCCTCAATATAGATTGCCAATACAATGCCAAGATAAAAGATCAAACTCTAGAGAATAACCAAGACTGAGCAATGCGCCTCTCTCTCCTCCTTCTCCCAACCTCAGAAATCTCCAAACTTGCGCACTGAGTGAGTGACTTGAGTGAGCGAATAAATGAGGAACACTCCTCACTTATTTATATTAGCTGACATGCGCTAGGGAGGTGTCTCTTCATCAAGCAGGGCCGAGCTCTTCACTTAGTGGTTATAACCACTTTAATTAGGCCAAGGGGCCAACTTCTTAATTAGCATGATATAATTAGGGTCTGACCAATCCACAAAAGGGGATTTGGTCATACATAAGCCCCGACATGATCAATCCACAAAAGGGGATTGATCTATAAGTAAATGACTTAATAATAAATAGAATACTCTTTGCAGTTACAATATTTCAACAAAAATAATGTTGTGGCAACAATAATTATGATCCATTCTAGCAAGAATCCACACTATGAATCCTAGAGAAGTTGATTGATTTTGGGACCAACATTCACCATGCTAGCGAAAGCATGACAAAATCCATCAAATCTCTAGAAGTTTTTGCTGCAACAAAAACTCTGATTGCAACTGCAACTGAGCAAATCCTCCCAATCCACCTTGCAGTGGTTAGACTGTTCGAAGATAGTGTGGGCCCATAACCTGTTAGAAATAATAGGTGTGCTCATTTCACCGTAGACAATATCTCAATATTGTCACCCAATCATAGGCACAAAGGCCACCCCTGAGCACCTTAACCTTGACAGATAGAATAATTCCGGAAGAAAACCCTAGAACCAATAGCCAACGAAGGTAGTGTACTTCTCTCCAAAGCTAGCGTACCAAGCAGAGACTCCAAACCATAACTAAGGCAGAAAGTCCAAACCATAACCAAAGACCAAGTCACTACTGCAACAACTGCAACTCTCCTCCAGTCATGTGCACCACTTCTCCTTATGCAGTTGTGAGAGTGAGTGAGTACAAATGAGCTCTAGCGCCCTCTATTTATACTGCTCCAACTCACCTAACTGGGCCGACTTCTCTTCCTAGGAGGTTAATAACTCAATATTAATTATTCTCTTGAGCCGACTTGTCTTCTAGGGTTATTATCCAATGTTTTAGGGTTTCTCTTGCTTCCCGGAATATTCTAGTCTAGTCAAAGCTTACACGTAGGGGTTAATACCTCCCGCAGCTACCATAATATCAACACCTATAATGCCAATATGTAATCTATCTTCGTCACATTCAAGTGACTTTTAAACTTCGGCAATGTACACATTCTTGCACCCTTTTCAAGTTTGTCAAATTATGATATTCCAGCAGTTCTATATAGTTGCATTTTTGTAAGATCTATTGAAATAATTTACATGTCAAAAAGATTGAAAGAAACCATTTTTAATTTTTCTACTAAGGCATATCATCAATTTCTGTCACCTTGTTCTGGAATCTGGATGAAAACCAAATCCGTGCGACTTCCTGAAGTACCTTCTGGCTGATTTGGAGTAACTTCGTAGTTGCTTTGTGCCCACTGCCTCAACAAGTGCACAGACCGATCTACTCTCTTGTTGCTTCTTTGACAAGGTATTAACTATTTATTTCTTTGTAGGAAACTATCTAGCAAGATAGTTGGGCTTTACACATATGAAACATAATTTCTCTTTAGCTAAACCCATTTTCTATAGATCCTGCGCATTGAAGAATGATTCACTTTTGAACAATATCTAAAATCTGATCAAAATCTGATTTCAGGTTCCGACTTTTCCTATATATCTAAAATTTTGCCCATGCTGCAGCTGCACAGATTATAAAGAGATGATTTTTTCGTTATATTTGTTTTGTGTTCAAAGTAATAGTTCCATCTTTAAGAAAGTTTTATTTGTGGATTTTCAATCAGATATTTTAACCTGGTTGCTGGTTGCAAGTGAAAAGGGTACTGAAAACGAAGTAGAATCTGCTTTAGACTATGCAGTTTTGGGTGGAAAGTACTATGCTTGTTAGGGCAGATCATCATGAAATGTTTGGTGAAGGTACCTTCCCATAAGTCCCACTGTGTAGGGATTGAATGTGGGGTAATAAGTATCTTAGTTATTGGGATCCACTTCTTAGAAAAGCATTACATGCATGATGGTTCACTTCCCTCGAGGACTTTTCAACTCGATTATTTTCAGTCAACACCTTCATGAAATAGGTCTTTCATTCAAATCCCTTGCAATGGTGCCAATAATTTCATATTCACAATAACCATAGCATTTGGAAGTTAATCAAGCTGTTTTCCATTCCATGTAAGATATCTTTTAATTGTTGAAACTTTATATATCCATGCTTTTATTTTTGGTCCTTTTTTTGCAAAAGATGTTTTAATTGTGTTAAATTATCAAAATGACCATCTTGATGTTTTTTCCAGAAAGCACAGCATGTGACAATCCACAATTTCAATGTTTTTTTCTTTTTCAGCTTAGAGATGCTTGTGGGTCCTGATGGTGAGCTTCCTGATAAATTACGGAACCTTGAACCCCGTCTTATAGAGCATGTTAGCAATGAGATAATGGACCAGGACCCCAATGTTCGGTGGGATGATATTGGTCAGCTGTGTAACCCTACATAGATTTTAATAAGCTGATAATTTTGTTGTTACTCTTTAATATTTTCTAATTTTCTATGCAAATTCAAATTTACTATTGATTTTTTTCATAATTGTACTGAAGCTGGTCTAGAGCATGCCAAAAAGTGTGTGACAGAAATGGTTATATGGCCTCTTTTGCGGCCTGATATCTTTAAAGGCTGTCGCTCTCCTGGCAAAGGGCTTCTTCTATTTGGCCCTCCTGTAAGTGCTTTCAAAAAGAAAATGAAATTATGTTTTGGACTGTGTATTGCCTAGTGTTTTTTAACAAAGCACATTGTAATATGCTGTCAGGGCACTGGGAAAACCATGATTGGGAAAGCTATTGCAGGAGAAGCTAAAGCTACTTTCTTTTACATCTCTGCAAGTTCACTGACAAGTAAGTGGGTAAGTTTCTTTTAATATTTGCAACTCCCATGTTAATGATAGTTATGTCATGTAATCTCTATTGGTATTTAAAAATAACAGAGATATCAGGAAAATCCAGAGATAAAATATCCAGACGAAGAAATGCATTGCAGCTAAGTTTTACATGTTCAAGACGACTATAGTGAGTCATAGTGAACACTTGTTGTTTGTGAGAATAAGGCTATTAACATATAAGCATTTTAATGGACATACAGACACATATGATAAAAGCCAACATATGTTTATCCCTAAGAAAAGAAAAATAGATACTCGGTTTTCCTTGGGTAATAAAAAAATATGCTTTTAATCCACACATTAGACTTTCTTGCATGAACAATGGGTTGCTTCTTCACTGTAGAGATAAGCTGGTGGGGAGGACTCTTTTATTTTCACAGAACTGTTTTGTCTGGTTTTCATTAAAGTTAGAATAAAAAAGAATTTAGATCTTGCCATTATTACACCGAAGGTGTTTATAAGGGGAGGTTCGTCTCGAGGCTTCGTCGTCTGTCCAAAGCATATAGCAATTTGACATCTGTTAATTGCAATCAACGAATCGTCTCCCTCCACGTGTTTTCTTCTTCGCCGACTCCAAAGGCTGCTTCATCCACTCCAAACGCTATTTCTGATGCTACTTCTGCAGAAGAGACGATTATTGTCGGAACGGAGCCCAAACGCAGAGACACAAGGGGTCCATATCTCTACGAAAGAAGGGCGATTTTCCTATGGGGAAGCTTTCCCAGCATGTGGAGGTCCCTATGATCGGCCATGGTGGCGGACCCCGAGGAAAATTCTTCAATTTATTAATTTTGTGGATTTTATTGAAGAGCATCCATGTTGACAGGAACGCCGCTATACATATCACAGTCGCTGCATGGTGACCTTGCATGGCATCTGCAGCCTATGAAAATAGTTCCCCAAAATCTATAAGCAGAAACCACCAGAAACCCAATTTCTTTAGGCTAGATTGGAAAGCTTTCTTTCCAGGATTCTCAAAATTGTGTTGAAAATTGAACATGGCAGAGTTGCGATGACCCACACTTTTATTTCTGAACGATTGAATTGCAGAAGGTTGAGAGACTCCTGCCGGATCGCACAATTTATAGGCATCTAAAGCCTTAGGAAAATGATAATAGGAGCGATATTTCTCTTGGGCAGAAGACATCCTCTCTATCTCTATCTATTATGCAAGAGGGGAACATTATTTAGTTCCGTTATGACAAAGGGAAACATTGTTTAATTTACGGACCGCCACCGGATTGAATGTTGGGAAACATTATTTATTTAATTTAAGGATCATACCCGGATTTAAGTCAACATTGTTATAAAAACTAATTCTGTTTTTAAAGGATATGATTATTTAATTAAGAAAAAGACCAACATTATTTAATTTACATTGAACAGCAATGATGAAGAACTCTGTTTTTGTTTTTTTCATGTTTCAGCTGCAGGTGTAATTTAGGACCCATTTGATTCACATCACACGTATTTAATCAAATCTCTCTCCAGTAAGCCAAAGCTCGCCTTTCTTTTTCTTGGGCGGAATAGTCTCTCTCTGGATTTCATGCGATAACAGTTTTTCAAAGTTTAAAATTTAACCATAGTTCTGCCCTCAAAGTTTTCAAAAAATTCTATGCTATTACGCTCGCCTTTCTTTTTCTTGGGCGGAATAGTCTTTCTCTCTAGATTTCATGCGATGATAGTTTTTCAAAGTTTAAATTTTAACCGTAGTCCTGCCCTCAAGCTTTTCAAAAATTCTATGTTATTACGTTTTTCATCGTGTTTAATGGGACATTGGGCGCCATATGGTTTCTTTTCAACATTTATGGACCTATATACCTCCTTTCTTTGGGATGTCGTATAGTTCAAAGATATAGGGTTTGGGCTTTCTTTCTTATCAATATTAAGGAATGGTTGATCTATTTTACTTGGATATTGATTTCATCTATTGTGAACACATATCAATACATATATAGATAGAAATTTGTTGTGAACGTGGGATGTCATATGGATTGTTAGTTATTACTACCAGCTGATCTTTCACACGTGGACAGATGATCCTGGGAACAAACTCTTCACACGTGGACAAATAGTGAGCACTCAATGCTTCCAAGTAGTGACCACTCAATGCTTGCATCCTAACTTTGCTGAAAAAAAATAATCCTTTCAATCTATGTCCTCAAACCCATGTTTTGTATAGCTTTGAAAATTGTAGTTGCCCAAAAATGTTGTGTGTGTGCTAGTCAAACAGAAAATTTAGAATTTGGCATGCATCATTCAGAGCTTTGTAAGGCAAGATTGAATCCTTGAAAAATTATAGGATTCATCTCTAGATTGGAACCAGGTGTTTGGTTCAATGCCTTTAGATAAACGTTTGGATAGAGCATCGACAAAGTGAGACATTATTCTCTGCATGAGATTGTTGTGCTGAGATTGCTTCCTGTGCTCTATGTGAAGTTAAAAATTTGATCTGATGTAAATGTTTCGTCTTAAACTTTGAGTTTTTTGGGATACATCAGGACTCGATGTTTTTTGGGGATACATGGGGATTGGGCATGTATTGGGTAGATGTCATTGCATGTATTGGATAGATGTCATCCACTTCGGTGTTTCCTTTCCCCTGCTTTAGGGGTATGCTAGTATATGCAAGTATTTCATTGTTGTGGACTTGACCTTTCGAGTTGCAGACCAATAGTCATGAGGTACATCAAAAACAACATGTAGATGAACCTTTAAGGATGGAAAAATATGAACTCTGAAGAGGTTTAGAAGGCTGCAACCTTCAAATACTGGTACAGTACATGTCAATGAAAGTAGAAATTAAAAATAATAACAAATATCATAAAAATAAATAGAAACTGGAAACTTTGAGGTCAGGCAACAATATGTTTATAGATGCTCTAATTAAATTGGAGTCTTTAGCTATTATATTCTGGTTGCTTACTTTCTGGATTTGGATTACCAATACACTCTATTGATATGGGGCCAATGAAAAATATGCAAAAGTCACTGTGGAGGTAACCGTGGAACTCTAATTGGGCCTCTTATTTGGGTAGTAATCTCAAGATGTATAACTCATGTGCAGGAAACATCGTCTTCTGTTAAAAAATGTGCATGGCATGTAAAACACGAATGAATTAATATACAATGGTGCATTGTTGCAAAATAGGATGAAAAGTTGGTGAATTTACAAATTTTTGCGATTCAACCACTGAACTAAAACTCACCTCCCCAAAATTGGAAAAAATGTGAATCATCGAAACAAATCAACAGTGTTGCGGTTTTTGTCTATCTCGAAGGATCACCTTTGAGATATCTTTAAGGTCTTTTGATGTTATTGAATCTGACTCCAATGTAACATCTTGTAATGTTATCTTTTTCTTCTTAAAGGAGAATGCCAAAAACTTCTTCTTCGTGTTTAAGATGAAAGTCCCTAGTGTTTCCATCTAGGTTGAACTCAGAGTAATGTCACTGCCTCCACACAACAAAGATCTAACAGTGAATTGCAATACAAAAGTATAATCTCCAATGCTCATTTGTAAATTAGTTATGTCATATTGTTTCTTGTCCCAAAAGTCTAGCTTTTTAATTATATTTGACTCATGAATCAATAACTGGCGAATTCAACACTAACATCATTATTACGTTTGGCGGAAGCAATAGAAATTGTAATATCTTTCATTCCAAGTGTCGCTTTGATTCTAAGTAGCACATGGGAAACATAACTTTTTGAAGTTTTAGGAAATGATCCCTTCTCATTACTATACTCCATTTTGCTATCATCAAAATTTCGTAATATTTCACTTAATCATAGACACTTTATAACTTAGGGATTATTTTTATAATACCCTTTTTAATTGAACTTTGGAATACAAGTTTGATAATAATATTTGACTTTCTTAAGAATATATCTTAAGAACGTAAATATTTTATGAACTTATATTCACCTTTATGAACTTTAATATTTCACCTTTGCCAATATTTTCTCGTTATTCACTTTTCTTTTACCCTTCCACGTTATTTAGGTTAACAATAGTTTCATGTTATTTACTTTTATGTGACTATTTATAAGACTTATCCTCCATGTAAAGAGAGATTTATATTGCCTTTTTTATTACTCCATGCAAAAATTGATCCACGTAAAGATTCAATCTTTTTTTTCTTCACAATCCTAATATGTTGTATAACCTTCCTTTACATTGTCAAATTAGCTATATGATCAACTTGATACTTCTTTAGGTGTACTTTAAAACACTTGGAAACTTTCCTTTCTAGTTACCCTTTTTTTTTACCATGTACGTGGTAATGTTCTTTATGTGCAATTTTAAAGATACTTGGAAACTTTCCTTTTTATTTATGTTCTCTGATACCAAATGTGGCCTTCTTCAAGTGCACTTAAAAAATACTTGGATAACTTTATTCCTTTTTAATTATAAAAGATTTTGGGCCATAACTTTTTTTTCTTTTCCTTTTAATAATAAGTAGCCAAAATCTAGTGGTGGTTAGAGGCCTTGATTAAGTAGAGAAACTCTAAGTGAAGTGTGGCCAATGGCTCGTACTAGAAAACGAAGCTCTGATACCGAATGTGGTGAACCAATCTGGTTCATATCACGAATATTTGAAATAAATGGAAGAACATAAAATAGCCCATCTAGATTAAAATATTATATTGAATAAAATATAAGAGATGATGATAGAATGATAGAATTACAATGAGGGGCCTCGTATATATACCTAAGCGGGTGCCTTTTTCACTAAAAGTCATGTTCTTTCATTAGGATGTGTCTTTTCATTAATTATTAATTATTATATATATATATATATATATATATATATATTTATATTTATGTTTATAACACACTGCTTGCCCAATCTGAGTCTATATACTCTTGCAACTTCACCTCAACATCTCCAAGATATCTTAGACCATACTCCGTTATGCCCCTGAAATACCTGAGCACATGTTTTGCTACTACCCAATGCTCCTACCTTCGCTCCACCATGAACTGACTCAAGCTGTTCACTGCAAAACAAACAAGGGACTCCTTCCCACTTACTTCAAAACCCTAAGGTTGTTCTATGCACACTTATTCCTTAGTGATCCCATTAAGGAAAGCTATCTTCACATCCATCCCATAAGTGAAACCAAGGACATAATTGCTCTAATGGAAGTGTACCTGGCAACTGGAGCAAATGTCTCCTCGTAGTCCACTCCCTCTCTTTGGGAGAACCCTCTCGCCAAAAATATCGCTTTGAACTTCTCAATGCTGCCATCTGCAACATGCTTGATCTTGTAGAGCCACTTGGAACTCACAACTGACTTCCCCTTTGGTCTTGACACTATGTCCCAAATATCATTCTTCATGATGGAGGTGTGCTTCTCTACCATGGCATCTTGCCATACCTGCTGGTCTACCGCTTCGTGAAAGTTGGAAGGTTCAACATCTAGAATGCTGCTCATCAATGCCATATAGTTTGGAAACTTCTTTGAAGGTCTTCTCTCTTTGAATGTGCTCCTAGGAGTTTCAACATGCTCTCGAGCATCCCTCAATGTCTGAGTGAACGATCGAGGTCTCTTGGCATAAGTGAAAGGGGGCTACTATCTACCCCTCTTCACCTGAAGGTTGTTGTACTTCATTGTAAATCACAAGTGACCCCAGATCAACCTTCAGAGCTTCCTTCTCCTCATCCTCTATCACTAGGTCTAGAGTTTCTTTAGACCTATGCTCGCTGTTTGGGAAAGCATCCTTGGCATGCTTTCCAAGCGTGCATCCTCTACATACATCATGCTGCTCAATACTAAACTTTGGAAGACTTGTGACTATCTCCCTTAGAATAGGAAACACCCTATGATGCAAGTGCCCCATCCTCTTGTACCACAACTGGCACAAGCTATCACTGTTATGCACTAAGGCTTGAACAAGTTCACCCTGCAACTTGTACAAATTACCTTTTCTAACCCCTATTACCTGAGCTGTATTCGGGCTAGATTCCTTTGGTCTGATGAGAACTTGCTGGTTCTTGAACTCCGTTGCAAAGCCCTTGTTCTCCATAAATGAAATTGAAAGCAAGTTATTCTTAAGACTTGGTACAAACAAAACATCGTCAAAATCTAAAGAGTTATTTGACTCGAGCTGGAAGGGAACGATACTAGCTCTTGCCACTGGGTACTTGGCCTCATCACCAAGCTCAACTTGTACTCCTGAGTCTTGCTTCTTCAGACTAAAAAATAACTGTTGGGTTGATGTCATATGTCGAGATGCCCCATTGTCCACATGCCACACATTCCTCAGAATCATACTGGTAGAAAGGCAAGATACCAACAACAAATCCTTCTTGAACTTGCCAACAAACTTGTTCACCTGAGTTTTTGCAGAGGCTACTGCCTGCTTCTGTTGTTGCTCCCCTTTACCCTTCTTCTTCTCTGGACACCGTGATGCATAATGATTGTGCTTATGACAAAAAAAACACTTGATTTTACTGAAGTCCTTCTCTTCTGGTTGTAAGGTTGACTCCTCACTCTTTCTCTTACCCTTGTCGATCCTTTAACTTTGCCCTTATTTGACTGACCAAATAGAGCTAGGTTCTCATCACCACCCTTCTTACTGGTCTTTGACTCCATCCGAGTCTCCTCTTGGATATAGTCATCCCATAGCCTCTCAAAGTTAGGAAGGTGCTCTCGAGCACAAATTCCTTTGACTAATGGTTCCCATGAAGCTCGGAATCCATTCCATGCCATGCTCACTAGCTATATATTTGCAACCTTCTCCCCAACCGCTGCAAGCTAATCACGAACCTGTGTGACCTTCATAAAGTAATTGGTAATTGAGTTTGATCTGGTCATCTCTATGGATCCGAGTTTGTTCCGCAATATCATCTTCCTGTTTATGTTCTCACTTTGGTAGAGACTTACCAAGGCATCAGATATCTCCTTCACTGCCTTTTTCTCGGATATATGAGAGATCAAATGATCCTTTATGGCATCCAAGATCAACCACATGGCCTTCACTTCCCTCTTCATGTGAGTTTCCAACTGCTGCAGATCTATAGGTGAAGGTACAATGTCCTTGACAATATCCCAGAGATCATTCTCTTCTACTAAGAGTGTAACCCTCACCTTCCATGATAAGAAATTCGTGGCACCATCCAATCTGTCTTCAAACATGAGGCTAGCTGTTGCTATCTCAGAGCTCTACTACACAGATTCTAGAATCTGAAAATAAAACTTTGAAACCCTCTAACTGTTGGTCCTTGTTTTCGATAGTTGATTTACCACTACAAATTCTTGATAATCTTAATCAAAGAAGTTAGCATTGATACCATGTGAAAATTCCAAGCCTAGGTGACTAAAGTCTTTATGGTCTCAATCAAACAAGTATTGCTGAATTTAATTAAAGCTGAAATTAAATTTCAGAGCATAACACCAATCACAGAATAGTTGGAAATTAAATAGCAGAAATATAAAATCAATTTCACACATACAAAGATAATCACTCCTTCAAAGCAAGTTTTCATTCCTTCAAAAAACTCACAAGGAAACTTCCACAAGCTGCAAAAAAACAACAGCTACACGGTTACCGAAATCACCCTGAATTGAGCTTGTATGGCCTGCTTGAGAGGTACAACATGCTGGAAAAAACAAGAAACAATAGAAAATTGTTGTACGGCCTGCCTGTAGGACTGTATGTGTTAAATTTACATGCAGCAGCGAGAGCCATTCTCCTGGAGGATGGCTAAGACCCTAGACAGATCTAGGGCCCCCAGTGCACTCCTGGGGTATGTGGTCTGGGACCAAGTTGATAAAGACCCTAGACGAATCTCTAGGGCCCCTGGACTGGGTCCAGGGTAACCATGCCTGGGGCATGGGAGTCTTGGTCTGGGACCAAGCATTTGAAGACCCTAGATATCTCTAGGGCCCCTGGACTGGATCCAGGGTAACCATGCCTGGGGCATGG
>ML776849.1:390054-413868 GCA_009831015.1 Picea engelmannii | reverse complement strand
GGAGATCTCAACCCTTGATCAGATTGAATCTCCACCATCCATTCCTAGGTTTCCTATTCTTGCACTAAGAGGGCGCAAAGGGTCTAAGGAGGGCGCATTGTTCATGGAGAGTTTTGCTTGTTGGGAGAGGAGAACTCAAGCTATGGAGATGAGATCAGTTGCATGAGGTTTCTTGGAGGAAGCCGCTAGCTTTCCCTGTGGGAAGCTTGGAGCATCTTGCTTCATTATTTTACTGGAGCTATTCTACAGTTGAGAGGGCCGCATGAGTTTGGCAGACTTATTCCTTCCTGGTAGGATATCTAGCCATCAGATTTCAGTGAGGTCAGTTGCAGAGTGAGGACATCAGCTGGAGCTTCATTCCTACGGAGGGGTTTTCAGTTCTGGCATCACAGATGATTTCTGGAGCAGTTTCAGTGGTTTTAGCAGTTTGCATGAGGGGCGTACCATCCAGGGGCGCATCTGCTTGATAGAGCTTGTGTATCAACTCAGTTGGAGTTGCTATTGTATCAGGTTCCATCATTTATTGTGTTTACTGTAACCCTTACTTGCTTTTCCTCATATATACATTTAGATCTCAAACTGGTTTTCCCCAGGGGGGGTTTTGTCCAGGGTCATGTTGACCAAAAATACTGTGTCTACAAATGCATGCTATTAATTCTTAGATCTGTTCATTATCAGCAGTTAAACGATGTATTAGGTGTGTTATATTTATTTGAGTTGCATGTACTAATTTCCTATGGCAAAAACGACATGCTAGAGCACCCAAATCGAAAATATAACCATAACAATCAGCTTGAAAGTTCATGAACTGTTGGCTGTTATAAAACAGCAGAAAACTAAAACAAAGACAGTGAAAACTTAGAGCCTTTGCTTGGTCAAAGACAGACCAAGAAGGCAAGTTGATAGGACCTGGAATTTTCACAACTTGCAGGGTTAGCACAATGATAATAGACTGGAAAGAAGAAGAAAACTATTAAAAAAGATCAGAATTAACCATATTGAACAGTTCAGAAAATGACATATCAGATCACAAATTTACCATAATACCGCCGAGGAAGAGGTTTGAAGACAAACACACACTTCTTTATTGATGAAGCTTACAAGAGGATTGTTTGCGCCACACTTGGAAAGCCTACAACTAGTACAATGACTACTTTGCTCAAGGAGGAGCGACTAGACTAGAGAACAAGAGAGAAGAGAATGAGAGAGACACTATGCTGCTATTGCAATGCTCCGACCAATAACCAATGAAAACCATCCAATATATAGGAGATGAGTGTGAATAAAATAGGAATTAATGCGCATGAGGGAATAAGTGTGAGTGAGAAATTTATGAATTAATGTGCATGAGGGAGTGGAAAGAGAGTTAACCCATGTGAAGAATAGGAGAGTTAACGCATGGGGGAATAAATTAGGAATTAAACGCATGTTTAAATGCTAAATTTGGCCAAGTAATGAGTGAGTTTTAGCCAAGGGGAAATTCGTCCTATTTTTTAGGGATTTTCCTAAATTTTAGGAAATATGCGTTTCAAAGCAAATTAAGAGGAATTTGAGGAAATTATTGCATGGAAACTGAAGATATGTCGAGTGAGGAAAAATTAGTGAGAAAATTAAGCGTTGATTGAGGAATTTCGTCCTATTTTTTAGGGATTCCCTATTTTTTAGGAAATTGCAGTTTAAACTCAACTGAAGGCGAATTTTATGGAGTTGATGCATGGCAAGTGGAGAGGTGATTATACGAAGGAATATACGACTAAATTTAGGCCCAATTATGCGACTCCTTATCTAAATTAATTTATTTATCATATGCTCAAGTCTTGGGAAAATGTGCCTTATGCTAGGTGGATGCCACATCACTTTGTAGATCTGCTACATGTCGACCTGTGAGGGTGCCACTTGGCACTGTATGGATGATGACCGTACCTGCTATATATAGAACTTTCTAAAAATAGAATATTGCTCCTAAATTTTAGGACTGTCCACATCATCCAAGAAAACTAGGAGAACACCGCCACATGTCACTGTTTAAAAATAGACACTGCTAAAAATAGAAAGTTGTTTGAATGCCTTTGACTTTATACTCATTACACTCTTTTTTTTGTAAGGGATCCAAATCTGCAATCAGAATTGACATGTGAACCTTGGTGCTCAACTTTCTAAAAATAGTAAGCCTTGCCAAATCATCTCGGAAAAAGATCCAAAAGACTTCGAATGTCGCAAGGATCCATAATATGTGCTCGAAATCTGAATCTGGGGCCTCGAGCCCAAATTGCTAAAAATAGAAAGTTCCTGCATGTCGCCGAGAAAAGTGCTATCGGGCTTAGAATCATGCAAGGACTCTCCCTGTATGCTCAGAACTACTCCAAACTGTTAAGAGACCCACTCAAACTGTGTCTCCTAAAAAGTAGCAATGCCTGCTGTATGTAGACATCTCTCTCAAAATGCATGGGAAACCAAGCCAACTTTAATTCTGAACCAAACAAGCATGTATCGATCATATGCCTGCCTCTGATGGGAACCAACCTCTGCTAACCACAAGTGTTAAACTCTGGGAGAATCTCAGAATGCCAACCAAAATAGTGCATGCTGGCTCTTAACCCTCAAGATTTTCAAGGGTGAAAATTTAGGGGTTAATAGGGCGGGAGCTGGTCTAGGAGGAGGTTGTAGTGAATGGGAGGAGAGTTCGAGGGCCTCCTGCATATACAAGGCCAAACATCTCTGGTCAAGGTACTTGGATAAGTTGTGGAGGGTTTGTGATCCCCTGAATTGATAATGGAACCTCCCTTGGATATTGTAGTATATAGGGCAACAAAAGATAAAGTGCTCCTTTGTCTCGACCTCTTGAAAATGGCTCAATTGGAAAATCCTGTTTGCCTTGTCAATTTGGTGATCCACCTCCGCTTTTTCCTGAAGCCTAAAGCCTATATGAACCTACTCAAAACAGGCCTAGGGGAATACGAGGAGTGTGTGCCCAATGTTAGAGTGTGCATGGAGGTTGGATAATGAGTCCGTCCCTCACCTCCATGAAGTGCTCAACGTAGAAGTCTATCTTCGGGTGCAACCTACCTAGTGGGTTGGTCCAAGTGACATACACAAATTGCATGTAGAGGTCATCTCAAATGATCTTGTTCAACTCTTGTCTAGTAGGTTAGAGGTGGTTAGGATCATCGAGGGAGTATCTGAATGGGGGAAGATGGTCCGTCGAAATACCCATAGACTCCAAGAGCTCTGAGACCCCTGCAAACCAACATTGAAGTTGGATAGGGGACTCACAAAGGCAATGGACTCTAATGAATGGTAAGCCAAGTATGGATACTAGTTATACCCCTTTGTCAAGTCAATGAAACCCCGAATGCAATGCAGAAGTGAGACAAGGTTGAACAGAGTCTTAAGTCAGAAAGGATGGGCATCAAACTCAGCAAGAATGATGGGATGAGGAACGGTTTTCTTACATCTAATTATGTGTCAGAGGAGAAGGGTTTGCACACTCTTAGTTGAAGCCTAATGAGACTGTAGTGAACAAGGCCCCCAAACCTTTGAACCATAAAGTACTGTGGGTCGGACAAGGGTGTCCATGAGGGACTTCTTGGAAGGTATGTCTTGAAAATGATGTTGAAAACATTGTCTCTCAAGAAGGGCTAGGGGTTCGTAACCCTTGTTGGTCTACGATTCAAGGGCATGTTGTAGATTGAAGTGGGGCTCAGAGAATTGCACCCCCAAGTAAGTATAGGTTTTGGTGATCTCAATCTCCTCCCCATTGATTAGAAAGTGGTGATCTGAAAGTAACTTATTTGACCCTTTTAGTTAGGTTGACTGTCAACCGTCGAAGGTCACAAAAAGTGCCAAAGCATCTATCTTTGTAGACCTTCCTGTGGTGATGCCAAAAGGACCACATCATCAGTAAAGAGCAGGATAGATATCAACAGTTGATGGAGTAGGGACCCATCGCCATCCTGGATATGATCATGTATGAAGGACTTCAACTCATCTATGTAGATCCTAAATAAGGTGGGGAGCAAGGGGCACCCTTATTTGACATCAATGGTACTCCATTAAGATTTCAGAAGTGTTGCATAACGAATTGGATTGTGGAGATGGTAAAAAATTAACTCATATAGTTGCATGATGGTGATCAATAGTGTCTGGAAATCGCTGATGTCTTTGAGCCTCTGGAATAGGGCCTCATGGGGTACAAAATCAAAAGCTTTGCGAAAATCTACAAAGCAACAATAGAATTTTGAAGAGCATTGCTATGCCTCCTCAACGATGGTTCAAAATATAAGTATGTGATCAATAGTCTGATGTGCAGGTCGCAATCCAACCTCCCCCTTAGCTCTAAGCTATTTCCTCTCAAGCTCCCTAGAAAGCTTCATATGGAGGATCATAACGTTGAAAATGGATGTAAAGAGCACTTCCCTCAATGGTGATTTAGAAGAGACGCTGAAGGTATACATGTATCGATCGCATGTAAGGATCATTTGGTGTGCAAGTTGGTGAAGGCTCTTTACATGGTGGAGTAGGTTGCAAGGGCCTAGAATATCAAGATTGGTAAACATTGTACAGATGTTGGATTCAAAAGGAGCCCCTTTGATCCAATCTTGTATATCAAAAATACATGAAGTAATTTGGTGGTTTTTGTTGTTTATATTAATAATATAATTATCACACGTAGAGAGGTTAAGACCACTTAGAAGGTAAAATCAATTTTTGTTTAGATTTTGGCATGATTGATTTAGGCATCCAACATTATTGCTTTGGTGTAGAATTCTTGCAAACTAATGGTTGTGTGTTTGTGTTACAAACCAAGTACACTAAGAGTTGGTCGGAAAGGTTCAAGATGAAGGATGGTAAAACAACTTCTACACCTAATATATCTTACAAGCATGAGCTCCATCTTGAGTTTTGTGGTCAATTATATCTCTAGATTTATGACAACTCCTAAAGTTGGACATTGGAAAACTAAGAGAGTTTGAACTTTTGAGATATATAGAGGGTACTTTGTATGGTTCTTGTTATAGCACAAGTTGTAGGTTGGGAAAATCCCGAACCAACCACAATAACAAGTGCTACAACTTGGGAATCCTACACCCAATGTCACCTCGATGTAGATTCCGCACTTCAAGGGTGACTAGGTCACTCTAGGGAGGCAATCTCGGTGACCCTAGGGGGAATGAGATGGGGATAGATAGAGATGGAAGTGGAGCCCCTAGAGATCAAATCTAAATGAAGTGAAATGTGGGAAGAGATGCCTTGTAAGTCAAGTGATAATTGCCCCAAAGGTATAGTACTTCTCCGGATGATTGTACCTGCCCGAGACACAAGAAAATCCAATTTGCAATGATATATGTTAGAATGTACTATGGATCAGCTAGTTAATCTTGCTGTCCCTAATTTTCAGCAGTAGATGACAGTTTATATCAACAAATAAAGCATCTAAATCAGCATACAAAGATCTAAACTTGTTAAGCAAATGAGCATCAAGATTAGCAATGAATATAGGATGAAAAATGACACTTAAGAGGCAATAGAAGATGGCTGTTGTAAACATGTATTTTCTGCAGAAAATTGCAGCCTTATGGCTGTAGCTTTCAGTCACTTATATCAGCAAATTACACCATCAAAATATGCCAATAGTTAGCCCAAAAGATGCGCCTTAGTTAGTTGAGTAAATGAGCAAAATTTAAGAGTTAGTCTAGGGCTAGTTTAGGAGTTAGGATTAGTTATCTATCTTGGTTAGATCAGCCCTAATGGCTGTAGGTTAGGGTTTGTAACAACAAGTAAAGTAGTGGGAGAGAGGGGACACCTTAGTAGGGGAAGATTCCTCTCAATGTAGCAAACCAATTTCAAGCAAGAGATATTTCTGTTACCCCCTAGCCTAGGGATAACTAAGGAGATTATGTCTCGAGGCTCACAGGTCCTAGACGTGGAGTACCGAGAGGCATATTGACTTGAGCTTGGCCCTGGAGGGCCCATCTTTCTTCTTCAACGTCTCCACCTTGTCAACAACAACAACATCCATCCCATCGACTTGGTCTTTCAGCAGCAGTGGGTCTTGCTCCATGAGGTAATGGGTTTGGGTATCATGGTATGTGTTACTCTGATTCTCAAAACATTTGAATATGTGCATTTAATTCTTTTTACTTCTAACGTGTGCTAGGACCTTATGCCTTTCCACTTGTCCACACCTGGGGGAATGATAGGATGCCCTAGCAAGTTGGTTCCCATAGGGTTTGAGTTGCCATTGGGTGGGTTCGTGAAAGGTCATCGTCCGTTCCCACCATACTTACCACTTTTCATCTTTTTCCCTCTCATCCATCCCATACATTGGTTCAGGCATTGGGTTTGCCAAGCTAGCAAAGGGTTGTACCTTACCTTGTGGGAAGAAGGGGATAAAGGCCTAGAGGGTAAAAGTAGCTGGCAAAAGATAAAATCCAAAAGAACAAAACCTTCAGATGCTTTGCCCAAGGATCCCCGAGAAAGCAATAAAAGGCTTATCGGCAAGAAATAGAGGGACCCATAAAATAATTAAATCAAGACCTAGTTGGAAGATAGGGGGTCTCATCACGAGCCAACCTATTAGGTCCATGGGCATGTAGCGATATGACACCACCATTTAGCTGGTCACCACACCAGAGTAGTGGCTCTCGGTGGCATAGCAAAGATGAAAGGGGTCTCAGCACAAGCCAACCCTCTCATCTCCGTGAAATGCTTGTGGGTAACATTGTCACCACTGGTCACCACGCCAGGGCAGTGTCCCCTAACTAGTCCCTTGAAAGAAAAAGCAATAAGATAAAAAGATAAAAGGCATTGAATGGGCTTGGAAACAATTGCATCCATGATAAGGTGCAACTCACCCTCTTAGAGGCACCCACAGGTAAGCCATACATTCCCTTGTCATCATTGCACCCATTTCTCAAACATGCTTCACCACCCCATCCACTTACATGGCCTGGATTTGTCTTCACCTGCAAACATCCCACATCCAATGAGAATTAGCCCAATAGGACCTCTTGACGTCCCCTCCAAAACCTAGCTTGTAGAATAGCATAACGTCTTTGAGCACTTGTCTAGGAAAAGGGGGTTTTATGCACATGTTTAAATAACTTGATTGTTAGATGTGATTGATATTTCTATGATCCCTGTGACTTATGAGCCCATGGAGGGCATACTTGTTGTTGCAGGGCCACACCTGACAGATAGGTACACATGGGGAGATGATTAGTTTGGACCTCCATAGGGCTAAAAGCCCACCAGATGGATGCTGAGACCCCAACCAGGGGCAAAGATAGATCAGAGGTTTGCACCAGAGAGAGAGGAGGATGTTCCATCAGAGACAGCCTAGCAGGCTTGGACCCTGGGGGGTCTTGCCCTCCCACTATGATGTAGGCCTTTGAAGGCCCATGACGTCACCTTTGTGACCCTTGACATCACCCAACGTTTGATGGACACTTTGGAGGCAGTTGTGTGCCAAGTGGCACGTGTGGCTTGATCTAGAGCCTTGGGAGGCCTAACGTTTTGCTCCTGGAGGCCAACATTGCACTAGAAAGGCCTAACGTCACCCTAAAAGGGCATGCCGTCACATTTTCTTCTTGATTTAAGGTTTTAATTTGTCATTTAATGTAAAAATTGGATATTAAATGTAAACTGGGCATGCCGACCTTTTTGACCTAATTCTGGTCATTCTAACTGTATAAATAAGGGATTTTCCCTTGAATTATTTCGTCATCTTTCACTCACACTTAAGTGAGGTCTGAAATTTGCGCCCTAATTAGGGTTATTTGACCGAAATTTAGTGCGCATTTCTTGAAGGAGGCTTATTTTGGACTATTTTGGCATTTTTCTTGGTGGAAGTGTTCAACTAGGCTATTTGCTAGATGATTCTTGGTGAATGTAAGTAAATTTTCTGCAATTCTTCTTCATTGAATGGTTATAATTATATTTATCTTGCATTTATACTAAGATTATGAAATTGCTAGCTTAAAATCCTAGGAGGCTAAAGCACATGTTATTGTCCTTGCCTTAATAACTTTCACCTACTAGATTATGCTGGAAAACCGATTTTCTTGAAGCTTTTGCCAAGGGCCTTGCCATTGCAACACCCTAGCACATTTTGCTTCATCTAAGCCATTATCTTTTTTATCTTTGAGCTAAAGGAGGAAAACTATTAGGGCCTAGGGTTACCTACTTCGTAATAGCCATTTCCCCCCTAGGGTTTGGTGATTGAAGCGTTGGGCTACCAACACTTCAATTATTGACCCCTCTTGTCTCTAGTTCTCTCATTATCATTTGTTCCTTCAAGATTTGCTGCTGCCTAAAGGGACTCCATTTACCCTAAAAAGCACTAATCTAGGCCTTAAAATTGAGTGATTGACAAAAACCACTATAAAAACCTCTACCTTAAGCTCTCTACTAACTACTCCTTAGCTTAGAATAGTCTATTCTACTAACCTATTGGCTGTTGTTACTAAAGTAAACTACAACCATTTATTGCAGCACTAAAAGCACCTAAAGCAATCGTAAAGTTGATTAATACACTGCCTGATTTGCTTCCGACAAATGCTAGTACTTTGCTATTGTTGAGTAATTATTCTTAGTCA
Source organism: Picea engelmannii (assembly GCA_009831015.1). NCBI lineage: Eukaryota > Viridiplantae > Streptophyta > Pinopsida > Pinales > Pinaceae > Picea > Picea engelmannii. Next base: position 405,271 of record ML776849.1, on the reverse strand, counting down.
TCGTGAAGCCATTTTAAGGCATTTATTGTGAAGCAATTATCACATAAACATTGCTGCTATAAAACTCTGTTTGCTTCATCATATATCAACTATTGCTTTTATTAATAAAGTCCATGGTTTTATGAAGTACTAACAACAAGTTGTACTTGTAAAAGATATCTTTTCTTGTTGCTTTCTTCTGGGCAGGTAGATCTTAATACTTCACTACTTCATTGGTTAAAACCATGGGACTTTCTGATCAGTGTGACTTGTGAGTGGGGATATTTTCATAGACACTTCGACCTTTGCCTTCTCAAACCCCCAGGTCACTGGGGACGTCTCCCTTAGGCCATCAACCCTAAATAGAAATGTTGAGATTCAGGTACCTTGGAAAGTGCCCCCCCTTGTGTTTGTGAGCTTCTAAACATATGAGGGAAGTACTTTGTACCTTGTACTATGTACTTTGTGTCTAATTTCACTTTGACTTAGGAGATTTAAGTCAAAAGTGAAATTTGGTCATTTTAGCCGAAAGTGACAATTAATTCACAAAGTGGGTGAATTAATAGACATAATGTGAAACTATGGAAACTTAAGTGAAGTGGGTTTTGGTTTGAGATTTAGTTGAGATGATCTCAACCATTGATTAGGGATGAGATGAGATGATCTCAACCATTGATTAGGGATGAGATGAGATGATCTCATCCACCCATCTTTTAGGTTTCCTTATGCTTCCTAAAGGAGGGCACAATGGGCAAAGTAGAGCTCATTTACTTGTATGCTCACTTGAGGAGAAGTAGGAGGAGCAAGAGGATGAGAATGGTTTCATATGTTGAGGCTAGCTTGGGCGCTCCCTTCCATGGAAATAGCCAACAGGCTTTGGGTCTCAGTTATTTAGTGGGGAGCTTCCAGTTTTGAGGCGGGCTCACTTGAGGAGGAGGGTGCATCATCAGTGGGGAGGACTAACACCTGTCAGATTGTAGTGAGGTATGTTTCAGAGGGAGGTTGCTCATCAGTATCAGAGTACTGTGGAGGGGTTTCCAGATCAGAGCTTCCAGTTGACATCTGCAGCAGATTCAGTGGATTTGGGAGCATTTATGAGGGGCGCACCATGCTAGGGCGCACTTGGTTGGTTTGGACTTGTATTTCAGCTTGAGACACGCTGCTATTGTAACAGGTTCATCTATATTTTGTACTTGCTGTATTCCACCATCTATTCTCCTCATTTATAGACATATATTCCAAACTGGTTTTCCTCGGGGGGGTTTTATCCAGGGTCATGTTGACTAAATATACCCGTGTCAATTTTATGCATGCTTAGAAGTGTAGATCATCATGTTAAAGTTAAAGATCTAGAGGTAGTGTTATTTGTTTTGATGTATATTGCTTGTGCTAACATTGAGTAAAGAAAACACTTGCAAGGGCACTTAACCATCAAATATTGAGCAGAAAGTTTGGTGACTATTTGCTGTCCTAAGACAACACGAAAAGACAGCCACACAGTTGAAACTTAGAGCTATACTAAGGTCAAGGACAGACCTTAGGTGGCAGCCTCATAGGACCTCAAAAAGTCTACATGGTATCAGAGCCAATGGTGGCTTAGACTTGCTGATTTTTGAGCATTTTTGTGGGCAGTTTTTTGAGGTTTATATCAGATCTATTGGCTGTTTTTGGACAACAAGTTTACAGTCCAAAACAGTGAGTAAAATTTAGATCTGAAGGTATCTCTCAGTTAGTGCTAGTTGGACAGTTCAAGGAAGATTTTGGACAACATGTTGATAGAGTTTGTGGACAGCTTGTGGGCAGATTTGTTGGGCTGATTTTTGACACTTGTGGACAACCTCTTTTCACAGCTGCGTGGATAGGAGTGAGGCTGTAGTTTACGACCTCTTTTCACACCTATTTGCTAGGAGTGAGGTTGGTGTTCGCTTGCCTCTTTTCACACCTATTTGCTAGGAGTGAGGTTGGTGTTCGCTTGCCTCTTTTCACACCTGTGTTGACAGGAGTGAGGCAATGTTCCTTTGCACTTGGAGCATCCGAGTGAGCGCAGTTTGGAAGACATGTCGGCATCTCAGATGCGTGTGGAGGATTGGCTAACTGGGCTTAGCAATTAGTCGCCTTGGAAGGCGAAGATCGTCTTTGTCTTAGAGGACCTCGAACTATGGGATATAGTTGAGGCTCCTGTTCCCGTTCTTCTTATTACTGCCCTAGTCTTGTTGGCAGATTTCAGGAAGAGGAACAACAAGGCAAAGAGGACTATTGTGATGCAGTGAGGGATCATATTATTCCCCACTTGACTGGGAAGACTTATGCATATGAGATGTGAGCATCTCTATGCAAGTTGTATGAGAGCTCTAATGAGAACCGAAAGTTGGTTCTTCATGATTGACTTAGGAGCATTCGCATGCTCGAGGATGAGTCGGTTACTTCATTCCTTGGTAGATATAGCCAGATCAGAGACGAGCTTGGAGTCGTCAGAGAGGCGGTGGATCCCAACTCTATGGTGAAGACAGCTTTGAACATCTTTACCAAACCATGGGGTCCATTCGTTCGCGACATTGTTGCCATGGAGGTTATGCCTACATGGGAGAGGATGTGGGATGACTTCGTCCAGGAGGAGACTAGACTAGTGGCAGAGGCTTTTGGACAACAACAACAACAGTCAGTTCCGGGTGATGAGGACATTGCTCTTTGGAAAAAGGGCAAGAAGAAGACCGACCGGGGAAGTCGGCAGGGTCCCAAGTTTGGGGCCCCACCACAGGGAGGAGAGAGCAGCAATGGGATGAAGAGAGAGACGAGCACAGTGAGATGCTTTGCTTGTGGAGAGATGGGTCACTATGTAGGACAGTGTCCCAAGAAGAAGAAGAAGCAACATGACGGGTCAACAACAACAACAGAGGAGATAGAGTTCAGTGAGAAGTTTGCGAGAGAGTGTGCTTTCGTGACTACTTTGTCTGCTGTTATACCATCCAACATTAGATGGGGAGAAAGAGTTGAGGAGGACCGACTGACTCACATTAGGGATTCAGAGGGAGATCAGACTCAATGTCCTTGGACATCATCAGAGTGGGTGACTGGTCCACCCAGTATAAATTCAGTTTCAGAGTCGCTGAGCAGACAAAGAGTTGGTACTACAACTTCAGAGCATTAGAGATTGATGAGGAGGAGCAACAGGACACCATAGAGGTTTGAGCCTCACTTGGCTTCTGAGACGGGCAGATCAGGTTTTGGATCGACTTCAGGTGGAAGTTACTTAGCGAGAGGTCAAGTTGATGACTCTTGGTGAGATACCAAGAGGGTGAGACTCTTGGTGAGATGCCAAGAGAGTGACTCTTGGTGAGATGCCAAGAGTAGTGACCGTTGGCGAGATGCCAGGAGGTGGAAATCCTTGGTGGGAGACCAAGGTGTAGATCTTTGGTGTGATGCCGAGATCTAGGTGATCTTGGTTAGGTGGAGAGACAATTCCATTTATAGATCACGCAGATTGAGCAGATCTGTGACAGAGACTACTTTCAGTGATCAGGGTACAACCATACTCACCGAGTATATGCCAGGAGGCAACCATGTCCACTATAGGGATGAGATTGGTGGTGACGAACACTTTCCTCGGTAAGAGGGAGTGTTGAGATTTGGGTACCTTGGAAAGTGTTCCCTCTTGTGTTTGTGAGCTTCTAAACACATGAGGGATGTACTTTGTACCTTGTACTATGTACTTTGTGTCTAATTTCACTTTGACTTAGGAGATTTAAGTCAAAAGTGAAATTTGGTCATTTTAGCCTAAAGTGAGAATTAATTCACAAAGTGGGTGAATTAATAGACATAAAGTGAAACTATGGAAACTTAAGTAAAGTGGGTTTTGGTTTGAGATTTAGTTGAGATGATCTCAACCATTGATTAGGGATGAGATGAGATGATCTCATCCACCCATGTTTTAGGTTTCCTTATGCTTCCTAAAGGAGGGCGCAAGGGGCAAAGTAGAGCTCATTCACTTGTATGCTCACTTGAGGAGAAGTAGGAGGAACAAGAGGATGCGAATGGTTTCATATGTTGAGGCTAGCTTGGGTGCTCCCTTCCATGGAGATAGCCAACAGGCTTTGGGTCTTAGTTATTTAGTGGGGAGCTTCCAGTTCTGAGGAGGGCGCACTTGAGGAGGAGGGCGCATCATCAGTGGGGAGGACTTACACCTGTCAGATTGTAGTGAGGTCTATTTCAGAGGGAGTCTACTCATCAGTATCAGAGTACTGTGGAGGGGTTTCCAGATCAGACCTTCCAGTTAGCATCTGCAACAGATTCAGTGGATTTGGGATGCACCATGCTAGGGCGCACTTGGTTGGTTTGGACTTGTATTTAAGCTTGAGACAAGCTGCTATTGTAACAGGTTCATTTATATTTTGTACTTGTTGTATTCCACCACTTATTCTCCTCAGTTATAGACATATATTCCTAACTGGTTTTCCCCGCGGGGGGGGGGGTTATCCAGGGTCATGTTGACCAAAAATGCCTGTGTCAATTTTATGCATGCTTAGAAGTGTAGATCGGCATTTTGAAGTTAAATATCTAGAGGTAGTGTTATTTGTTTTGATGTATATTGCATGTGCTAACATTGAGTAAATAAAACACTTGCAAGGGCACCTCAAAAGGGCACTTAACCATCAAATATTGAGCATAAAGTTTGGTGACTGTTTGCTGTCCTAAGACAGCAAGAAAAGACAGCCACACAGTTGAAAGTTAGAGCCATACTAAGGTCAAGGATATACCTTAGCTGGCAGCCTCATAGGACCTCAGAAAATCTACAAGAAAGAGGTATCCTATTGAGGTGACAGTGATAGGATAACCTCCCATTATGCCAATTTGCCTTCCCTTAACCTTTTCCTTTGGAATAAGTACAAATTGCGCGATAACATTTTGGCGCCATTGCCGGGGAACACTGAGTCAGTTCTCCTCAAAGACGACACTTCTCAGTAAGCCTTTCCTCAAAAGCCTTTACTTTTCAAAGCTTACCAGGCGACTCCACTGAGGGTGATCCCCTTATCCCTTTGATAGTTTCAAGAAAACTATTTGGCAACTCCACAAACTAGAGGGAGGTACACCAACCCTCCCCAGTCCTTTAGAAGAAAGCTTCCCCGAAACTCTCTGCTAGTAAAATCACTGTTTTGAGGCAATCTTCCCTTAAACAGAATGTCTAGCACAGGAACTTAGACCGTTGATCCAAACTAGGCCAATAACCAAAGACAATGGTCATCCAAGCTTTTCAAACTGCTAGACATGACAGCTATACCAGGCTACCCTAGGCAAATGCCCCCTAAGTATGAAAAATGGTTGCCCAAATTCACCGGAAATGATGTAGTCAATGCCAAAGATCACATGAACAATTTTTGGGCCTTCTTCCAGCTTCATCCCATCAGTGATGATGCTGAAGATTTAGCTATGAAATTGTTCTTTGCCACCCTCCATGATGGTGCTAGACTTTGGTACAATGGTCTCCCTGATGCTAGTATTAAAACCATGGATAGGTTAGAGGAAATACTTGTCAAATGATGGAGTGTCAAGGAAGACCCCAACATGCTGCTAATAAGGCTGAATAACCTCGTGAAACAAAAGAATGAAACTGTTAGAGAGTTCCATGACAAGTTTGAAACATTGTTGCAAAAGATCCAAGTGAGTCATCATCCTTCTGACAATTTCCTTCTTTTCCGTTATACCAAAGCATTTACAGGTCAGCTATGGTATCTCCTTAGAGATAAAAACCCTCAAACAATCCAAGAAGCCCAAGAATTAACTACAAGGATTGAGGACAACCTTTCATCATCTAGAGTCGAGCCTTTCTCAGCCCCAAGAGTCAGGATGAACACTAAACCCAAGATAGTCCACAATGCTGAACCTACCTCAGACATTAGTGCTAGCTTAGCAAAGTTACAACTGATTGTAGATGACATGGTAAAAACCCAAGAGCTAATGATGAATAGGATTGTCAACCTAGAAAGGGCTCAACAACAAGCCCCTAGGGTTCCTTACAAGGGTCAGTTCCAAAAGAGGAACCAAGTTTTCAGACCAAAGAATGATCAAGAGGTTCAAAATACTTTAGCCCCTGCAAACATAGTGGATGAAAACCCTTGGTGCCTGCAATGCAGTGAGTCACACTAGGAACATGAGTGTCCTTTCAACAATGGAAACCATGACCAAGTAAACATAATGGACCATACCATCAAGGATCCTCAAATTTGCCTTAATATTACCCCTGAGGAACATCAAGAAGGCCTAAAGGAAGCAGCCAGGAAGGCTCGGATGGAGGTGATAAACAACCTTGACCAAGAATCAAGAGAAAAGTTGAAGAAACAATAATTCCAAGTGTATACTAGACAAAAGAAAATGAATCAACCTCTCTCTACTGGTCCTGTAACATCACGAACAAGACCTCCACCCATGAACATACTCCTTCCTAAGAATCCTCCCAAGACCGAAAAGTTGGACTTAAATTTTGATTTTGAAGGGGCATTAGCCAAAATGCATGTTACCATCCTCTTGAGAGAAGTCATCAAGGTGCCATCTATCAAAGAAAGGTTTGATAATTTTTTCAAAGGGTTAGATGGACCAATGGCCCCTCCTATTATGCTACAAGCCGATCACTTTAGGGTTCAGTATGATGGACACCCACCTTTCTTCATGACCTTATTGATCAATAACAAATGCCTTAACAATTGTATGCTGGATTCAGGGGCAGGTTCTAACATGATGTCTTTGAAGGTCATGGAACAATTGGGCCTAAAAGTCACACGACCTTACAGGAATGTGTGTGGCTTTGAGTCCAGAGCCATACCCACGCATGGGGTAGTTGAGAACGTGGAAGTATGCCTTGGAAGATACCCCGAGAGAGTGATCCATATGGACATTGTAGTGGTGGATGTCCCAGATGTGTGGGGAATGCTATTGTCTAGGAAATTAACTGTGATGCTAGGAGGCACTCTAGATGGATCTCACTTATATCAATGTGCCTATGAACGATGGAACAATAAGCCACCTCCCGAATGTGCCAATGACAAAAATCCATGTGCAAGAAATTGGCGATGACATTGAAGCTGACAAAACACATGAGCCGATCAAAGAGAGTCTTCCTGAATTTTCTCTTGATGACATGCCTTTTTCTACAGAAGAAGACTTTGATCAGATACAATGGTCGAAGAAAGAGGATTATCAACAACTCCTGAACAAATATAAAGACAAAGAAGTTGGGGCTGCCAAATTATTAAAGAAAGGAGAAGATAACATACTGATCCGACCGTCCCAACAAGAAGTTTTCATAGCAGAGTCCCACCCTCCTCCCTCAAGACAGTACACCAGGGTTATGCAAGAAACAACCAAGTTCAAAACCAAGGATTATAAAGAGGGAGACACAGTTTGGATGCGGGACACAAAGAAGGGAGAGCCTACTAATGTCAAGGGAAGTGCACAATTTTGGCTTGGACTCTTCAAAGTTGGAAGAAAGTCAGTCGATGACGCCTACTATTTGTCTACATTGGAAGGAAGGAGGCGCCCATTACCAGTTAGTAGGCACCTCCTCAAACCCCATCAGGGGGCAGAGAATTGACTTCACAGGTAAGTATAGGTAAGTAGGTAGGCATTTGCATTCATTGTATATACCATCTGCATTTCATACTAGAGTAGTTGTATTTCCATTTGTATATATGCTTGTTTATTTTCATTTACTGTACCATATGTGAGCCAGGGGTGATATCACCACCCCAAATGATTACTAATAATCTTTTGTTGAGATCAAGCAGGTCACAGATCATGCCAGAGATGCTGAGGTTCTCATGCGCTCTACGGTGAGCACATGTCCTCGAGTTGGAGCCAGATGTTATCCCCTAGCCTAGGGATAACTAAGGAGATTATGTCTCGAGGCCCATAGGTCCTAGACATGGAGTACCGAGGGGCATATTGACTTGAGCCTGGCCCTGGAGGTCCCATCTTTCTTCTTCAACGCCTCCACCTTGTTAGCAACAACAACATCCATCCCATTGGCCTGGTCTTTCAGTAGCAGTGGGTCTTGCTCCATGAGGTAATGAATCCGGGTATCATGGTATGTGTCACTCTGATTCTCAAAACATTTGAATATGTGCATTTAATTCTTTTTACTTCTAACGTGTGCTTGGACCTTATGCCTTTCCACTTGTTCACACCTGGGGGGAATGACATGATTCCCTAGCAAGTTGGTTCCCATAGGGTTTGAGTTGCCATTAGGTGGGTTCATGAAAGGTCATCGTCCGTTCCCACCATACTTACCACTTTTTATCTTTTTCCCTCTCATCCATCCCATACATTGGTTCGGGCATTGGGTTTGCTAAGCTAGCAAAGGGTTGTACCTTACCTTGTGGGAAGAAGGGGCTAAAGGCCTAGAGGGTAAAAGTAGCTGGCAAAAGATAAAAGCTAAAAGAACAAAACCTTCAGATGCTTCGCCCAGGCATCCCTGAGAAAGCAATAAAAGGCTTCTCAACAAGAAACAAAGGGACCCATAAAATAATAAAATCAAGACCGAGTTGGAGGATAGGGGGTCTCATCACGAGCCAACCTATTAGGTCCATGGGCATGTAGCGGTATGACACTACCATTCAGCTGGTCACCACGCCAGAGTAGTGGCTCTTGGTGGCATAGCCAAGAGAAAGGGGGTCTCATCATGAGCCAGCCTTCTCATCTCTGTGAAATGCTTGTGGGTAACATTGTCACCACTGGTCACCACGCCAGGGCAGTGTCCCCTAACTAGTCTCTTGAAAGAAAAAAGAATAAGATAAAAAGATAAAAGGTATTGAATGGGCTTGGAAACATTTGCATCCATGACAAGGTGCAACTCACCCTCTTTAGAGGCACCCACAAGTAAGCCATACATTCCCCTGTCATCACTACACCCATTGCTCAAACATCCCTCACCACCTCATCCACTTACATGTCCTGGATTTTTCTTCACCTGGAAACATCCCACATCCAACGAGAATTAGCCCAATAGGACCTCCTGACGTCCCCCTCCAAAACCTGGCTTGTAGAATAGCATAACGTCTTTGAGGTCTAGGAAAAAAGGGTTTTATGCACATGTTTAAATAACTTGATTGTTAGATGTGATTGACATTGCTATGATCCCAGTGACTATGAGCCCATGGAGGGCGTACTTGTTGTTGTAGGGCCACACCCGACGGGCAGGTACACATGGGGAGATGATTAGTTCGGACCTCCATACGGCTAAAATCCCACCAGATGAATGCTGAGACCCCAGCTAGGGCAGAGACAGATCAGAGGTTTGCGCCAGAGAGAGAGGAGGACGTTCCACCAGAGACAACTTGGCAGGCCTGGACCCAGGGGGATCTTGCCCTCCCACTATGTTGTAGGCCTTGGAAGGCCCATGACGTCACCTCTGTGACCCTTGCTGTCACCCAACGTTTGATGGACACTTTGTAGGTAGTTGTGTGCCAAGTGGCACGTGTGGCTTGATCCAGAGGCCTTGGGAGGCCTAACGTTTTGCTCTTGGAGGCCAACGTTGCACTAGAAAGGCCTAACGTCACCCTAAAAGGGCATGACATCACCTTTTCTGATTGATTTAGGGTTTTAATTTGTCATTTAATGTAAAAACTGGATATTACATGTAAACTTGCCATGTCAGCCTTTTTGACTTAATTCTGGTCATTGTAACTGTATAAATAAGGGATTTTCCCTTGAATTATTTCATCATCTTTCACTCACACTTAAGTGAGGTCTAAAATTTGTGCCCTAATTAGGGTTACTTGGCTGAAATTTAGTGCGTACTTCTTGATGGAGTCTTATTTTGGACTATTTTGGCATTTTTCTTGGTGGAAGTGTTCAACTAGGCTATTTGCTAGATGATTCTTGGTGAATGTAAGTAAATTTTCTGCAGTTCTTCTTCAGTGAATGGTTATAGTTATATTTATCTTGCATTTATACTAAGATTATGAATTTGCTAGCTTAAAACCCTAGGAGGCTAAAGCACGTGTTATTGTCCTTGCCTTAATAACTTTCACCTACTAGATTATGCTAGAAAACCGATTTTCTTGAAGCTTTTGCTAAGGGCCTTGCCATTGCAACACTCTAGCACATTTTGCTTCATGTAAGCCGTCATCTTTTTTATCTTTGAGCTAAAGGAGGAAAACTACTAGGGCCTAGGGTTACCTACTTCCTAGTTGCCATTTCCCCCCTAGGATTTGTTGATTGAAGCCTTGGGATACCAACACTTCAATTATTGACCCCTCTTGTCTCTTGTTCTCTCATTATCATTTGTTCCTTCAAGATTTGCTGCTGCCTAAAGGAACTCCATTTACCCTAAAAAGCACTGATCTAGGCCTTACAATTAAGTGATTGAGAAAAACCACTATCAAAACCTCTACCTTAAGCTCTCTACTAACTACTCCTAACCTTAGAATAGTCTAATGTCCTAACCTATTGTGTAATATCCCTCTGCCGGACCCAATTGTAAATGTAATGTAAGTATACTTAAGCTGGTGAGCTGTTTTGACATCATTTTGTAATGCACCTTTCATGGCATAGTGCACGCATGTACTGCACAGTAAAATGATGTAGTGTGCACATTCTCGGATACCGTGCACAGTATGGAGGTCAGCGAGCCTTGTGTATATGATATGTGTTATAGGCTGGTGAGCCAGTTATTATAAGTTGGGATGCTTATGTTTTGGAATTAGGCCAGAGTGCCTAGATGTTTAAGGCCAGTGCGCCTATTTTGTATATGTCTCATGATTAATATAAAATACATCGCTGCGCGCAGATCGACCACGATAAAAGAGATGGGGGACTAAACTTTACCAGTTAGGGAAAGGGAGGGCCAAAAGTTAAGGGAAAGGGCAAAGCTAGAGAGCTTAAGCCCAAAAGGAATATTATATTAATATTTCTTAAAACATAAAGTATGGATAATTATTTTATCCTAAGTTCTAAAGTTGGGGACAAGTGGATCAAAGTAGCTTCCAACATGACAAGTGTCAAGTTGGGGACATGCATACATATCGTGGGGACTTAGCTCTTTGGACACCTTCACCATCATTCGGACGAACACCTTCACCATCATTCAGACGATCATCTCGCCCATGATTCTTTCCATCATTCAGTCATCCAGTCAATGATTCCATGACCATTTTCACTCACACATCAGTTATCCTTGGGACATTCATTTCACAGTATCTGAGCCTGTTTCCATAACCATTTCTTGTTGGTGTACCTGGTTAGCTTGGTAGCGGGATTGAAGAAGTGGGTTGTCAGGCCTGTGGAAAATTGAAGAGGCGGGTTGTCAGGCCCGTGAGCAATTCTCTGAGCGAGAGAATTATTGGGAATTGATTTTCTGAAGGTGCTAAACTGCAACTACAGTGCTCTGAGACTTCCAGTTCGGCCTGTTGCTGAAGCCCTGGAAGGGAAGTGGGGTAGCCGAAGGACTGTTGAGCAGAGAAGGGGCACACTTCCTTGGGTGGGACAGGCATGTGGGGAATGAGAGGCTGTAGGCTGTTAGTTGAGTGAGCACCTAAGACAGAGTCTTTCCTGTTGTCTATGAGCCTTTAGCCTGGTTAGGAATCCCTTTACCCGAGTGGAGTTTAGTCCCAGCTTGGGGGTGACTCACTGTTGAGAGTGATGAACAGTGTAGTCTAAGGCTGGGAGGTTCGTGGACGGTCTGCAAGCAGTTGGTGACAATCTTTCCAAGATAAGTACCAATCGTATGATAAATTTACATGCTGCATTGTTATTTACGTGCTTATGTTACGGTTTATCATATGTGTGATTATAACTGTCTGTATGTTTATGGGTATTCCCCTGTATGTGCTGGATGTCTGTGTTCACTGTTATTTCAGTATGAAATCGTATATTTACAGAATGTAGTTGTTTGTTTACATTATATGTAAAGCTTCCGCAAGAGTGTTGTATGTATATGTTATAATTGCATGCAATTCGAAGAGAAAATTTATATGGCATAGCTCAGTTGAATACTGGGTATGTTACAATATGCTCCGCAACGAGAGAACAAAAGTGTTCCCTCGTGTAGCCTGGCCTTTGTAGGCTGGGAATGTTACAAAGACGGTTTCAGAGCTAAGTAAAGCATCTGAGGAGTGGCATGCCTGACCGGTGTGAGGCCGGGGATGTTACATATTGGCTGCTGTTACTAAGGTAAGCTACAACCATCTATTGCAGCACTAAAAGCACCTAAAAGCAATTGTAAAGTTGATTAATACACTGCCTAATTTGCTTCCGACAAATGCTAGTGCTTTGCTATTGTTGAGTAATTATTCTTGGTTATTGTGAAGCCATTTTAAGGGATTTATTGTAAAACAATTATCTCATAAACATTGCTGTTATGAAATTCTGTTTGCTTCATCATATATCAACTATTGCTTTTATTTATACAATCCATGGTTTTATGAAGTACTAACAACAAGTTGTACTTGCAAAATATATCTTTTCTTGTTGCTTTGTTTTGGGCAGGTACATCTTAATACTTCACTACTTCATTGGTTAAAACCCTGGGACTTTCTTATCAATGTGACTTGTGAGAGGGGATATTTTCATAGACACTTTGACCTTTGCCTTCTCAAACCCCCAGGTCACCAGGGACGTCTCCCTTGGGCCATCAACCCTAAATAGAAAAAGGTATCCTGTTGAGGTGACAGCAATAGGATAACCTCCCGTTACGCCAATTTGCCTTCCCTTAACCTTTTCCTTTGGAATAAGTACAAACTGCGTGTTAACACTTTCAAAAGACAAAAAATCACGTTTCCCAAGGCAATGATTTTATATCTCCAATGCAAAAAATAGATGACTAGTGCCTTTACTATTGGGTAAATGGAGTCAAATAAATGAACTAGAGATGCTACTTCCTTGGGGGTGTAAATCCTCTTACTTCCCAAGGCAAGTATCTCTAGTTAGGGTTTGAGAATGAGGGTTGTAAATCCTCTTATTTCCTCAGACAAACCCTTGCAACATGAATGAGTTTTAAGCAATAAATGATGGAGACTAGAGTGGGGGTGTAAATACTGTTACTTCCCACTTAGTTCCTAGCACAACAATCCTTGACTTGAAAAAAATGATAGCATACGAGTAAAAGACCATACCAAAATTAAGAAATATGCTAAGATAATCCACCATAAAAGCTAAAAAGCATTTCTCTAAGACTAGCGCCTCACTCCTCCATCAACCATTCACAAGGGATTGCTATAAACTATTGAAATATTGTAACTTTGAAGAATATTCTAATTATATTTGAGTTATTATCTTATAGATCAAATCCCCTTTTGCGGATTGATCATGTCGGGTCTTGTATAAGATCAAATCCCCTTTTGTGGATTGGTCAAAGTATATTTGTATGGTGGTATTTGTAAAGTCGGCCCGTAGTGTTTATAAAGTGGTTTTAACCACTTCTAGAAGAAGTCGACCCCACCAAGTGAAGAGACATAACCCTAGCGCCTCCTCAACTGGTATTTTTATGTGAGGATGGTGCCTCACTTGTACACTCTTACACTCACTCATCCAGTGCGCATATATTGAAGGCAGTTGCAGTTCCAGGAGGAAGGAGAAGAGAGGCGCATGCTCAGTCTTAGTTTATTCTTGGTGTTTTGCTCTCGGTCTTGGCATTGCATTGGCAATCTATTATTGAGGAAGTTTTTGCTGGGTTTTCTCCCCCATGAGGGTTTCCCAGGATAAAATGTTGCGTATCTTGTGATTGTGTTTCTTTCAATGATCCTCTTTATACTGTTGTTTTGGAAATGCATTGAATGCTCATGTAATTTGGAAATAACCTAATAACAACAGTAAAAACTTAATATAAAGAAGTGCACAAGAGACAAATATGGCCAAGTGTAGCGAAAATTTCAGATCTAAGTCCTCTCACAAGAGGGAGACTTATGTTTAAATGAGATCTTATGATCTCTTATTGATACAAAATGTCACTCAGGTGACTTGTCCATAACTTAAGGGGTAAACCACAAGACTAGGGGTCACAACCCTAATCTTGTCCCCTTTAACAAAGTAATATTAAACAATCCATTTAAAGTTTCACTTTTGCACAAATAAAGCCCTAATTTTAGATGGACGTCTCCCCTTTAGGGGACGTTTTTCCACTTAGAAGAAGTCGTTGGTGTTGGAGAAGCATGGGTAGGCCTGCAAAGGCCACATGTCAAGCATCTAAACAATCTGCTCATGGTGAAGACCTTCTTTTCCTGAAAACATCCATGTGTCAATGAGTGGCTACATCACCACGAAACCTTAGCCGCCAAAAGTGATGTCATGCCCTAGGAGGTGACATTTTGTCTCTCCTAGGCAAATCGTTTGGAAAGTGAAGCATGGGCTAGGTCCATCCAACTATCCTCTAGGCTTTCAATATTTCATTTCTGTGATCCGACATGTGGACCCTTGGCATCCAACTTGTGGGTTTGCAGCCCCATGGAAGCCCAAGCTAGGCTTCTTCTCCCAAAACTGTCCACCAACTACGTCCTGCAAAGACAAATGAGCACGCCCTCCAAGGATCTCAAGTCATAACTGTGGAATTATATAGCTTTGGAAGCTATTTTCCCTATTGTAACTAACCATGTAAATAAATTTTTGATATAGTGTTAACTTTATGTCAAGCATCAAACACATGACAAGTGTCAACCTTATGCCAATACAACCATATGCCATGTGTCAACCTCATAGCACCTCTAAGAGGGCTGCTTAGGGAGGTTGTAGTGGCTAGCTTAGGGAGGCTGCTTAAAGAGGGCTGCTTAGGATGGTTGGAGTGGCCAGCTTAGGGGGGTTGCTTAGGGTGGTGGTATGACAACTGTTATATAGCTGTCATACAATCCTAAGACAACAATTTAGGGCAGCTTCTAGAAGAGACAAAGGAAGTGACCTTTGGGAGCATTAGGAGGTGGCTCTTGGGAGCTTTAGGAGGTGGCTCTTGGGAACTTTAGGAGGTGACTCTTGGCAGCCAAAGGAGGGCAGGTATGACAGCTGTTATACAACTGTCATACAGTCTTAGGGGGCTTCTTAGGGCAGCCAAACCAACCTATAAAAATGGGCATTCACTTAACATTTACATACCTTTGTTTTGCTGCTATATCACTGTCTGCTGGTATATGGCTGCTAGTTGCTGGAGTCTTCTGCTGGTATATGGCAGCTAGTTGTTGAAGTATACTGCTGATACAAGCACTCTATTCTTGTTGAAGTCTTCTGCTGTTCCTTGCTGATATAAGGCTGCTACAAATACTATGTT